>OX328130.1:67029183-67319183 GCA_946811695.1 Gonocerus acuteangulatus
CTGTGGATTTGTAAATATAAAAATACATTTTAACAATTAACAAAATAGGTTCATTAGGAGAGGAGGTTTACTCAGGACCCAAATTACTAATTTGCTCATACCTAACATTCATTCTCGTGTATTGTAACGAAATACGGCATACTTCGTGAGTATATAAACAGAAAGATGAGTTTCAAAAATAAATTAAATTGGTTCATTAGGAGTTGGGGCTTAATCTTACTTTGGAATTGGGCGCTGAACATGGGCGCTGTATCCGACTGTACATTGAGGAAGCTGTTTATTACATATCGCACTAGTATTTCTAAAGTGACACGACTCAAAAATCGTTGTTTTTCATTTATGACTATGAAAGACATTGGAAAATATCTCTTTATCAACCATCAAAACTGTGTGTACCTAGCTTCAGAGCTGTACACCAGAGGGCACTTGCGTAACTTATGTCTTAATACCCTCTACATAGTGTGACACATTTTCAGGGTACTTTTATATATATATATATATATATATATATAAATCACGTGTCTGTCTGTTTTTCTGTTTATTTATTTGTTTGATTATTCCTTATACAAATCTACACCGTTTGACCTATATTGACCAAACTTGGCACACAGGTAGGTCTTGATACGAGAAATCTCCTAGGCTAGGTCAAAATAGTCAAATTTCAAAATTTGGTCAAAAGGTCAAAAGTTGTGTTCAAGAAAAATTGGCTACACTGAACCATTCAGATTGTGACGGCCTTTTTGAATCGACTACTACTGGCCTCTGTCGGCTGATAGATGAAGTGCTGTTGTGCTGGCCTCTGCGGGTATCATAATGAACTAAAACAAATTCACATCGTTTGACCGATTTTCGTAACTGGGTATAGACAACTTGGTATCAAGTAGATCTTGATACGGGGAGAGTCATAGACAGAAAGTAGGTGTAGCATGGCAAACTGGGTAACAGCTTGTATATATATACATATATATATATATGTATAGGTTATATTAAGCAAATTCTGTTCTCTACCAGTCTTCTGAGAAATGTGCTAAGTTATACAGCTCTTGCGTGACGGACTGCTTATTCTTGAACTGATCAAAAATAATCATTCTACTATTAATCGTATACTCACACTAATGTTAGCTAAGATCAGTACAGGTGAGGCGGAATATGTACCGTCGAGTTTTCTACGAAGTTTACAAAAATTACGACCACTAGAGCTTTCCTCAAGAATGATTGTAGATATGGCCTTCGAAATGGTTACGTCACGCCAAATTACTCCAAAAATGAGAAAAAAACACGGAGGCCTAGTAACGGAATAACGTAAGCGTTTCAAAATGTATAGCATGTTAAAAATGTTAGGCATTTCTGTTCTAAATATTGAAGGAACGACACTAGGCTCAATAGCACAATTAGGTTACAGATATACGCTTTGAAACAATAAAAAATATATAATAAGAAAGAAAATACAAACCCCAGGCAGACTTTAATATTAAGCTAATATAAAAAGGAGTTCTGCCTAATCGAAATGTAAACCTCAACTCGAGAGAGAAAATATTAAATTACCACCGTCAGATTGAGTTCATAGAATAATGTTGCATTTTCAAGTATTTTGTTCACTTTGTATTACCAACCGCAGGATGTTTAACTTGTATTTTCCTGCCATTAATTCTAATTGGTGCATTAAAACAGACAGTTGGAGGTTACCAGTTTTAAGAGTATTTAATTAATGAGGAACTGTTCAAACACAACTATGAGATATATTATTTCTCGTGACACTCACAAGACAAACACAACTCCAGGTAATTTCATAATTAAATTAAATAATTGTCTTAATTATTGTTGAAAACAGACTGTCATGATAACAGTCTGGCACTAAAAATTCCAAGGGGGGGTCCTGTAAGACCAAGATGACATTTTGGTCACCATGGATAAATGTTGATTTAACGAGGACGGCAGACGATAACCTGCCGTCGTCGTTTGAGGGTTGGATTCGACGGCTCAGGCCGTCCTTACAGTATCTACCCCATTGGGCCCTTGCGGCTTGTCACGGGACTGTTTTTTTTCTCTTTTAAGTCAATAATGGTTTAATGTTTCAGAGGCTAAACTCTTTTTAAAGGATCGTTTTCTTTTTTTATGCCATTTCTTACAACACTTCTCTTTGTAGTGTGTCCAATCGAACGAAAATCCCCAGTAAATAATATGTTATTCATAATCTACCCATTTACGAAAAAGATACATTACGTTTTATAAGGTTTCATTGATGAAAATGTTTTGGGGAAAAGTTTAAATATATAATACCAACCCAGGTGTTATCATTGGGAGAATTGTGTCTCTAAATGTTTTTCCAAGCGTGTATTTCAGTTTTTCCTATTATCTTACATTAGCTTTCATTCGTTATTGAAACCGTACAGGCGTAACATTACCCACAAAAGCAAAACAGCCACAGAAATTTCGTGTTTGATGTTTTACTAAATTAAAAGAGGATCCGCATAAACCTTTTTCATTAGAACCACAAGAAAGCAAGAAAAACAAGCACATTTTTCCTTATTATTTCTATGGGACATTTTCTACTATTTCTACAAAATTTAATTACCAAAATAAGGAGAAGCGTAAATATTTAGGAACGTCCCCTTCCTAAATTAAAAATCATTTATTCACGTTAAATAAAATAGCATAGGAGCCGTATTTTTAAATAATAATAATAATAATAATAATAAAGCCTTTTATTGTGTTCTTAACTCAACAAAAAAATTAAATTACAATAAATATATACAAATAATTATAAATAACTGAAAATAAAATAACAATTTCAATCTACGAAAAATTCTTATTTGAGTTTGAACATAGGCCTTCCATGAAGGAGTACCGGTCTAGGCTTTCCCAGGTGACCAGCCTACTGGGAAGCCGAGGTTCCTATCTGGGTCCACTTCTCCTTCCATGCATCTCTATCCCTCGCCAATCTCCACCATAATGGACAAGTCATCGTCTTGAAGAAGTCGCTCCATCTTTTCATTGGTCTTCCTCGTCGCCTCTTGTGACCATAGGGTGTCCAAACAGTCATCTTCGTTGACCATCTCTTATCTGTTCTTCTTAATACGTGACCAGCCCATTCCCATTTTAGCTTTCTAACCTGATGTATTATGTCTTTCAGACCAGTCTTCTCTCTGATGTCACTTAAATAATAAAACAATTATTAATCTTTTGAGTCGATATCTACGATTACTGAACCGATTTGGAGATACAATCTCATCCAAGAGACGTAGACCTGTCTTCATTATGAATATTGAACTCGCATTACTATAATTAATAAAAAAAAAATACTCTAAAAGAACATCTTTAATATTCTAGTACTTTATATTACACATTCGTCGTTTTATTTTCTGAAGCGCATATGAATAGTTTTGTTGGTATTCCGACATTGGAACAGTTTTATTCACAAAATAATAAAACGCAATGTTCTTACGTTCAAAAATATAAACCCTGTGACTATATATACAAAATAATAAATTATACACAATAATAAATTATGCACAAGACAAAGACTACATTAATATTTTATTGTATGTTTTTTTTTTTTTTTTTTTTTTTTATCATCTAACGACATATGCTGATGATACAGCCTTTTTTTCCTCCTCCCCTGATCCCGAAGCTGCTTCCCTTCACCTGCAGGAACATCTAGACTCTGTTGAAGATTGGTGCAACAGGTGGAAAATCAAGGTGAATCCAGAGAAATGCAGCCAAATAACATTCACTCTCAATAAAAGGACTTGCCCATCAGTTCACATATCTAGTAAAGAACTTCCTGTATCCAACGAAGTGCGCTACCTGGGATTAATACTAGACAGCAGACTAACTTGGAACACACACACCCGATTGAAAAGACAGGAACTGAACAGGGGATACGGACTTCTTCGACGACTATTGGGTCCTTCATCAAAACTCACAATACAGAACAAACTCACTATATACAAAACCATCATCAGACCTATTTGGACATACGGACTGGAACTGTGGGGACCAACCAAAAGATCAAATATACAGAGAATACAGGCATTCCAATCCAAAGTCCTACGCAAAATTGTTAATGCCCCTTTTTTCGTTTTCAATAAAACCCTTCATCATGACCTCAATATCCCATTCATCCATGAATCCCGATTCCTAACCTTTCACTCCAAACTATCTGCTCATCCCAATCCCAGAGCTCAATCCCTCTCCTCTCAATCCCACCCCGAAACCCCTCCTAGGAGGCTAAAGAGATCTTGGCCTCGTGATCAACTTCGCACTTAAAAGACAAATAAAAGTGTTTAACTAGGAAGTGTCAATTATGATTGGCTCCTTCCAAATTTCTATTTAAATTATATTTTATGATTTCATTTATTGTTTTTTCTTATTATTATTCTTATTATTAATTTTTATTATTTTCCCCCCTTTTATTTATCTTTTTTTTTCTTTTAATAATTTAAGTATGTACTATTTTTTCTTTTCTGTAATCTCATTATGTGAAATCATAAAAATGTCTTTATTTATCACAATTAACCAATGTACTATATTGTTTGTGCAGATGTTAATAAACGCTTTATTATATAAAAAAAAAAAAATTGTATGTTTTTTAATTACTGCCCTGAATTGTCTATATGACCCAGACAGTGTGATTTTTAACCTCGCCCTCGAAAGTTAAAAGTATAAATAAAAAACACATTGGATGTGATGGATATTAAAATAAAATTAAATAAAGATTTATTTATAGATCCTTTCATATAAATAAGGATTGTTTGACCTCTCCGTATATTTTATTATTTATACGATTCAGGTCAGAGATAAAAACGTTTATGTTCTGAAGCAGGGGTCTCCAAATTACGGCCCGAGGGCCACATCCGGCCCGCGGAGAGCTAGCATACTTGAAAACTCCTTTTAGAGAACATATTTTTTATAGCAAATTAAATTTCGTTTACTGAAGTATTCTAATTTTATGTTGAATAATTATTAATATGACATCTACATTGCTATGGTCATGGGCTAACTACTCATAACATTGTTGTAGGCTTATTGTTATTGTTTTTGTGATAAGTTGGATAAAGAAACACAGAATTGTAATGAGTTAAAACATGTATAATATGCAGAAAATTTAAATTCAGTATATAATAACTAACAAATTATTGAAATGAATCCAACTAACATTTTATACATTTTAAATAAAAACATAACTTATAAAAAACATAATGACATATGAAATACTAATGAAATTTATGTAATTGAGATTTTCCACTGACAATAGTTTGTAGTTGTGGACTAATTTTACTTGTACCAATTATTAAAAGAGATTTAAGACGCTCATCAGTTAATTTAGATCTGTAAACATTTTTTGTGTACTTCATTTTGGAGAAGGTCTTCTCACACAAATAAGTAGTACCAATATGGTTTTGGCCCTCGGAACCTACTGGAGTAATCAGTATGGCCCTAAGGCTGGAAAGTTTGGAGACCCCTGCTAAATGCTATAGAATCTAAAGCATTTATTTATTAATGAAAGTTGAGTATATATATATATATATATATATATATATATATATATATATATATATATTTCACTTGTAATTGTTTCTTTTCGTGGAGGGAGTCGATAAAGCACGTCGATAAGTCGTTCTTGGTCAACTTATTTGCTATATTTTGCCCGAGATGTTTCGTGCCTTTGTGTCGCACCTCTTCAGGGGCTTAGCTTGTCAGGAAGCCCTCTCGTCATTCATACTGGCTTGAGTCAGGCTTAATACTGACCAGTCTGACTCAAGCCGGTCTACATGACGAGAGGAATTCCTGATAAGGAAGGCCCCTGAAGAGGTGCTTCACAAAGGCACGAAACATGTTGGGCAAAATACAGCAAATAAATTAGTAGAACAATTACTAAACAACACAACTAAACCGAAAAAAATCATAATAAGCAGTTTTGTAAGACATTTAGGATTCCGATAAAGATTCATGGAAAATTCTATTTGTTTCCTCTTTCTTCAGAAGAGGTTATAGTTATTGTCGAAAATGATTTAATTTGATTCGTCACATCATATAACACGTAAAAAGCCCGTCACGCAACAATTGCATAACTAAGGACTTTCCTCAGAATTCGGGTAGTATATACTGCACTACTGAATAATTTGCTTAAAATAACCTATAGAAATCGAATAAAAACCAAATAAGCAACCGAATACAATTATTTAAATTATTATTTTTTTAATTAATTTCCTTCAGAGTTTTGCGTATGCGTAGTTGTACTAAGCTACTTAATAAATTCATAAAAACTTCAAATTTTCGTCTTTTGATCTGACGCAGGAACGGGAAACACCGCCCCTAGTGGTAGACGTGAGAAGTAGTATCAAGGAAGGGGCGATCCTACTGCCAGCTTTCCTAAGCTACGTTTCGCTGGAAAGTTCTATTCAAACATAATACAAAGTAAACCCCGCCCCCCTCCTGATTGACATATTTAGTTCATTTTTACGACACTTCTTATATATATATATATATATATATATATATATATATATATATACATATATGTATATATATATATACAGGGCGGGCCACGAGAGAAATAACTTCTAAACGGTTTGAGGTATCAAAATTTTTCAAAGAGGCAAAGTTGTAGTTCTCGTCGAGATCTATAAAATGGTGCCATAGGAAAAAAAATGTTGATATCTCAAACCGTTTAGCCCCAACAATTCGTAAGAATGTGCTTTATGAAACATATTTGATCAACCGGTTTTTTTCTATGCCTATGGTTTATGGAAGGTATCGGATATTCGGGTCATAAGCGATTTTTGCGCCCAATACGGATAGATAAAACATGCTTATTAGATTGTAGCTTTATTCTCTGTGCGCACCTTGTACGAAGGAAGAATTAACGCACTTTAACGACCAGCAGTAATAAATTTCTAATTTAAACTTTCCAGGAGCTTAAACTTCTCTACCGAGTTATAATATTTTAAGACAGATTATGGAAACCAGGAAAGATTTAAATATAAACGGAAGGAGAGAGTTGAGATCTTGATTTGTCCGAGTCCAGGCGTTATCTTCAAACTTTCGCCCAATTAATTCTCTAAATGAAAGCAAAATTCATTTTGCCTGCTGAGCACAGGCAAATAATTCATCCAGCTGTCAGGCAACAAAAAACTTCTTACATTTTCGGATTCGATATTATTTAGAATGTGTTTTCTTATTTTCCGAATACATAGTAAAATTTCCTAAAATTGGTTACGAAATTTTAATACAAAAATCAATCCTTTCATACTTTCAAGGTGAAACATATGTGAACGAGTTCCTGTAGATATTCAGGTGCTTATGGTCTATAGTGCACCCGCAAACAAAGGAACAGGGCAGTGCGCAAGCGCTGCCTCTAGCCCATGTGTGGGAAGGCCTAGCTCCCCTCCAGCCACGCCTAACCTTGTTCTTTTGTTTGCGGGCGCACTAGTAGAACCCGATGAGCCGAAAAAAAAAAAAAAAAAAAAAAAAAAAAAAAAAAAAAAAAAAAATCTTTCCATAAGGCCAGTTAGGGGCATCCGATGACATGTTTTTGGCCAATGTTTAGTCTGCAAATGCGTTCGCCGACCGCTTAGATAGTTTAAAATAGAATTCGTCGGGATTTTAAAGTATTGTTCATAATTTTTAACGATAAATATCAGACATGAAACAATACGACGAATGCAAAAAAATAGGTACAACTTTATAATTAAATCATGAATTTTGGAAGTATTACAAACTACGAAAGTTATATAGCAACACAAAATCGATCAGATAGTTCCTCACTCTTTGGTGATCGCCACCACTCGGCTTGCTCGCTCACTTGATTGCGCATGAGTGAGCGAGTATGAGTAAATAGTGCAATATTTTTTTTTTAATTGGGGTATTCAAAATGTCTTGCGAGACATTTTAACTAATAACCGCCATACTGAACTTTTCTAATAGTTGATATGATTGTATATGACGTATGTATATATATATATATATATATATATATATATATATATATATATATATATATGTATGTATGTATGTATATTTGTATGTATATATTGCAGTTATTAGCCAGAGAGAGAGAGAACTTTATTACATACAAATAAAATGGGCTGCCCAATTACATTGGGTTGCTAGATACACAGCGTGCTTATCATCCATTCGGAAATAGGGCAAATTTATAAGATGAAGACGAAAGAAGGAGATAGTGAAAGAAGAGAAAGAATTGTTGGAATTGAAAATAAGCACTCAGTGGCTGTAAATATGGTTGGCGATTATTCCGAGTGTGTCCACTGAAATGGACTCAGCTAATACTGCCAGCTGGTCTGTGCTTAATCCTAGCCTGTGTTTAGTTCTATTCGGCATCTATTTTTAGCACTTTCCTCCGAAGGAAAGTAGCTATTGAGGTTGGACTCATGACGGAATTTTTGAAAAATTTCTTCAAATCTTTATCGATCCTACCTAGTAGACATCGAAAATGACTCCCGTTAAAATTTATATATATATATATGTCTGTTAACACGATAGCGGCCAGAGTTTTTGTTTTTTCGTCACGAAACTTGGTATATAGCATTCAATTAGCAAACGATTGAACGAGTTCGTTAACCACCAAAGTCGGTCCACCGGAAGGGGGGGTTTACCCCGAACCCAAAACACTAATTTGACTATGTCAGCCGTAATATTTGTTATATTTCAACGAAACTTGGTATTCGTAGTGGTAATATAGAGAGAAAAGTGAGATATAAAAATGAACTAAATCGGTTCATTAGAAGGGGGGGTTTACTCCGGACCCACAATGCCAATTCGCCACTACCAGCCGTGATTTTTGGTATATTTCGATGAAACTCGGTATTCGTAGAGGTAATCCACAGGTAAATAACTGTTGTAAAAATAAACTAAATCGGTTCATTAGGAGGGGGGGTTTACTCCGGACCCACAATACCAATTCGCCACTACCAGCCGTGATTTTTGGTATATTTCGACGAAACTCGGTATTCGTAGTGGTAATATACAGGTAAATATGTGTTGTAAAAATAAACTAAATCGGTTCATTAGAAGGGGGGGTTTACTCTTGACCCAAATTCTTAATATACTCATACAGGTCGTAATTTCTGCTGTATTGTAACGAAACGCGGTATACGTCGTGGGTAACTCATGAGAAAGAAGTGTTGTAAAAATGAGCTGAATCGGTCAATCGGAAAGCGGGGGTTTAATTTGTAATATATTTCAATGGAAAAGCCCGTCAGACATAGGTTCACAAAGCCGCCGCAAGGAGCGCTTTCTACCACTAGAGTGACTGTATCCTGTTCCTGCGTTAGATCAAAATACGATAATATGAGGTTTTTTGTATTTATTACGTAGTGTAATAGGTACCATGTGTAAACATAACTCTGAAAGCAAATTATTAATTGATCAGTTACTCATTACAAATTTAAAAGAGAACTATTCATGTTTTTATTTTATTTATGTAGGATATATTAAGCAAATTGTTCTGGAAAGCAATCTACACTACCCAAATTCTGAGGAAAGTGCTTAGTTATGCAGCTCCTGCGTGACGGACTTTTTCTTATTCTTTGATATCATTATTTTCGAAGCGTATTGTGGGATCGAGGATATACGCTGTTTTCTCGTTTTTAGGGAACGCTATGATGTAGGCATACCTTGGAGTACCTTCTTCGTCAACACCATACACCACTTCATAGCATTGAAATCCGTTGTCTGTAAGGTGGCTTATTATTTTATGTTTCACGTTGTGGTGCCTCCGGGTGACGAGGAGCATGCTGTTAGGACAACTACCAAGCACATTGATAGCACTTACTATATTTTACTACATATCCGGACCTTGGAAGACAGAGACCGAATCACGAATTCCTGAAGTTGGGAAATTGAAGTCAAAGTTCTGAAAGTGCTTCAGAATAGCAAGGGCGATTGTTTACTCTATAGAATGCTGATTCAAAAACCAGATTAACAATGTATCCAATTGAAATTGAATGTTTTAATTGCGAATGATTTATGGGTAAAAAATTGCTAGGAGGGATTTCATACTAGCGGTTCACCCTTGCCCATCTGACATCAATTTTTTCTTAGATGATGGTGCTATTCACTTTAACTTGAAACTGTAAGAGCAATAAAGGCAAAACTGAAAAACAAGGCGATGTCGCCAGTAACCTACATCTTTCTGAATCGATTTTTCAGGTTTCTCCTTTTTCTTCCAAGGTCCTGATATTTCAGTAGGTAAGGAAACAACGAATGGATTTTTTTTTCGGCGTCAAGAGCTATGTGGAGTATTATTTAAATTGAAAAATTATTATTCTAGAACAGGGGTCTCCAAACTTTCCAGCCTTAGGGCCATACTGATTACTCCAATAGGTTCCGAAGGCCAAAACCATATTGGTACTACTTATTTGTGTGAGAAGACCTTCTCCAAAATGAAGTACACAAAAAATGTTTACAGATCTAAATTAACTGATGAGCGTCTTAAATCTCTTTTAATAATTGGTACAAGTAAAATTAGTCCACAACTACAAACTATTGTCAGTGGAAAATCTCAATTACATAAATCTCATTAGTATTTCATATGTCATTATGCTTGTTATAAGTTATGTTTTTATTTAAAATGTATAAAATGTTAGTTGGATTCATTTCAATAATTTGTTAGCTATTAAATACTGAAGTTAAATTTTCTGCATATTATACATGTCTTTACTCATTACAATTCTGTGTTTCCTTATCCAACTTATCACAAAAACAATAACAATAAGCCTACAACAATGTTATGAGTAGTTAGCCCATGACCATATCAATGTAGATGTCATATTAATAATTATTCAACATAAAATTAAAATACTTCAGTAAACTAAATTTAATTTGCTATGAAAAATATGTTCTCTAAAAGGAGTTTTCTAGTATGCTAGCTCTCCGCGGGCCGGATGTGGCCCTCGGGCCGTAGTTTGGAGACCCCTGTTCTAGAATAAAATATTTAAAATGTAAAGGCAAAAATTCAACAAAAAAATGGCTGGGTTTGGCTAAGCGTTGATCCCACAGGACTAGAATTTCATGTATATGATCTCATGCATATGCATAGGCTGCTCTACACCTGGGAAAGCTATTCCACTCGCCCTACTGTAATCTTTACCCTTCCATTATTTTATTCAACAAATAGTGATTTTCTTATGTTTATGTAATAACTAGGGAACGGATGTTCATGTAAAATAAAATTCAAAATATGTAGATATATATTTAACGATATGTAATTAAATGTGTTATAAAAAATTGAAAATATGTAGTAAAAAATACATAACACACTATAAAGTATTGAAAAGAAAAAACATTAGGGACTCCTTTTAAAAGGGGAAAAAAGAAGTTGAAAATTTTTACAGAAGAACATCATTTTGAAAAATTGTTTGCAACAACATGCATTTTTAAATTATCAAACGTGAAATGACGCCGGTCTGATACAGTAGGGGGGTCCTCCTTCCCTCCATAGGGAGGAACCCCGCTCATAAGGTTGACCTCATAAAACAATCCGGAAATGCCGACTAGAAAATTTTACGTTTCAGAACCTGCCTCCTGCACACGTCAAGGTAACACAACGACGTCTGATGAAGCCCATTAGGGGATGGGCGAAATATAACGGCCATAGAAGAAGCACCGCTGGAGAAAGAAGCCGGGAGACGAGGAAGATGATGCCCCATCGAGGAGGCCTAAAGTAGAACAAATAAAAATATGCATTTATGGCAGAATATGTAAAAATATGGATTTTTGGCGATATATGTAAAATAAAAATCTGTTTAAATGTTTTAAAATCACTTAAAACGTACAGAATTTCGTCAAGAATTACGATTTACGAATTAGAAAAAAATATGTAAACACAATAACATCCGTTCCCTAGTAATAACATTCACCATCATTTATCAATTTTCAGCTTCCATCAATTTCCACCTCTATATAGGCAGGAGACCTCCATATGCTGTCCGTTAGATAATGAACTCCGGATGTACTGAGGGAAATGTTCTACTTCAAGCTTTAGAAATGACACACGGGATAAGAACGGAACTACGCTAAGATGACGCACTTACTCTAATTCGGTCGTTTTAGTATGCAAGTTGAATGCAAATATTTCAAATTGAATGTAGTAGGTTAGAGCATTGTTTGCAGTTTATTCAGTTTCATGGGCACACATAAGGGGGCTGCAACCCACCCGCCTCTAAAATTTTGATTTAATCGGTAAAAATGTTCCATAAAAACCTCAAAAATTAATTAAATAATACTCGACTCCACTAATGCTCCGACTTAATCCTAGTCTGTTTTCAGGACTGTTTAAGTCGCTTAAGAGCCAAAAAATGTATCGAGTGCAGACCGAATTTGCCCGAAGGTCAAGCACTGACTGAGCAAAGTTGGACGACTTTGATCCGACGCCGCAACTTAAGCAGGCCATTAACGTTCCGATTTTCACGACTAGTGGTCCAACTTCCGAAGTTCCACCACACCTCGGATCGTGGATCGGCTTGTTGAAAAGTCAAGTTGGACGAGTCAGAACATTTAGAGGGACGACTCGAAGATCCGACATCCACCTTGCGACGGATTTGGAGAGTGAGTGGGGGAGTCGGATCAAAGTCGTCCAACTTAGCTCAGTCAGTGCCTTCGGGCAACTTCGGTCTGCACTCGATACACGTTTCGGCTCGTGAGCGACTGAAACAGTCGTGAAAACAGACAAGGACCAAAGTTGCATAGCAAGTCGGAGGTTCAGTGGCCTGCTTTACGCTCCAACTTCGTCACTAGTCGGATGTCGGGCCATCTTGTCGTCCCTCTAGATGTTCCAACTCATCCAACTAATCTTCCAACAAGCCTATTTCGTTCCGATATCGGATCCAACTTCGTTGGACCACAAGACGACCTACAATTCGCATCGTGAATCCCCTGCTTAAGACAAAACATTAACTGGTTTTATTCAAAGCTTTCCAAATTACCCTAGAAATATGAACGGATAAACGCTGAGATTTTTATTTTTTTTAAAAATAAATCATTGTCCATTTACTTTCTTCCCTCTTCCCTACTAAGTGGCATTCTAAAGTCCAAGACGCCCTTCCCGACCTCTACAAACAAAACCCTCCCGAAGGACTGATTACAATTCTACCGGGACATTTCACTTGCAAATTCAGGGGGCGATCCCCCCTTCCCCCCGCCCAGGTTAGGACAATAAACAACATTAGACTCTACTCCCCATCCTGTAGAACTTCCTCTCCTTCTTATACCCGGGAGTTTTATCAAGTTTTACCCGGTATCACCCGAACCCCAAGGGGCTAAGCTAAAATTATTGCCTCTTGTTGTCATAACTTTCTTAAAGTAGCTGGCCATTATTTAAATAATGTGAAAATTAACTTTATTTTATTTAACTACTATACAGGGTGTATCAAAAGTAGATTAAATTTAATATAAACAAGGGAGGTGAAACTATCAAGGTAAAAAAAAAACGCGGTTTCGATTTTGCATTTTTTTATAATGGTGTGTCACCCCTTACGCCATTTCTCTTTTTGGTAATTTCCTTGTATTTCTGTAATAAGTATTAATTTGTGTAAATTCTGATTAAAGTGCTAGTAATAGTTGTTTTATTTGCCCTCATTTAGTTCAAACGACAGAAGATAAAACCTCAATTGTTTGTAAAAAAATAAAAAAAATAATATATAAAAATAATAAATAAATAAAATTAAAAAAATCATCATTTCGGTTCTGTATGTTCAGCTTGGCGGCCTTTAAAAATTCAAAATGCCGCTTGGTCGGTATGATCACCTAGAATTTTTTTTTTGTGTTTTAAGGCATGTCAGCCACACGGGCGATTTATGCCTTGATTGGGGTGATAGATAGCGCCACCACCACCGACAGGACCCGACCAGGCGAGGGCACGCCCACCGATATCGCAGGCCCCCCACTAGATGAGGGTTTAGAGTATACTAAAGATATTACATGACATGAGCTTATGACCGAGGGTCTGTTCGGTGGGACCAGGCCGACCAGACCCTCCAAGCTCATGGACCCTTTGGTCCTGAGGGCCCACGACACCAGAAGACCCACCCCCACCCGACCGGCACCATGCCGGAGCAGGGAATTTGATCTAGGGATCACCTAGAATTTGATCTAGGGATTCTGATAGTTGGTGTTCTTTCCTATAAGCTTTGGAATTAATCAAGATGTGATACACTGTGAGCAGCACATTGCAAGAGTTACAAATTGGTGGAGGGTCCTTTGACATGAGGAAGGAATGCGTGAGGTTTGTGTGGCCGATTCTCACTCGGGTTAAGACCACTTCTTTTCTCTTTGTATCATTTGTTGATGTCTTCCGTTGCTTCACACTTCCTTTCATCTCTCGAAGCTTGTAAACCCTCCGAACACATTGTCGTATGCTGCCTATAGGCAGATTATACAGGCACACAGAAAATGAAGTGGTATTTTCCAAAGACACCATACCAAATATTCTTATGTATTTCGACACGCTGAATCCGTTTTACCCCAGCACGTCAGGTTTAAGAGCATGTGAAGGTCAAATTTCGTATCAAAATCGTTTAAGAAGAAATAAATAGAGCCTCCGTGGTTTTGGGGGTCGCTGAATTCGAATCCGGGTTCTGTTTCACTCCATCAGAACAAAATCAAGGTCTTTTCATGGAAAAAGTTGTCTATTTTGCAAAAAAGGTATTTTGACTGCAGATTCATTTTTTCGAATTCAGCGACCCCCAAAACCATGGAAGGTCTAGTTATTTCTTCTTTAACGACTTCATACGAAATTTTCCCTTCAAATGCTCTTAAACCTGACGATGATGGGGTGAAACAGACTCCGGATTCGGATTCACTTTTAGGTGTGCCTGTGTTATCATATGGACAAACGTAAGAGTTGCGCGAATTCTGCAAGGATTTCTCAAATGCACTTATGACGAAACCATAATATTTTAGAATATGCTGTTTAGAAAAATAACTTTTTCTTTTGCGCATTATCTTTGTTTATTCTTGAAAAAAGCCTAAATCTTCATAGAACGTTACCTTAACAGAAAAAAAAATCCCCCAAAGTATGTGTGTGATATTTCTTTGCTCAACTAGCGAGTTTTTCAGAAAAAAATACTCGTAGGAAAAACCTTTGACGGTGAAAAAGCCGAAGGGGAAAAGTGAGTATCCCAGATCTTCTTGGAAAATCGCAGCACTGACAAATAGTGGACAGCTGTGTCTCTGCTCCCAATGCTCGGCGGTTTTTCAAACTGACACAGGATTCGGTCCTTGACTTTTCTTCTACTGGCTTAATGACGGAAACTCCTGGAGACTTATGTCATGTCATCAGTAGACATTCTAGAGGAACCTGATCGCTCAGAAGGGGAATGGGGTGGGCATCAATACTAGATTCGAATTGCTTTTAGAATGGATTTCTAATACAATTGGATAGAGCAGAATTTATTATCGCAGTTTAGTGTAAAACGTGCGTCTCACTGGATCGCCATGTTATAAAGCGTCTTACATTTAAAAGGGGAGTACACACCGCACATTGGAATTTGGCCTGCGAAACAGTATTCCAGTAAGCGGAACCTGCTGGTTAACAATAGACCAGTAAGCTTCTGAGAGAGCAAACAGACAAATATATACACAAATTTGAAGCAAATTTGTGGTCTTTGGTTCTGCAACATGAAATTTCTTAGTTGGCACTTACGGATTGCGACATGAAGTCAAACTTATCAGCATTTTTTTTCTCCCTACGGATGAGGGTACGAAACGCGCAAAAAGTAGATAGAAACAAATAAATTTATCAAAATAAGGAATTTATTAGCTTATAATAAATAAAAGACTTAATTATTCAGAACTAATTACAATGATGGAAATGCAATGCATCTAATTTTGGAACTGTCTGTGAATTATATCGACAGCCATGTTGGCACGTGTCATGTAACATGTTAATGTTACAGACGCCCAGACGTAATTAACTACTGGACAAGTTTTATTGAACGACAAACTAGACATAATCTCAGAATACGTTTAATATGTAATATTTTAAACGTATAAAATTAATGTTATTGATATAATTGCGAAATGCATGAAAGCATATTTTATTGTTATTAATAATCTACTATATATTTGTCAAATACCACTCAGTCATCTATCAACGCCCAGCCCAAACCGCTCGACAGAAAATTTTGAAATTTTGATATGGACACTCCCTATATAACGTAGGCGCTCGCTAAGAAAGGATTTTTTGATATTCGTATTTTTAAGCATTTTTAGGGGGGTTTAAAGTTTGAGAGGAAGTAAGACCATGGAAGACATCTATCAGATCATCGAAAAAAGAAGAAAGAGTCTTGACTCGCCTTAGAATCGGACATACTAGAATAACTCATTCATTCCTGATGTCTCGAGACGACCCACCTATCTGCATAAAATGCAATGAAAGAATCACCGTGCACCACCTTCTGGTTGACTGCAGAATTTACGAGAAGCAAAGAAGAGAAGCCCAGCTATCAAATACAATTAGTGAAATTCTGGCGGATCATCCCAACCAAATCCTTAAGCTTTTGGAATTTTTAAGCTCCACAGATTTAATAGATAAAATTTAAAACTAACTAGCACTAAAAACCACAACCAAATCAGCTGTGTTAAAAAAAAAAAAAAAAAAAAAAAAAAAAAAAAAAAAAAAAAAAAATAAATAAATGAAAAAAAAAAAAAAAAAAAAAAAAATGCATGTGTGTGTGTGTGTGTGTATGCGTGGGTATGTGCTTTGTGTGTACGTATAAATGTGTGTATATGTGTGTGTGTGAGTGTATACATATACATATTCTATTTAGTTTCAAAAACAATTAAATAACTCCGAGAAAATCAATAAATAAACAAACACTTCATTACTAAAAAATTGCATCATTATTCGCGAATCTTAAATTTAAAAACTAGTGCATTAATTACTAATACAGCAGTACAGCTCCTAGCTCTTAAAACATGTGTTTAATGACCGCTTGGTGGTTGACAACACATTAAAAAAAAAAAAAAAAAAAAAAAAAAAAAAAAAAAAAGTTTGAGTTGGTTAGAGAAGGCAAGGCTAGGCAGCCCGCGTTGCTAGGACGATAAAGAACAGCTGTTACCTTACATTATCTATCTCATAGTTTTATTTCTAATTGAGGTTAATTTCAACTATGATGGCAGACCTTGAATTACTAGAAATTAACTGTCCCTCATAGAGTTTTAATTGCGTTTCTTTTCTGCCTGTCCCCGTCAGATAGGCTTGCCATATTTTTGGAGAGTTAAACCGGGACACATTAATATGGGATGGGCATACCAGGGGGGGGGGGGATAAAAAGAGTACAAATTATAAGCAAAATGGTTGGTGAGTTTTAAGCCTAGCAACTAACGGGAAGGGGGAATCCTAAACTGTTAGTCTACCCAAACCTTAAAAATAAGAACGGAACTTTTTTTGCTACTTGATTTTCTTAAAAAAAATCTCAGCCAAATAGTAGTGTCTGGCAGCTGGCAGCGCTGTGCAGGTAGTTCCAGCGTTTTACAGTTAGATTACTTCTCATTTCTTTGACTCTGTGAGCAGTAGTAACAATGTTGATTGTAGAAAAGTAACCGATTTATAAAAGATTCTTATAAACATGAATTCATTACTTTTTACATCTTACAGCCTTTTCCGGGACATTGATAAAACCGGGCGGGACACCGAAACAATTGCAAAATACCGGGACAGTCCCGGTCAAACCGTGGTGTATGGCATATCCTTAGGTTTTCCAGGCGAGGTAATAATATCCGGAACCCTTGCACAGCCTCCTCGCCTATAACCTTGGTAATACTCGTAAATATATTGGGTGTTACCATATGACTTCTTGGAAACATAAACTTTTAAATTTTAACGCCCATTGAATAAAATATAGTATGACGGGAACCGTGCTGTAATAAACTGCACAGAATTGTATAGTAACTTAATTTTAATGAAACATTATTTAACGCAATAAAATAACTACTTATCTGCCGTGACGAAGCACGGGTATTCAGCTAGTATATTAATATGTTGATTCGACAAATCAAATTTCACTCAAAACAGATTACAACGACCAGAAACGCAGCAGATCTCTGACTTATGTCTGCACGATTCAGTATGGAGATAGTGTGAGCAGCACTATGCTCTGGAAATATTAAGTTTACCTTTATATAGGTGGAAAATGAACGTCCGCCACGCGGGAACTGCATTACTAAGTGGTATTTCTATTACTAAGTGGGCATTCCCTAGAAAGGTGGTATGGAAACTGATTTCCTTAATAATTTACTTGATATATTCTTAATAAAGACAGAATAACCATGATGATAGTTTTGGTATTTTATAATTGGGGTACTTGCGGATTAGCTTCAACGCAGGTTAATGAACCTGCTCTCAGAGATCTGGATCAAGATGTCTGTTGAGTTTTTGCCAATATGACAACCAGATTATCAATAATTTGGGTTGACTAGAGTTTCAAAATAACCTTCAGCGAGCGAAAACGCGTAGCACTTATGTTAATAGCACATTTGCTATGCGTTTCCGCTCACTATGCTCGCTTAGCTTATATTGAAACTTTACTCAATCCGACTCGTTGATAATATAGATCAAGAATGTTTTTTTTCGGTGGATAATAGACCGATATGCAATTTAACAGTGGTGCCTTTGTTTCGATAAAATAAACAACAAATTATGAAAAAAAAACCAAAGAAACACCAATCGCGTAAAAACACAAATGTACAAATGAATTGCGTTCTAAATAAAAAGGGAACAAGACGGCTACAATAAAAAAAATTGGCCAATAGAATTGCTCATAGGAATATACTAATAGAAATGCGTTATCCATGATCCAGATCTCTGGAAATCAATTATGAATTTACTTACGAACCGTACAGGTAAGTAAATTAATCCATGAACCGAATAAAGTCCGAAGTAGTAAAGGAAGGTAAGGACAGCCTAAATATTCTGGGTCTGCACAATAGGGTCAAGCTAGAGTGGGTTCCAGGACATTGCGGCATACAAGGTAATGAAAAAGCTGATGTTTAGGCTAATATTTGGGCTTCTGGAGTTTCCTCCACCCTAGAACCCCAATGCGGGATAGCACCGGCGATGGCCAGATGAAGCATTAGAAGATAGGCGAAGGCCGAACACCCCGAGGAGGGAGTGGTGTATCAGCTCCACCCAGAGACAGACAAAGCAATTATTGTTTTTGTAGACAAGAAGAGAACTGAATCTGTGCAGGTCTAAGGTAAGGCTAGTAACAGCTCTCCTTACAGGCCACTGCAGAATGCACCGGCACCTCTACTCCAGGCAGACCAGGACTACATGGTGCAGACTATGCCTTGAGGATGATGAGATGCCGTATCACATCATATGCAGACGTCCAGCACTTGTAGCGAGGAGATACCTGCATTTTGGTGCAGACTTCATAGATGACCCTAGGAGGTTACCTGAACTGAACCATAATACTCTCTGCGTATGTAAAGGAATACATCTATCTCGGTCAGTGTGTGTCGTTTAAAAGAAGGATGGAAAATGAGCTTCAGAAAAGGATTAAGATAGGATGGTCAAAGTACTGGTTACTCAAAAAGATTTTCAAAGGTTCGCTCAGTAACAAGTTGAAAAGTAAGGTTTTGAGCATGTGCGTCTATCCTTCCACTCTATATGGAGCCCAGACCTGGTCGCTTACAGCTAGGGGGGATTCCAAGATTAACTCCACACAGATGCTTAGGAGTATGCTAGGAGGGAAAAGGAGCGAGAGGAAGAGGAATGTAGACATTCTAAGAGGAGTACAAGTCACGAACCTCCGAGCGGAAGCACACCGATTGAAGTGAGGCTGGGCAGGTCATCTGGCGAGGATGAAATAAGGTTTTCACTGAATGGATTCCAAGGGACTTGGTGAGGAACAGAGGAAGACAGTGCTGGCGATGGAGGGATAAGCTAACCGCAGCTGTTGGGAACAATTGGTGGAGAGTGGCGAGGGATCTTGAATGGTTGAAGAGGACAACCGAAAAACAGTAGTTGGTTTATCCAGATCAGAAGATAGACTCCTTATATTTTTTACATCCTAAGGGAGAGGCTTTTGTCTCATAAAGGTGCCAATAAAGCTTATTATTATTATTACTCTCTTAAGGTATAACAGTCCGGCATGTCGGGTGGCACAATAGGTCTTCACTGCAATTCAGCCTGGTTTGTCTTACCGGGCACCTGTTCCCAAATCCAGATACGGAGTTATAAAATTCCCGCATGTCGGGACGTTACTTAATAAAATGCTTCCAAACAGAATCATTTCAAAGCCTAGCCCCTGAAATCAGCCAGAATCCTAGAATCTAGTTTCTGATAATTTCCAGCCCCGGGTTGATTACTGAGTAAACAGACCCGATTAAATCGATATCTGTAATCCCACGCTGACTTAGGTTAAGCCACCCCCGACGGCATCAATACATCAACTATATTGAACTTCATGCCTTTTAGGGATAATAATTTAACTAATTTCCAAATTTTAGTAACTATTTCATTGCTAATCCGGACGATAATAATTCCGGACTGTACAGTCCATCGAAGTAGAATGATAAAACCAATAGATTAACTGTACAGACCAATGAGGCTGGGACTGTGCAGGGCAGGCCTGACGTCTGTAGACAAGAGGATATTTGCTTCACATTCAGTGGGTCTGCTATAACTGGACTGTGCAGTCCCGGCTTTGAGGTTTATTAACTCATGCGTGTGCGTGTTAGATCCGTTTAGTCCAAACCTTGAGGCAAAACTGTGCAGTCTCTGCCTTGAGATTTGAACTGACCTTGTAACGCCACCTTAAGGATGTGACATGTGCAAGTTCAGCACATTAATGTATATTACAATGTAATATGTGCTATGTACACATATTATGTACACACTCTTAAAGAAACACACACACAAAAAAAGATGCACACATACTTACAGTAACGAAGTGGGTAAGACTAATAAGTATACCTAAAAAATACAACGCTATATTTGAGGCAAACTTTCACTTAGCTGTGAGAACGTGGAATTTTAATAGAAAATTCTCAGGCTCCGGCAAAAAAAAAAAAAAAAAAAATTGAAATTACAATGAAAAGTCCGTACTCTTCTCTCCTTCCCCCTTATATTCTGCTTGAGTAAAATAACCTTCATAGTTCATGTAGCCGAAATTCAGCTGGACGTTGGGGTATAGAAAACACTACACTTGTGCAAAGGCAATGAAACACTCTCATTGTCGTTACATTGGCAGCACTAATTAGGGGTGGGGTCTAATTGATGAGGTGGGGAAACTAACCGTGAAATTTGAATTTCAACACGTTTCGGGGTCTCCCGTGGTCTAATGGTTAGCGCCTTGGATTCATAAGCGGGAGATGGTGGGTTCGATCCCCACCTCCGGCAGGAATTTTCTTATCTCAGGGCTCGTTGGGAAAATTCCTCGCTGTACCCTGGATGTCGGCGCTAATGACCTAGAAGTAGATGCGCCGTAAAAAAAAAATAAATAAATAAAAAAAAATTCAACACGTTTCATAAAGTGATTCACACATTCCCCAACCAGAAAATTATTGAAAATTATTGAAATGACTGCTCTTGCATATGAATAATTATGCTCGTATAAAACATGCAAAATATACTAATGAAAAAATCCGGTTTGTCATATCTGCGGGTTCAATTCAATCGCAGACACCCAAGCAAAAAAACTCTGCAGGACAGACGCAAATAGATAGACCAATCACACATGAAGACATAAGGAGAATTACACAGAAATACATTTGGAATACTGGGAACTCTCTTGGACGACACTTACAGACAATAAACTATGGCCTATAAAACGTATCGTCAAAAACTGGCCATCCAGCTATCGAGTCAATAGAAGGGACGAGGTGGTATTGGCTCGACTCAGATTGGCCATTCAAGAGTTATTCACCAGTACTTAATAACAAGACGAGAGAAACCTCTCTGTGAAATATGTAATGCTGAATTGAGAATAAAACATATACTTACAGACTGCATAAGACGCAATAACTTAATCATCCCTTACATGATGTGTGAACTTCTCGCTCAAGGTAGCCAGTACATAGACAGTATCTTAACATATCTACAAAGTACTGGATTATATGATCTTATATGAGGATTTAGATGGTTCGATAACACTGGCCAACAAAAAAATATTTTTGTAATATTTCCTTCACTTCATGAGTCAAATCTTACTAATTTTAAGTTGAAAATGACAATGAAAAAATTGTATTAGCTCTTGTTTCTGTGATACACCATGGGTCAAAATATATAACGTTAACAAATTGAGGCAAATCTGTAAATTTTAAACCATAAGTTTATAACATTATAAATTAATTTGGATTTATTAAATAGTAGTTAATTTTTTTTAATAGTTGAAAATTAATGGGAGAATACTTGGCAGGTTGGATATTATTACCATCATGTGGATTTCATGGCTGTCTCTTGTAGGTGAGTTGTGGAGCTTCCCTACACACGCACCAACAGTAATCTGCAAGCATTCATTCATTCCAACGACCCTGATATCTTTGTTCCATTACAGAAATATCCTGATGGAATCTCTCGCCGTGTTCATCACTCACCGCACCACAACTAGGAGGGAAAAGTCTAGATGAGAGCGGAGAAAATGAATTTTGAGAGACATGTTGCATCCAAGTTCATGATATTTTTGTAGAAGTATACTCACCAACTGAACATAGTTATCTTCTCTTTTGTTCCCCCCAAAAAACCTTTAATAACTCCCTTGAACGCATTACAGGCTTCCTTTTCTTTCCCCTCCAAAACTCTGTCAAACGCAGGATCCTTCACAAGGTCCCGAATTTGTGGCCCAAAAATACACTTTTGCATCACTTAAGAAAGCAAATTTTTCCCTCAAATATCAAAAGGCCTCTCCTTCTTTGTTAATGCCTTTGACAAACCGAGTTTTATATGTAGTGGTGGAAGAAATATATCTTTCGGGTCGACGAGAGGCAGGACAACAACATTTTTTCCGCGAGGGCCAAGATTTCTTGCAGGCCAGTCTTTTTGAATGTAATGTGATTTCCTATCCCTACTGTACCATATACATAAAAAAGTCCGTCACGCAGGAGCTGCATAACTAAGCACTTTCTTCAGAATGTGGGGAGTGCAGACTGCTTTCCAGAACAATTTGCTTAAAATATCCTACATAAATAAAATATAAACATGAATAGTTCTCTTATAATTTTGTAATGAGTAACTGATCAATTATTAATTTGCTTCCAGAGTTATGTTTACACAAGGTACCTACTATACTACGTAATAAATACAAAAAACCTCATATTATCGTATTTTGATCTCACGCAGGAACAGGATACAGTCCCTCTAGTGGTAGAAAGCGCTCCTTGCGGCGGCTTGTGAACCTACGTCTGGCGGGCTTTTCTGTTGAAATATATTACAAAGTAAACCCCCCTTTCCGATTGACCGATTCAGCTCATTTTTACAACACTTCTTTCTCATGAGTTACCCACGACGTATACCGCGTTTCGTTACAATACAGCAGAAATTACGACCGGTATGAGTATATTAAGAATTTGGGTCAAGAGTAAACCCCTCCTTCTAATGAACCGATTTAGTTTATTTTTACAACACATATTTACCTGTAGATTACCACTACGAATACCGAGTTTCGTCGAAATATACCAAAAATCACGGCTGGTAGTGGCGAATTGGTATTGTGGGTCCGGAGTAAACCCCTCTCCTAATGAACCGATTTAGTTTATTTTTACAACAGTTATTTACCTGTGGATTACCACTGCGAATACCGAGTTTCATCGAAATATACCAAAAATCACGGCTGGTAGTGGCGAATTGGCATTGTGGGTCCGGAGTAAACCCCCCCCCCTTCTAATGAACCGATTTAGTTCATTTTTATATCTCACTTTTCTCTCTATATTACCACTACGAATACCAAGTTTCGTTGAAATATAACAAATATTACGGCTGACGTAGTCAAATTAGTGTTTTGGGTTCGGGGTAAACCCCCCCCCCTTCCGGTGGACCGACTTTGGTGGTTAACGAACTCGTTCAATCGTTTGCTAATTGAATGCTATATACCAAGTTTCGTGACGAAAAAACAAAAACTCTGGCCGCTATCGTGTTAACAGACACATATATATATATATATATATGCATATATATATATATATATATATATATATATATATAAAAATTTTAACGGGGGTCATTTTCGGTGTCTACTAGGTAGGATCGATAAAGATTTGAAGAAATTTTTCAAAAATTCCGTCATGAGTCCAACCTCAATAGCTACTTTCCTTCGGAGGAAAGTACTAAAAGCAGCAGTGTTTAGTATACCCCAGTTGCATTCCTAAAAGTATAGCGATGTCCTTTAGATCACCACAGAGTTTCCACAGTGTTCAGCATATTTGATTGAGTGGAGGAGGGCTTTCATGTTTTCATAAGTCTCTTCCATGTAAAGATCCTCAAAACAGCTGTACAGCGTTTGGTTTTGTCAGTTAACAGGTGTACCAACATCCAAAAACTAAATTTCTCAACAAAGTGAAAGTAGAGCATGCAAAAACTGACATGTGACTGTATCTTGAAAACAAGAGCTAATTGGTCATTTTCGAGGTGATTCTTGAACTCAGGGGGTTAAAATACATAATAATTGGGTATTTTTATGCCCGAAACATATTCATTGTTGGTCAGTGTAATGAATCTCCATTTTTATCCCATTTTCATTATGACTAACAGTTAAACCTCTAACAAAATAAATAAATATTTGTGGGTTTCATATAAAGCTAACATCTGGACTGGCATTAAAGGATAATATAGGGTTTCGGGGTGTCCCGTGGTCTAGTGGCAAGTGCCTTAGATTCATAAGCGGAGGATGGCGGGTTCGATCCCCACCGCCGCGGCAGGAATTTTCTAATCCCACAGCTCGTTGGGAAAATTCCTCGCTGCAGCCTGGATGTCTGCGCTAAAGGTCAAGATGTCGAAGCGAAAATATATATGTATATAGGGTTTCCTCCCTACGTAGGAAAGTATTTATTTATTTATGATGATGCTTCGCATCTAAAGCGAAGAGCATTTAATTTCCTGTATTAAGCTGATGCAGGCGTTGAACCTAACGACGACACTCCAAAAAAGTAGTTGCTACAGACAATTATATAAATATGTATGTATGAGGTATAGATAGTAAAGGAAACAAAAATTAAATAGAAATAAGTATAAAGAAAAATAATTAAATACAATTAGAATGACTGATGTGTTTATTTAATTAATAGAGTGAATCAGATTTCATTATTATTGCAAAAAAGGTGAAATGGATTCTTATGGTTATGTATTATATTTTGTCGTACATGTTAGTGTTTTTTAAATATGTCAATATTGTGTTAATATAATGGCTGCCTTCAGAAAGTACGTCTGTCAGGTCATGAGGAATGTCCAAGTTATGCCGTAACCGACAGTCAGTCAGAACAGTTAGAATATGTTTTACAGTAAGATCTGTGTTTCAAGTCGTGCATTTGGGTTTGTCCGTTTTTGTCATCAGGTACTCGTGGGTAATGCGTGTATGGCCGATTCTTAGTCTCACAAGGACTACTTCTTCTCGCCGTGAGCTCCTGTACGATGATGTCCAGTCTGTAATAGTCGGTTTAATAGTCCTTAGTTTATTCTCAGTCACAGTATGCCAATCAAGTCGCCATTTGTCGAGTATGGTTCTGCAATCATGTCGAGTAACATCTTTGTGAAATAGTTCAAATTGTTAGTATGTCTGTTCTTCTGTCACAAGTCTAGCATGTCTGTCAGCTGTCGTATTTTGTCCAAGGTCTTTATGTCTAGGCAGCCATGATAGGAAAGTAGAAACCGTTTTAAAAGCTAGCTAGTAAATCATGATAAACAGACAAATGCGTCTGAATATATACTTCGCTTTGTGTATTTGTGGCTGATTAACGACACAGTATGTCATGTCTTGTTACAGATGGCCTCCTTAGCAAGATTCTAGCATAATATTTATCTGTGGAGTACATTTCGTGCTATTTTCGGGGCGTTTGCTATTTATATATTCTATGCAAGGCGGGCGCCTGAAATATCCATATAGAGAGTTTATTGGAATAGGCGGCTATCAAATTATTAACCCTCCGTCGACCACGTGAGAGGGAGTTACACCGTCGCCCACGTGGGGTCCACCGGGACCCCACATTCATTTGTGGTAGTAACGTGCTAATAGTTCATAAGACTACCTTCAAAAAATATTCAATCAATTTGTAGGTGTCTGTGAAGATACCCTCCAAAAATGGAGTTTCAGGCTCCAAAATTGTGGTTGTAGGATTTGAAATTGCATTACAGAAAGACAATAACACAGGAATATGGAATAATTGTCTCTGAAAAGTTTAATACATTTTTATATTTGAATAAAAGAAGGAACTTTAGTTAACAAAGAACAGCTTTTTTTGAGAAACCATTACTTCCTAATACTCACATTCATAAGCCTCCTTCAAAAAATCTTGTCGAAATGATTTTTTCCGTGCTAAGATGTATAAAACCCAGCTGTTAACTCCCATTATTTCAAGCATCCCTTAGAAATCTCTCATTGGCCAACGACATAGTGCCTCTTTGTTGCGTACGTGTGACACATTCTGACTAAACAATCAACTCCTCCTTTCGTCAGATTGTAAAATTCGACGAATTCAGTTTAATCTTGATAGCAGATACTAACGTGATGCAAACTAATGAAAATGGAAAAAGAAAATATATGTAAATATCCTTAAAAAAAAAAACGTATCACGGAAGGCCACGTGGGGTCCGCTAAGACCCCAAAGCCGTTTTTCAACAAAAAAACAGTCAATTTGAGTCGCGGACTATCCTATGAGCGATTCGACACTGCCGATCTTCGGAGAACTATTGATTAGGAAGCTACTCAAAGAGCAGGAAGGTAGAGATACGGTGGCTACAAGGGAGGGGGGAAATAGTGTGCGTGGGGTCCGCCTAGACCCCACCTGGTCGACGGAGGGTTAATTGTCCCAAATTGTTCTAGGGACAAGTACGTCGTTATTATTAAAAGTCCGTAAAGCAAGTGGTGCTTAATTACAAGCGCATTCCGTATTTTCTCAGCATTCGTGAATAATTTTCTAAAAATAATCTACATAAATTATTTATTTATTTCAGATTTAACGTCTATTTATTATTGACAACGAATTTTAGGACGGGTTATCTATAGGTTAGCAACCTTTCTAGTCAGGATTGGGCTAATGCCTTTTCTTTTTTTGAACGAAAAGCCATCACCCCTAGTGGGAATTGAACTCACGACTTTTGGCACGGAGGGCATGCCTTAGCACTCACGGTCCCCGGCCTCCCCTCTATAAAATAAAAAAAAAAATAGTAGTTTGGCCCTAGTAGTTGGCAGTAGTTAGTTTGTAATGAACAGTTAACTCAGTAATTTTTTAATTCATTTTCTTCCTGAGTTTTGTGTATACGAGATATAACACAAAACCTTCACATTTTTTTTTTTGTTCGTTTTGATATAGAATAAAAGTGTCAACATGTAAAATCCTACAACCAAAACATAGGATGAACCGGATACAGCGCCCTAGTGCTAGAAGTAACAACCAATGGCCAGGCCCGTTTGGCGGCTTGATTTAAGTTGAACAGAATATGGAGTAACCCCAATATTCTAATGAAACGATTTCGTTTATTTTTAAAATACATCTTTATCAATAGGCACTCACTTTGTTTACAGCGTTTCGTTATAATACAACAAAAATTATTAATGATATGCTGGAAACATTTAGTTAAAACCATTGTAAATTCAACCAAGTAGTTTCCGCTTCGTTGAAAAGTGGTTTAGTTGTGCATCTTGACTTCTTTAATGCTCACAGTTTGTCCCATAGTAGTAATGGGCGAAACTCGAATATGGATCGGCGAGTTCAGATCGATTCAAAAGATCGATCTTCTAGGCTCTGAAGATCGGTTTACGATACAGATCGATCTTCGATATGGATCGGTCTACAATACAGATCGATCTTCGATATGGATCGGCCTACAATACAGATCGATCTTCGATATGGATCGGCCTACAATACAGATGGATCTTCGATATGGATCTATTTCACAATTACTGACAATTATCTTCGGAATTCGTACTTCATTTCGATTTGAATCGATTCCTAAATATGTCGATTTGATTACTTGATAACATGAAAAATATATGTAACGTAAAAATAGAAAAATGTATGACTATTTTCCATCAAAAATAATATATAATGGGTGTTATTACATATATATTTTTATTACATGAGAAAAAATAGAATAAAATAATAATAATAATAGAGAAAAATGGTTATAAATTAAAAGCACTGTTTGGAACCTTATTTTTATTATTACTCAGGTTCTTATTTCTATTATTATTATAATGTTATTGTCAGGGCCGCCACATCTCAGAGCCGGTCCCAGGACCAGATCACGGGCCCACCTTCTCAGTGCCGGGGCCCGCAATTCTCAGAGCCAGACTGAAAATTCTAGTACTTTGCTATAGGACTATGGACATTTTAAAATTATTCATCTTGAGTTTTGAGCGAAATGAGAATAAAAGCCGACAATCGTTGCTGCAAAGGTCACTTTCGGTAGTTTTATTACGACTCCTAATGAAATATACTATTCTGGGACTGTACTTGTTTTGTCGTTTATGTACATTAAAGAAAATATAGATCCCATTCCAATAAATATAGGCTACGCCCGTCTATATTTCTAAACCCCAATCCTTTTACAAGCTCATAACCTATACATTTTTTCCCAATTAGCGAGGCCGCCACGGCGCCTGGGCCCGGGACAACTGTACCCAGCAGTCGCCCCCATGTGGCGGCCCTGGTTATTGTTCTAGTTAAAGTCTGTTACTGGAAATAGGATACTGTTCAGTAAATTTCTTCTTCGGTTAAATAATAGAAATGAGATTGAGTAACAAGAGGTGAGATTAAGAATTTGAATGTTTGAAATTAAAAAAAAAAAAAAAAAAAAAAAAAAAAAAAAAAAAAAAAAACTTTATTTTACGGTATTTTAAATAGATTCGTTAAAAGATCGGCCCTTGAGCATCGATTGAAAAAAATCTATATATCGTGTTAAAAGTATCTATCTTTTAAAAGATCGATTCAGAGCGCCCATCACTACTTCATAGATATTTCCTGCAATTTATTTCTAAATATTTACTATTATCGATAACGTTCATTATAAATACTAAAAAAAAAAAAAAAAAAAAAAAAATAAAAAAAAATCAGTCCCGTAACAGGCCGAGAGGGCCCTGAGGGGCAGATACTATAGAGGTATCTGATTCATGACCATATGGCAAACTAGGGAGATAGTGTGGTCAGTACTATGCTCCGGCCGCCTGATTTTCCCCTTGGCTGCTTCGACTGCTAGAGTCATTAGCACCCAAGGTACCCATTATTAAATTCATTAAAGGCTGGGTTTGCCTAGGGACGGTCAGGGAGGCCGAGTTCATCCCACGAACGAAGACACTAGAAGAAAAAATCTTTAGTGCTTGCTCGGGATTTGAACTCAGGACCTCCAGCTTATTAGTCCAGTGCTCTACCACTGAGCTAACCTCGCCCCCACTGAGCTAACCTCGCCCCCACTGAGCTAACCTCGCCCCCACTGAGCTAACCTCGCCCCCACTGAGCTAACCTCGCCCCCTTATAAATACTAATAGTGTTTTTAAATATTAGTGCTCTAGAATAGAATTTACTCTCTTGTATTGAATTATAAATTATTATTCAAGTAGAATCAGCCGAGTTGTGAAGGGGGAGGCGAAACATTTTTTCCCCGACTGTTTTTAGTAACTATATTTGAATTTTAAATAATTTCATTCATATTCAAAGTTCAATGTTTTAAACATTATGTTTCATCTTTTTTATAATTGAATCTGTTTTTTATTTTTTATTTTTAAAGGGTTCTTTCTATTTCATTTTCAATTATAAATATTAATTTTAGAATTTCTCACTGAAGTAAGTGCAGTGCCTATTAATTATAATAGATTTCCAATATCAAAGGTAAAAATAAAAAAAAACATTTATTTTTTTTTATAGAGACTAATATTATTCTGCATCTGAATACATTAAGAGCAAAATATTAATAGCTTTTGAACTCTCACCAGAAATAAGAATTTCGACTTTTGTTTTTAATGACTGCATTAAGAAATGTGCTTAGTTATGCAGGTCCTGTGTAACTGATTTTTAAATTATTTAATTTAAATATTCCAATTTTGAATAGTTTATGTGAGGGGGGTCTAAGTGACATTTTTGAAAAAAAATAGTTATATACAGGAATACGTTGTGAACACCGTAATCTTGTGGGGAGGTATAGAGATCCAAGTTATTTTCTTGACAGTTGATGACACCTAGCTTGTGTTCTCTTGAGTATTGTCACTTATGTAATATTTTATTTATTTATTTATTCAGAATTTACAACAATGTAAAAATACATTACTAGTAAAATGATACTATGTAATATTAAGTCCAGAAGTAAATTAAGGGGTCTATGTGCGGATTCTCCAATTCTTTTGCATATTAATCATAAACCGGATGATGTACCTATTATGTATTATCGATAATAAACAGCTAAAGACCTGAGGATTCGTATAGTATGTTCACAACTGTCAAAAACTAGTTTTTGCTATTTCAACATATCGTCGATACAAAAGGAAACTAACGAATATGAAAATCGTCACTTTTCAGAGTGGAAAAGTATTTATTCATAACTTTTTTTTGGACAGTCAAATCTTCGGCAGATTTGACCTTTTGATAGTGAAATACTTTCCCTTTAATAGAGTGAAGTCAGATTGAAGAATTTGCCATAAATAAGTCCAGCAGAAATTATTAAAGATGGATAATGAAAGATGCACTTTTTCATATTCGTTAGTTTGCATTTGTATCGACGATATGTTCAACTTTGAATCCATTTTCCTGAAGATATCGAGTTTGTTACTTAGACCCCTTGGCCTCTGGGGTTCTCATATGTAGTCAAGAGTAAAAAAAGTTATTTTTGGAGAGTAAATTTTCGGCCTTGTGATAGCGAAGATATATGAATCGTTTATTGGGCCAACCACTTAAGAGTAGTATGGACCACTTAAGAGACAAAATTTAATAAATTGACTTTATGGTGTTATGGTATAATCAGAAGAGTATTGGTAAATATTAAACACCATCTCCCTTGCCTGACCTCTCAAAGCCATCCTAGTCCTAAACGAGACATAATCAGTTTTTATTGAGTTTTACCTAGTCTGTTCTTCAATGAAATAGCAACGCAAATAGCGGACCCATGGGGAGAAATTCCCACCGACGTTCGCGTATGCACAGTTGAGCTTCTGGGTTTATCTGAACATTACTTACTTACTTACAGACGGGCACTACAGCCCGTGAAGGATTATTCCAGGCATCTCTATCTGTCGCAAAACGCCTCCAACGACGGATTTCCATTTCCTTCAAATCCTTCTCCACGTCGTCCAGCCAGCGCAATCGAGGTTTTCCCCGCCTTCTTCTGCCACCAGGCATTCCATAAAGGAGCTTTCTTGGCAATCTTCAGGGGTCATTCTCTCGACGTGTCCCAACCATTTGAGCCTTTGATGTTTTATAAAAGTAATTATGTCTGGGTCTCCATACAGCGTTTTAAGCTCCTGATTAGTTTTTATTCTCCAGAAGTCGCCACACTTTACCGGACCATATAAGCTTCTGAGTACCTTCCGCTCCCAGACTAGTAGCATTCTTGTAATTTCTTTGGTTTGGATAAACTTTCTAAACAAGCCAAAGAAAGTTTATCTGAACAGGCTATAGAAATTATGGGGACTTCTAGGACGTCCATCTCTATGAATCGAAGCCTTAGAAGTCATCAACTCTATAAGTCCAACTCCAAATGACAACTTCACAGATTCTCCAATCGCTTGTTGAGATAGGGACTTCGCGAGATTGAGAGGAGATTATTTTAGCCGAAATGCAGCTTCATATTGTAGACCACATTGAATTCGATGGTTATGATGAACCTAAGAAATAAGTGATCACAAATGAAGTGTGCTAACCTAAGGGCATGAAATGGTTATTCGTGTGACAAGTTTACTTGGCAGGGCGCTGACGACCGCGAGGTTTTTCGCCCCAAATATTTTAAACAAACAAACAAATGAATCAGAATTTATAACCGACCATCTTGAAAACCCATGACAATGTCGATCATAGTATTTTTGCACATCTTAGTAACATATCAAAAGTGGAAAAATGGGAAAACAAGATTAAATAAAAAGTCCGATTCGCAGGAACTGCATCATCTTAGCGCGGTTCCGTTCTTATCCGAAGTGCAATTAGTAAAGGAATAGTAGCAGCTATCGGTAGGTTTTGATCTTTCGTTAAAAATATAAAATAATATCTCAAAAAGAAGGAAGCTAAAAGCGCCACATATGGAAACTGACAGTTTTCTAAGCGGATGGGACTCTCCCGTCATCGCGACGCTCTCTCTAGGAAAACTCTATTACCAATATGATTCTTATTTTCTCAGCTTTAATGAAATACTCATTCCACCGTTAAATAAACTTAAAAAACAAAAGTGAGGTAAACAGTGACAAAAACCCGTTTAAAATAACAAAACTAAAACTTTCGTAATTTTAAGCACTTACTTCTCCGACTGATATTGCCCCATCGAAATTTTCGTCAGAATCTTTTTTGTAGAGAATTTAGTAAGGTTTTGAATGGTTATATCGTACTTCCCACTGTTTTGAAGATATTAAGGGGGAAAAATGGTGCTAATACCTACCGATAGCTGCTATATTCCTTCACTAATTGCACTCGAGATAAGAACGGAACTGCGCTAAGATGATGCAGTTCCTGCGGGTTGGACTTTTTTTCAGACAAATTTATGTATTATGTTTATATTATAATATAAATATTATATTTGTAAGGAGAGCAAGTCACTTTAATTGCGGTGTAAAATATTGTCGCTAGCTAAATCTAAGTATTATATAAGCTCATAAGGAAAAAATGGTGCTAATGGCTCATTTTCGATGCACCATAAAAGAAATAAAAAAAAAAAAAAAAAAAAAAAAAGGACAATATACGAAGATTCTGAACCATTTCATGTCTGTTAATAAAATATTATATTCTAATCCCAATAACGCTACACTTATAGACAAATAAATTTTTTTAGGTACCTATTTAATACGTATAAAATAAGGTTATAATGAGCGATCCGCTGTGGCATACACCAAGTACTACCACCGTGTGGAGTGCAATAGTATAGACCGGTACGTCAGTACCACTGTGGTATGTAAAGAGCGGCTGTTCTGATACTGGCAAAAATTAGAAATCCTACATTCCTAAAGTTGTTTGGAGGCTTATCTTTATGACTCTAGAAAGGGACTTACAGATGACGAGGGTACACTGGGCACCGCTACCTGGGGACAGGGTAAATGCCCCCCACCCTACGCCTCCTAGCTCATCACCTTCGAATTCCTATGATTTTGTTCAAAGAATTTAAACAAAAAAATTAATAAATAGATAAAAACTGCTGAAAATAGGGAATACCAAAAACAATTCTAAAGAACGAAATCAACACCAGTACAGTAATCTAGATATTCATATTATCTTCGAATTCCAAGATGCCGTTGAAACAAAATATTGTTTATATTTATACGTATCCTGTTTTATTGAATAATACGTTTGACTACTATAAGCAATCACAAAAATAACGAGCAGTGAAAAAAACTGTAGGAAACACACAAAAAGATTCGTTCAAATGAACGAAATTACCTATGTTTTAAGCACTTATTTCTCCAAATATGACCATCCCATCGCAAATGTCTTCAAAACATTTTTGTAGAGAATTTAGTAACCATTCGAAGGGTAATCTTTTGCTTGCCAAGATTCCGAACCGTTTACGTGATATTAATGAAAATCTACGAAGTTCCCAAAACTTTTTATGACTAAAAATGAAATATTTGATTTTAATCCTTACTTTACTCCAAACGTAACCAAATTTTCAACATATTAGTTTTAATAAAATTCAAATATGCAGAAAATGTTTCACCTGAATCCCATGATTCTAAGTACCAAAATCAAAGACAAAAAGAACAGTTCGAATAAGGGAAATCAATTACTTTAAAGTTTTAAGCACTTATTTCTCCGATTGACATCGCCTAATCAAAACATTATTAGAACCTTTTTTGTAGAGCACTTAGTAAGCTTTCTAATGGTATTCTTTCGTTTACCAAGATTCCCAACCTTTTTCGAGATATTAAGGAAAGTATACAAAGTTCCCAAAACTTTTCATGTCTGTTAATAAAATATTTTATTCTATCCCTTCCTTAACTCCAAACGTAACAAAAATTTCAACATATTAGTGTTGATGAAACTCGAACATGCCGAAAATGTTTCAACTGTATCCCATAATTCTAAGTACCAAAATCAAAGACAAACAACCCTCCCTAGGAAGGACGCTAGGCAGTTGAAAAGCTATATATCTTGGAAATCCATATCTCTAACATTAAATTGTTTTTCTTATTTTTCTTAACCTGTTTTATTTTCAAATACATTATCCAACAATAAGCAATTAAAAAATAACAAGGAATAAGAAACAGACAAAAAGAACAGTTCGAATAAGCGAAATCAATTACTTTAAAGTTTTAGGCTCTTATTTCTCCGATTGACATCGCCTAATCAAAACTTTCATTAGAACCTTTTTTTTAGAGAATTTAATAAGCTTTCTAATGGTATTCTTCCGTTTACCAAGATTTTCAACCTTTTTCGAGATATTAAGGAAAGTAAACAAAGTTACTAAAACTTTTTATGTCTGTTAATAAAATATTTTATTCTAACCCTACCTTAACTCCAAACGTAACCAAAATTTCAACATATTAGTCTTGATGAAAGTAGAACATGCAGAAAATGTTTCAACTGAGTCCCGTGATTCTAAGTACCCAAAACAAAAACGGTATTCAAAAAATATTTTTCCAATTTTCTCGAAAACGGTTAAAGCTATCGCCTTGAAAATGGTTTCATTCGTTTTTCTAGCCCAGGAATCATATAAAACGAGTACTTAGAAGCTTATGAACTCAAAAACGTAAGCGTTACGATTTTTTTTTTTGCGCGAATTTCGCCCCAAACGCCATCTCCCAGTAGGCGGATTTTGCTGTTTAACGAACTTGACCTTTCAAATTGGACGAAGGATTTTTGTACCAAATTTCATCAAAATCGGACCATTCGTGTTCTATCTAGAGAGCGAACAGACAAATATATATATATATATATATATATATATATATATATATATATATATATAAATAAATATATACATATATATATATATATATATATATATATATATACAAATTTGAACCACCGTTATTTTCGGTCTCTAGGGGTTCTGAAATGCGAAATTTTCTTGTCGGCACTTCCGGATTGTTTCATTGTATCAACCCTATAAGCGGGGTTCCTCCGTATGGGGGAGGGAGGAACCGCGCTAAAAGAAACAAAGAAATGAATTAAACCCATTCGCGTAAATTATACTCCAATACATGTTGTTTGGGCGTAAATATAAAACCAAATTACAAGAATAAGCTGATTGAACTCTTATTGAGTTAGTAATATAATCTCCTCTTTTTTAGCGCGGTTCCTCCCTCCCCCATAGGGAGGAACCGCGCTTATAGGGTTGATACAATGAAATAATCCGGAAGTGCCGACTAGAAAATTTCGCGTTTCAGAACCCCTAGAGACCGAAAATAACGGTGGTTCAAATTTGTATATATATATATATATATATATGTATGTTATATATATATATATATTTGTCTGTTCGCTCTCTAGATAGAAGACGAATGGTCCGATTTTGATGAAATTTGGTACAAAAATCCTTCGTCCAATTTGAAAGGTCAAGTTCGTTAAACAGCAAAATCCGCCTACTGGGAGATGGCGTTTGGGGCGAAATTCGCGCAAAAAAAAATCGTAACGCTTACGTTTTTGAGTTCATAAGCTTCTAAGTACTCGTTTTATATGATTCCTGGGCTAGAAAAACGAATGAAACCATTTTCAAGGCGATAGCTTTAACCGTTTTCGAGAAAATTGGAAAAATATTTTTTGAATACCGTTTTTGTTTTGGGTACTTAGAATCACGGGACTCAGTTGAAACATTTTCTGCATGTTCTACTTTCATCAAAACTAATGTGTTGAAATTTTGGTTACGTTTGGAGTTAAGGAAGGGTTAGAATAAAATATTTTATTAACAGACATAAAAAGTTTTAGTAACTTTTTTACTTTCCTTAATATCTCGAAAAAGGTTGAAAATCTTGGTAAACGGAAGAATACCATTAGAAAGCTTATTAAATTCTCTAAAAAAAAGGTTCTAATGAAAGTTTTGATTAGGCGATGTCAATCGGAGAAATAAGAGCTTAAAACTTTAAAGTTATTGATTTCGCTTATTCGAACTGTTCTTTTTGTCTGTTTCTTATTCCTTGTTATTTTTTAATTGCTTATATTGTTGGATAATGTATTTGAAAATAAAACAGGTTAAGAAAAATAAGAAAAACAATTTAATGTTAGAGATATGGATTTCCAAGATATATAGCTTTTCAACTGCCTAGCGTCCTTCCTAGCGAGGGTTCTTTGTCTTTGATTTTGGTACTTAGAATTATGGGATACAGTTGAAACATTTTCTGCATGTTCGAGTTTCATCAACACTAATATGTTGAAATTTTTGTTACGTTTGGAGTTAAGGAAGGGATAGAATAAAATATTTTATTAACAGACATGAAAAGTTTTGGGAACTTTGTATACTTTCCTTAATATCTCGAAAAAGGTTGGGAATCTTGGCAAACGAAAGAATACCATTAGAAAGCTTACTAAGTGCTCTACAAAAAAGGTTCTAATAATGTTTTGATTAGGCGATGTCAATCGGAGAAATAAGTGCTTAAAACTTTAAAGTAATTGATTTCGCTTATTCGAACTGTTCTTTTTGTCTGTTTTTATTCCTTGTTATTTTTTAACTGCTTATAGTTGGATAATGTATTTGATAACAAATCAGGTTAAGAAAACTAAGAAAAACAATTTAATCTTAGAGATATGGATTTCCAAGATAATATAGCTTTTCAAATGCCTAGCGGGGTCCTTCCTAGGGCGGGGACCCATCCAGGTAAGATCGTAAATAACACCTTTCTTGAGAGTAAAGATGGAACTGTCAACTTTGGTCCTCCTCTACCCCCGGCACTTTCATTGCTGACGAAGGCTACCACTGACAAGCCAAAACGTCCTAAATATAGATTTTTTAACAAAAATCGTATTGAGGTTTATTTAGCCGAATCCCAACCATTTCATCTTTACTTATCACCTCGACGGCTAACTATCTAATCTTCATGCTTTTTAGAAATGTGGACCAAAAATAATAACATCTTCTATTTTAATCATTTTAAATGAGTCTAGAGATAAGAACGGAACCGCGCTAAGATGATGCAGTTCCTGCGAGTCGGACTTTTTTTTTTTTGTAATGTTTTCCATATTAATTGAAGGTAAGTCGCATTATAACCCCAATGAATCGTTGTTCCCTAAGTTGAACACTTTTCCAAGGATGATAAATATTCGATATATTGTTCCTGATACCTGTAAAACTCTAGCTTTGTTCCGTTGAGTGCAGGGGTTCCCACGAACCTAAGAAGAAGAACTATGTTCTGAGGAATGGTGAGTAGTCCTGGGAACAATAGGAAGAACTGAAAGCGACATAAAGCCCAAGGGAATGGAAGATACTTTGTCTTCCTTATTGCTTCGTGCTGTGGCTTTAACGGAGGGGAAAAGCTTCGGCTAATAGCTTCCTTCTCCTATTGTGGGTCAGGACGCCATCTTCAGCGGTTGTAACAATCGCTTGGGTTGCGTTCTTAGTAGCACCTAATCGTTTTAGCGGGGTTCCTCCGTCCTTCCGTACTGAGGAAACCAGCTTATAACGTCAATCCGATGCGGTGATGTCCACGTTTCAGAACCCATATACCGGTGGTTGAAACAATATTCAAGGGGGTAAAACTAGAAAAATAAATTAGTTGAAAAAAGCAATGTAACGTTGAGAAATAATGTGCAGAGAAAATTAGGATTTTTCTAAAAAAAAAACATGGATGTTTTTAACCTTTGGAGCGCCATATCGTCGTTACAAAAGTAAACTAACGAATATGAAAATCACCACTTTTCAGAGTGGAAAAGCATTTATTCATATTTATTTTTTTGGACAGTCAAATATTCGGCAGATTTGACCTTTTGATAGTGGAATACTTTCCCTTTCATAGGGTGAAATCAGATTCTAGAATTTGCCGTACATAAGTCCAGCAGAAATTAGTAAAGATTGACAATGAAAGATGCATTTTTTCTCATTCGTTATTTTGCATTTGTTAACTACATTTTTGGTCTAGGAAAGTACGTTGTTTGTCCGGAAAATACGTATAAAAAATTCGGGGCGTTCTGTCAAGGCGTTGTGGTGAGGCGCCCGGTGGTTTCCTCCCTCTATGCAATCCACTCAATGTTCAGTTCGAGCCGGAGCGCTCTTCGAGTTAACTAGGATTTACGAGTGCTTGTTGAAAGTAACCCTTCTTCACCTGCCGTCGGCATGGAGCTCTGTCTGATTGAGGAACAGCGCATCAACATCAAATTTCTTGCAAAGCTAGGTAAGAATGGTCGTGAGATATTTGAGTGTTTGCAAGAAGTTTACGGAGACAATTATCTGAAGGAACCAACCGACAACAAGTGGTTGAAAAGGTTCCGGGAAGGCCGAGAAGATGTGAAAACAATGTTGACTGTTTTCTTTGATTCTCAGGGCATTGTTCACCAGGAATTTGTCCCTCCCGGCCAGACACGGGCATTTTTATGTTGAAGTTTTGAGTCCTCTCAGAGCTCATGTGGACCGAGTTCGACCGGATTTGGCAGTGTGAGTTGTGAGTGAGTTTTTGGCTCAAAGCTTAATCACCGTAACAGAACACCCGCCTTATTCACCCGATTTAGCACCTTGCGACTTCTTCCTGTTCCCGAAATGCAAAATGGTGCTTCGGGAGTGGCACTTGGGGGATGTAGAAGCCATCAAGGCTGAAACGACACGGCATATCGAAGAGCCTCACAACTGAAGACTTTCAGCGATCGTGTCAGCAGTGGAAACGGCGTTGGCAGAAGTGCATCTTGTCTCAGGGGGAGTACTTTGAAGGAGAGCATATTTAAATACCTAAATATTTGTAAAATAAAGTTATTATTCCACTTTTATACGTATTTTCCGGAAAAACCACGTAGAAAGTGTCCAATCGAAAGCTTAAAATATTGTCTACAAAACAGACATGCAATATATGTATTTATTAGTAGATAATAATACTCAAAGGGGTGAAACTAGACCAACAATGTAGTTGAATTCTGAAAAATTTAGTTAAAAGATAGACATAAAATGTTGAGGTCTTAGAGTGGCAGAATTTAACAACAATTTTGTCTAGTTTTGTTGTTATTTGTTTCTGTTTTGGGGCTAAAAACTTAAAAAAAATTTTTTTTAAACATTACCTAATTTAATTAAATTATTTATTTATTTATTTTTGTAATATCCTGTAAATGTTTGATTGTTTTAGTGAGTACCGCCTTAGTATTGGTAAAGATATTAGATATATTAGGCCTTAGTGTTAGCAAAACTGCAGAAAAATATATACACTGCGATTGTATAAAAGTCCGTCACGCAGGAGCTGCATAACTAAGCACTTTCCTCAGAATTTGGGTAGTGTAGATTGCTTTCCAGAACAATTTGCTTAAAATATCCTACATAAATAAAATAAAAACATGAATAGTTCTCTTTTAAATTTGTAATGAGTAACTGATCAATTAATAATTTGCTTCCAGAGTTATGTTTACACATGGTACCTATTACACTTCGTAATAAATACAAAAAAACCTCATATTATCGTATTTTGATCTAACGCAGGAACAGGATACAGTCACTCTAGTGATAGAAAGCGCTCCTTGCGGCGGCTTTGTGAACCTACGTCTGACGGGCTTTTCTATTGAAATATATTACAAATTAAACCCCCGCTTTCCGATTGACCGATTCAGCTCACTTCTACAACACTTCTTTCTCATGAGTTACCCACGATGTATACCGCGTTTCGTTACAATACAGGAGAAATTACGACCGGTATGAGTATATTAAGAATTTGGGTCAGGAGTAAACCCCCCCTTCTAATGAACCGATTTAGTTTATTTTTACAACACATATTTACCTGTAGATTCCCACTACGAATGCCGAGTTTCGTCGAAATATACCAAAAATCACTGCTGGTAGTGGCGAATTGGTATTGTGGGTCCGGAGTAAACCCCCCCTCCTAATGAACCGATTTAGTTTATTTTTACAACAGTTATTTACCTGTAGATTACCACTACGAATACCGAGTTCCGTTGAAATATACCAAAAATCACGGCTGGTAGTGGCGAATTGGTATTGTGGGTCCGGAGTAAACCCCCCCTTCTAATGAACCGATTTAGTTCATTTTTATATCTCACTTTTCTCTCTATATTACCACTACGAATACCAAGTTTCGTTGAAATATAACAAATATTACGGCTGACATAGTCAAATTAGTGTTTTGGGTCCCGGGTAAACCCCCCCTTCCGGTGGACCGACTTTGATGGTTAACGAACTCGTTCAATCGTTTGCTAATTGAATGCTATATACCAAGTTTCGTGACGAAAAAACAAAAACTCTGGCCGCTATCGTGTTAACAGACACACATATATATATATATATATATATATATATATATATATATATATAGATATATATATAAATTTTAACGGGGGTCATTTTCGGTGTCTACTAGGTAGGATCGATAAAGATTTGAAGAAATTTTTCAAAAAAAAAAAAAAAAAAAAAAAAAAAAAAAAAAAAAAAAAAAAAAAAAAAAAAAAAAAAAATTTCAAAAATTCCGTCATGAGTCCAACCTCAATAGCTACTTTCCTTCGGAGGAAAGTGCTAAAAAGTATTAACATTATCATATGCACTTGCAATTTTACATTTTTAACAGTTTTGTTAAATTAGTATTTTTATGTAGGTATGTTATATATCATTTTAATTTTATTCTTTCTTTCATTTTTTTCCAATATGATTAATTTTTTAATCTTTTTTATTCAATTCAATTTATTTATTTGCTTTTGAGTTACAACTCATAGCACTTATATAATTCCGTTAGTTACTACGTTAGTAATATTAAATTATTCATAGGTGAGGTTACAAAAATAAAACACTAACATAAAACATTAACATAATGTAAGTTCTTTTCTTAATATAATTATGTGAAATAAAAAATTAAAAATATACATGAAGTAATTAAAATAAAATATATAACTCTTCTTAGCTCTTATTTAAATTAAATAATATTTAATAGTAATAGGTTTTTATTTATTATACTACAATTATTACTAAATTATATTTTATTTACATTTTAATCTTTCAGTATTTCTGACCTTAGTTGTAATATCTTCAAAATATAGCTGGCAAATCTGACAAACATTTCTCTGCTATTACTTTTTAGAATTGCAAGAAATGTATTGTCTTTAGTGGGTGGAGTGGTAGGTAGGAATAATGGTTGTCGGATGTTGTCATAAGCAGGACAGTAGAGTAGGATGTGGTATATGGTTTCTTCAGCTGTATTATTACATAGAGTGCACAAGAGTTTGGGGTTGATGGTGTATTTGATGGACTTGGATGTTGTCATAAGCAGGACAGTAGAGTAGGATGTGGTATATGGTTTCTTCAGCTGTGTTATTACATAGAGTGTACAAGAGTCTGGGGTTGATGGTGTACTTGATGGACTTGGATGTTATATAAGCTGGACAGTAGAGTAGGATGTGGTATATGGTTTCTTCAGCTGTGTTATTACATAGAGTACACAAGAGTCTGGGGTTGATGGTGTATTTGATGGACTTGGATGTTGTCATAAGCCGGACAGTAGAGTAGGATGTGGTATATGGTTTCTTCAGCTGTGTTATTACATAGAGTGTACAAGAGTCTGGGGTTGATGGTGTACTTGATGGACTTGGATGTTATATAAGCTGGACAGTAGAGTAGGATGTGGTATATGGTTTCTTTAGCTGTATTATTGCATAGAGTGCACAAGAGTTTGGGGTTGATGGTGTATTTGATGGACTTGGATGTTGTCATAAGCCGGACAGTAGAGTAGGATGTGGTATATGGTTTCTTCAGCTGTGTTATTGCATAGAGTGCACAAGAGTTTGGGGTTGATGGTGTATTTGATCGACTTGGAGGAGAATCTGATGGCATATTTGCTGGATGTTCTGAGTTGGATAATTATTTTGAGAATGGGAAATGGTATGTCTAGTAGCAAATAGTTTTGAGGAACACCTGGAATTATTGAAAGACTTTTATATAATCTTTTTTATTATTTTATTTTAATTAATTTTTTTTCTTTTTTTTTATATATTTACTTAACATATGTGTATTTATGTGCTTATTTTCATTTTTTAATATGTCTACATGATATTTTTTTGTCTAGTTTTGTTTTGAGTATAGTCATCTACTTGCGAACAGGATACATCCTGTATATATATATATATATATATATATATATATATATATATATATATATATAAGATTACTTTTAAATTAAAGGTCTGGTGACTAAATTAAAGGTAGCCAAAAAGAAAGAAAGGTTGACCTTATCTAACCGATGAAGTTAAACTATAAATTGAGTTTGGGATTAGTTGTTCTCAAGTCATCAAAGAGTTCGAAGTAACAAGCTGACTTGTGACCCAAGTAACTTTCATCACGTACGTGGATTCGGTCACAAACCAACTTCCAAAGTTCGCCGTGTTTGTATTGATTATACCTCAGAGAAATATCGAGCGGGGAAAAGTTCCATCGACTAAGGTCACAGAAAACATTTTCCAGCTAGGTCTTAAAGGTATTTCAGCACGCATGGAGGTTTTCCCGGGGATATGCCCACCGTTTCTCCAGGCGTTCAATCGGCTTCCTCGGGGTTCTTTCTGAGAATGAAGTTTGATTTGGGTCCGGACCATATTCATCGTGTCTTGTCACTTCCGCAGTAGTAAGTTGAGGTAGGGGAGTGATTAATTTGGAGTAGGCACATGACAATTGGAGCGCGTTGACTTCATGACGCAATCCGGAATTGCCGACTGAAAAATTTCATTTGACGTTTCGGACCTTAATGATCTTGAGGGGATTAAATCTCCGTAGTAGCGATAAAAATAAGCGGGCCAAACCTTAAAGCTCGCCGATTGGTGCCTTAACTGGTGTGCCATTCATAAATAGCTTTAAGTCTTAGTAGGTGTACATTCTTACAAGGCTGTAACTTAATCTGGCATCGGATACTTAAAACACTTTTGTATCAAACTTAACATGTCGGGCTGTCATATGGTGTCCGACAGTTTATCTGGTTAAGCGAAGTACGGTGAACGAAGAGACTTGGCTTGAATCCCACTTTTTTGTTGTTAAAAATTCATAAATATAAAGTTTGACAAATATTGGAGGGAAAGTAACGTAAAGGCATATTTAGTACAGGTAAATAATTCTAACTCAAGAGACTTTAATGAGTAGGATTCAATCATGAGGCAATGAACAAAAAACACTTAGGGGAATAGCCTTCATGAACATTTTTTTTAGGAAATAGGAATTCAATGATGCATCATACTCCAAAAAAAAGCAGCAAAATAAGTGATGATGAGATCGCCTGATTAAAACCTTTATTCCTGGAATTGGTTCTGAGGGTTGCGGAAGCCGTAAAGCCAGGATCTTCCACACCTAAAATCTCTTTGGGAACTGTGTACGCCTTAAGGGTTTGGACCTTCCACTATGGGCTCTACAAGGGAACTTAATGACGAGACATGGAGACTTTTCATAAAAGCCACAAACACGTGTTAGTCATGGCGTCGCGGTCTGCAAAAAAAAAAAAAATAATAATAAATATCATAGGTAATGATATATAAAGTTTTCGCGATTGTTAATTATTGGAATTAAACGGCTGTAAACGGATCCATTGCGTTTATTTTACCCTTTGTTATGACTGGTGCTTCAAACAGGTCGCACTGCCCGTGGTCACAAGCTGTTGATTAATTCATATTCAAAAATAATAAATTATTTACTGTAATGAAAATTAGGTGAATCAGATCCATTTATTGACTTGGATTAGTATCAACTCCATTTATTTTTCAGGTACAATACTTTAAAAATATAAAAATTATAGTAGTTTGGTAATGTTATATGCCTACTTACTCTACTAATTGGCTCGAATTTCAAAATGGTCTAAAAAAAAAAGTAACACCAGACGAACCAACCAAAAAAGCTCTACAGGCCGCAGGTTGCGAATAGCTGGTCTAAACCGTCTGGCCTGCTATCGAAAAAGTCCGTCACGCAGGAGCTGCATAACTAAGCACTTTCCTCAGTATTTGGGAAGTGTAGACTGCTTTCCAGAACAATTTGCTTAAAATATCCTACATAAATAAAATAAAAACATGAATAGTTCTCTTTTAAATTTGTAATGAGTAACTGATCAATTATTAATTTGCTTCCAGAGTTATGTTTACACATGGTACCTATTACACTTCGTAATAAATACAAAAAACCTCATATTATCGTATTTTGATCTAAGGCAGGAACAGGATACAGTCACTCTAGCGGTAGAAAGCGCTCCTTGCGGCGGCTTTGTGAACCTACGTCTGGCTGGTTTTTCTATTGAAATATATTACAAATTAAACCCCCGCTTTCCGATTGACCGATTCAGCTCATTTTTACAACACTTCTTTCTCATGAGTTACCCACGACGTATACCGCGTTTCGTTACAATACAGCAGAAATTACGACCGGTATGAGTATATTAGGAATTTGGGTCCGGAGTAAACCCTCCCCCTTCTAATGAACCGATTTAGTTTATTTTTTCAACACATATTTACCTGTATATTACCACTACGAATACCGAGTTTCGTCGAAATATACCAAAAATCACGGCTGGTAGTGGCGAATTGGTATTGTGGGTCCGGAGTAAACCCCCCCCCCTTCTAATAAACCGATTTAGTTCATTTTTATATCTCACTTTTCTCTCTATTTTTCCACTACGAATACCAAGTTTCGTTGAAATATAACAAATATTACGGCTGATATAGTCAAATTAGTGTTTTGGGTTCGGAGTAAACCCCCCCTTCGGGTGGACCGACTTTTGTGGTTAACGAACTCGTTCAATCGTTTGCTAATTGAATGCTATATACCAAGTTTCGTGGCGAAAAAACAAAAACTCTGGCCCCTATCGTGTTAACAGACATATATATATATATATATATATATATATATATATATATATATATATATACATATATATATATATGCATATATATATATATATATATATATATATATATATATATATATATATATAAATATTAACGGAGGTCATTTTCGGTGTCTACTAGGTAGGATCGATAAAGATTTGAAGAAATTTTTCAAAAATTCCGTCATGAGTCCAACCTCAATAGCTACTTTCCTTCGGAGGAAAGTGCTAAAACAGGGCGCGTGGGAGGCTGACTAAAGCCAGAGAAAATCTTGCGTAAAATTAAAGGGAGAGGGATTGGTCCCATTTAGTGAATTTTCCATACATAAACCAAAGAATTAGTTTCGACATAATTTTAATAAAAATTAGATAATAATTACCTAGCAATACCTCTTTGAGAGTTGAACGCCAAAACTTCCAGAATGAAATTTCAAGCTTCCTAACTCCTCTTAAGCTATCATTGTATCGATTCAGGTCATCCAGGTTCCATTAGCAAACAACACTTTCTAATTAAAGTTTTTCCTAGCCCAATCACCAACTTCTTTAATAAAGCAGGACCTTGTGAAGGAATTACCCCCCACTGTTTATACAGGATCTCCCAGGACTTCTTGAGCTGTTAGGAGTTTAAAGGATTTCTATACTTCTTGCATCTCCTCTCTTTGTGATTTCATGATCTTCACAAGGAATAAAATTCAGGATTGTGTATTTCTGAATGGCGAAAACCGCAGACTGGCTTTGGAGGTAACTGTCAAACTGTTATCCAAAATTACAGCAAATCAGATTCCACGATAAAATAGCAAATGCGTTCTCATTGGTCACAATTACTAAGGAGTAGAATATCGCACTAGTATTTCTAAAGTGACACAACTCAAAATAAAACTCAACTGAAAATGTGTCACTCTTGCCTATATAAAGGGAATACAGGTACCATTAAGAAAAGAGGGTTGACACAAGGGTCCACTGGTGTACAAGCTCTGAGCAAATTAAATACAGTTTTAATGGTTGATAAAGAGATATTTACCATGTCCTTTATAGTCATAACTAAAAAACACCACAACATGCAAGTAAATTGAAGCACAAATTTGATTTTTATAGAGTTAGAATTATATACAAAGAAAATTATATAGTTAAACGCAAGATCATGAAAAATATAAATATCATAAAAAATAGGAAGAAAGTAGTGAATAAAAAAACAGAAATACATCATAACAAAATACTTTTAGCGCGGTTCCTCCCTCCCTCATAGGGAGGAACCCCGCTTATAGGGTTGATACAATGAAACAATCCGGAAGTGCCGAGTAGAAAATTTTGCGTTTCAGAACCTCTGGAAACCGAAAATGATGGTAGTTCAAATTTGTATATATATATATATATATATATATATATATATATATATATATATATATATATATATTTGTCTGTTCGCTCATTTCTGGCTTCCCTGATGGTCCGATTTTGATGAAATTTGGTACAAAAATCCGTCGTTCAATTTAAAAGGTCAAGTTCGTTAACCAGCAAAATCCGCCCACTGGAAGATGGCATTTGGGGCGAAATTCGCGCAAAAAAAATCGTAACGCTTACGTTTTTGAGTTCATAAGCTTTTAAGTACTCTTTTTATAGGCTTCTTGGGCTAGGAAAACGAATGGAACCATTTTCAAGGCGATAGCTTTAACCGTTTTCGAGAAAATTGGAAAAATAATTTTTGAATATCGTTTTGGGTTTGGGTACTTAGAATTACGGGATTCAGTTGAAACATTATCTGTATGTTCTACTTTCATTAAAACTAATATGTTGAAAGTTTTGTTACGTTTGGAGTTAAGGAAGGGTTAGAATAAAATATTTTATGAACAGACAAGAAAAGTTTTGGGAACTTCGTATACTTTCATTAATATCTCGAACACGGTTGGGAAATCGTGGTAAGTGGATAGAAACTATTTGAAAGCTTTCTAAATTCTCTACAAAAAAGATTCTAAAACTATTTTTGATTAGGTTATGTCAATCGGAGAAATAAGTGCTTAAAACTTCAAATACGTCTGTTTTGTTCTTAAGAACGGGTTTTTGTCGTTCTTTTTGTAATTTTTGTCTCTTTCCCTTTGTTTTTTATTGCTTTTTATTTTTGTAATTTCTTATGTTGGGAAAATTTTGTGTGTAAAACAGGATATGAAAAATGAGACCAATTTTCTGTTGCTAGAAGTAATGTAAATTTTGGGAACTTTTATTAATATCTCGAAAACGGTTGAAAATCTTGGTAAACGGAAGAATACCATTAGAAAGCTTATTAAATGCTCTACATAAAAGGTTCTAATGAAAGTTTTGATTAGGCGATGACAATCGGAGAAATAAGAGCTTAAAGCTTTAAAGTAATTGATTTCGCTTATTCGAACTGTTCTTTTTGTCTCTTTTTTATTCCTTGTTATTTATTAATTGCTTATAGTTGGATAATGTATTCGAAAATAAAACAGGTTTAGTAAAATAACAAAAACAATTTATTGTTAGAAATATAGAGTTCCAAGATTCCAAGACCTTGTAACTAGCGGGAATGTTTCTAGTGATGCCGACCCTTCCAGGTAAGATTGTAAATCCTACCTTTCAAGACTGTTGGAACCAGAACAATAACTGTCGGGGTTCGGTCACTGCTACTTTTATCGTAAAAATGGTTTTATTGTGCCGACGTTTCGGCTTGAACTTCAAGCCTTCATCAGGGCTGTAAATACAATTAGGACATATTTAACACTAATATATGCACATATCTATGTAAATATACCTAACATATATATATATATATATATATATATATATATATATATATATATATATATACAGGGTGTCCCGTAAATGTCTAGTCATATTGTGAGGGGTGATAGAGGACCCTTAGGGGAAGAAAAAATGTTCTATGACGATTTTTCAAATTCTAGCCCATAAGGGAGAAGACGTCGTTTTATTGTTTTTTCGATACAAACGTGGTTTTTAGAAGAATAATCGTAGTAGCTCCGTCCCAGGTGGTACTACTAAAAAGGGTGTGAAACCAATCGAAAGGTGAGTAAATTTACTATAAGACTAGTTGGGAGTAAACATAAGAATGAATGAATGTAAGTATGTATATCTTACCAAAAGAAAGCTATTCTAAATTTCCTGATATTTTATTGATATTTCTTTCCAGCGTTACTCCTCAACGGGCAGGATCTGAGATTTCCGGGTTTCAGAAAAACTTCTTCATTTAACCAGCTTTCCATTCATGTATCACAACCCTGTGTTATTGAAGTATTTGACGATTTAAGAACAAATGTTTAAAAAAAAAACATGGATCTGTGAAAAGAAAATTATATTTTTTTTCTTCAGTTTATTCAAAAAGCTGAAGAGAAATATTTATTTTTATAAATGTTTACATAAATATTAAGTAAATATTTACTTAAAACAATAAAAAAAATACTTCCACAAATATAAAAAAATATCCTAAAACAGTAAATAAATAAAATACACATTTATTTTGAATTTGTTAATTACAGTAACTAATACTGGGTCCAGGAGGTGGCCATTAATGAACCCCAACCATACATTAACCTCAAAAGTTACTATTTTTACCTAGATCACGCATTTGTACACATTTTTACAGGTATTTATATTTCGAAAACAAATGCTTTACCTTGAATTTATACTGATGGCTACGCTTGTGAAACTCACTGGGATTCTCGTAGGCCCATGCGTTTTTGTTGTGGCAATTAGAAATTCTATCCCTCATAAATAAGATGTAAATAGTCCTGTAAAAATGTGTTCAAATGCGTGATCTAGGTAAAAATAATAATTTTTGGGGTTAATGTATGGTTGGGGTTCATTAATGGCCACCCCCTGGACCCAGTATTAGTCACCTGAATTAATAAATTCAAAATAAATGTGTATTTTATTTATTTACTGTTTTAGGATTTTTTTTTTATATTCGTGGAAGTTATTTTTTTTATTGTTTTAAGTAAATATTTACTTAATATTTATGTAAACATTTATAGAAATAAATATTTCTCTTCAGCTTTTTGAATTAACTGAAGAAAAAAATATAATTTTCTTTTCACAGATCCATGTTTTTTTTTTAAACCTTTGTTCTTAAACCGTTCAAATACTTCAATAACACAGGGTTGTGATACATGAATGGAAAGCTGGTTAAATGATGAAGTTTTTCTAAAACCCGGAAATCTCAGATCCTGCCCATTGAGGAGTTACGCTGGAAAGAAATATCAATAAAATGTCAGGAAATTTAGAATAGCTTTCTTTTGGTAAGATATACATACTTACATTCATTCATTTTTATGTTTACTCCCGACTAGTCTTATAGTAAATTTACTCACCTTTCGATTGGTTTCACTTCCTTTCTAGTAGAACGACCTGGGCCGGAGCTACAACGATTATTCTTCTAAAAACCACGTTTGTATTGAAAAAGCAATAAAACGACGTTTTCTCCCTTATGGGCGAGAATTCGGAAAATCGTCGTAGAACATTTTTTCTTCCCCTAAGAGTCCTCTATCACCTCTCACAATATGACTAGACATTTACGGGACACCCTGTATATATACATATAATATATATATATATATATATATATATATATATATATATATATATATATATATTTATATATATATATATTTATATATATGCATATACACATACACATATACACGCACACATATGTACATATATATGCCCACATACATGCACATATGGGGTATGTATTATTAAGTAGCAGTGACCGAACCCGGACAATCCCTACCTTGCATCATCAACGGTCAACGATCTCCTCTCAACAAAATAATAACTGCTTCTATTTTAATCTTTCGAAATTAGACTAGGAATAAGAACGGAACCGCGCTAAGATGAGGCAGTTCCTGCGAGTCGGACTTTTTATTTTAATTTAATTCACAATAATTAAGGATGGGAATAATGAAATTAATTTTTTTATTTTATTCATTTGACTATACTTATTTTATGTATCCATGTTTACTGAAATAAAATCAGCTAGCTGTTTGCGACTTGTTCTTCGCAATAGTTATGACACGGCCCGGATTTTGGAAGGATATCTTGCTCACTTGGCTGTAAATATTCAAACATTTTAGCTCCTGATATATATATATATATATTAGACAAATTCCACTACTCTATCGCCTGAATCGTATAAATAAAACAACAAATTTTAAAGAAATAGTAATGTTGATTTAATCTTCTAAATATAAATCATAATTATTCTAGAAAATTATATGAATCCTTTCACCTTTTGATGGTCCTGATTTGCGCTTGAGTTAATTACCGAAGCAGCATTCGATCCACCTAAAGATAAAAATAAAAACGAATAATTAATTAAAGTACTTACTAATAACAGTTCATAATTACAAATAACAGTAATTAATAATAATAGTTTAAAATAAAACATACAAAAATAAAGCATGTGTTGTGAAAATAGTTCGATGTTTCTGGAAATCATATACAAAACATCAAAATAAAAAGTCCGTCACGCAGGAGCTGCATAACTAAGCACTTTCCTCAGAATTTGGGTAGCGTAGACTGCTTTCCAGAACAATTTGCTTAAAATATCCTACATAAATAAAATAAAAACATGAATAGTTCTCTTTTAAATTTGTAATGAGTAACTGATCAATTATTAATTTGCTTCCAGAGTTATGTTTACACATGGTACCTACTACACTACGTAATAAATACAAAAATCCTCATATTATCGTATTTTGATCTAACGCAGGAACAGGATACAGTCACTCTAGTGGTAGAAAGCGCTCCTTGCGGCGGCTTTGTGAACCTACGTCTGCCGGCTTTTCTATTCAAATATATTACAAATTAAACCCCCGCTTTCCGATTGACCGATTCAGCTCATTTTTACAACACTTCTTTCTCATGAGTTACCCACGACGTGTACCGCGTTTCGTTACAATACAGCAGAAATTACGACCGGTATGAGTATATTAGGAATTTGGGTCCGGAGTAAACCCCCCCCCCTTCTAATGAACCGATTTAGTTTATTTTTACAACACATATTTACCTGTGGATTAGCACTACGAATACAGAGTTTCGTCGAAATATACCAAAAATCACGGCTGGTAGTGGCGAATTGGTATTGTGGGTCCGGAGTAAACCCCCCCTTCTAATGAACCGATTTAGTTCATTTTTATATCTCACTTTTCTCTCTATATTACCACTACGAATACCAAGTTTCGTTGAAATATAACAAATATTACGGCTGATATAGTCAAATTAGTGTTTTGGGTTCGGTGTAAACCCCCCTTCGGGTGGACCGACTTTTGTGGTTAACGAACTCGTTCAATCGTTTGCTAATTGAATGCTATATACCAAGTTTCGTGACGAAAAAACAAAAACTCTGGCCGCTATCGTGTTAACAGACACACACATATATATATATATATATATATATATATATATATATATATATGCATATATATATATATGCATAATAATAATATAATCATAATATATATATATATTATATATATATAAATTTTAACGGGGGTCATTTTCGGTGTCTACTAGGTAGGATCGATAAAGATTTGAAGAAATTTTTCAAAAATTCCGTCATGAGGCCAACCTCAATAGCTACTTTCCTTCGGAGGAAAGTGCTAAAAGAAGTAATACAAACAAAATCAAAATTAATAAATTAAGTAGTTTTAGACTAAGATTTTAGGATTAAATGAAAGTTTATTATAATAATTTATAAAATTGAAATAAATTTTAAACTAACGTATTTTGTCTGTCATTCTTAGAGTCAATTTTTGGTAAGATAGTTTTCTTTCCAAGTAAGTTTACTCTGTATTTGTTTAATTATAATTGGATGTGTATAATTGTACTAAGAGAATTGCGTTAGTTGTGGATGCTCGTAAATAAATTGATTAAACAAAAAAGCATTATTTAAAGGACACAAATTTTTTGCACAAAATTCCAGCCAATCTTAATCCACTTTTTCTGCTTCTAATTTTAGTCGTTTATTTTAATGTCGGGAGAATTTGATTTAATCAATCTTATTTATTTTATTTTTATTACATACTGTTAATTGAAATTGAGAATTTTCTTAACAAGGAAATTATTATTTCGTTTATTACCAAGAATATTACGTTCATTTATTATTTACAACGAATTTAAGGATCGGTTATCTGTAGCTTGTACATGTGTGCATGCATATTTGTATGCATTTTGTATTTATATATTTTGTATTTATATTTGTATGCATTTAATGTATTTTTTTTTTTTTTTTTTTTTTTTTTTTTACGGCGCATCTACATCTAGGTCATTAGCGCCGACATCCAGGGTCCAGCGAGGAATTTTACCAGCGAGCCGTGGGATGATAAAATTCCTGCCGGAGGTTGGGAATCGAACCCACCATCTCCCGCTTATGAATCCAAAGCGCTAGCCATTAGACCACGGGAGACCCCATTTAATGTATTTATTCTATTATATGTTAATCTGTATAATTTGTCCGTATCGTAAATCTGTATAATGTGTTCGTATATCCTACTATTTGTATGATTAAAGAAATAAGTAGAATAGTATTCTCCTGTGTCTAGAAGTAGAATAATCTACATAAACATAGTGTAATGTACATTTGTATAATATGATGTATATATATAATAATGATGATTTATATATTGTTGATGTTGATGTATATATATAATAATGTGTTTGTATGCACATATGTAATAACCAAATTGTACCCATGTATATATGCATGTAGATGTGTATGTATGTATATATGTGTAATGTTTGTTCTGAGCAAGTCGCTATAGTTGCGAAAAGCTCATAAAATAAATATTAAAAAAAAATCTGTAGATTACCTCTATTTTTGAGCTAGGATAGGGCTGATGCATTTTCTTTTTTCGAAAGGAAAGCCTCCACCCCTAGTGGGAATCGAACCCATGACCCTTGACACGCCTTAGCACTAACGGCCACCAATAAAATTAAGTAAATGAAAAATAATATTTATTTCATAATCTGTAATACGGGGCAAGTTGAGGGCACCATAGATCCGAAGGCCATTAGAAAAAAAAAAACAATTAAAAAACTAAAATGATATTTCGCTATATTATTATTTTAAAAGAAACAGCTCCTGATTTTCTGCGATTTACGAATTCTGCCCGTAAACTAATGAACAATGAAAGAAACTTCACCCCATTTTAGGCGAACTCTCCCGTCTAAAAGTTAGGCTGAGTTTGACAAACTGTTTTGTAAATCCATTGACTTGTTATGCTTTAAGCATGAATAGCTCCCTCGTGCCGTCAATATTAAATCGTTCGAATTATAAGCTTTTAATATGTTTCTAACAGCTTAACATGTTACATTGTGGTCGATAATATATTCGAAATAAATAATAAGACGTGTTTAGCACCCAAGAATGTACATATTGAGGTTGTATTGTATAGGTGTATACAATAACTAAAAGTCCGACTCGCAGGAACTGTGTCATCTTAGCGCTGTTACATCTCGAAGAAATGGAATAGATTAGCATCACAAATCACAGGAAACTGACAGTAGTCAACTTACACAGAAGCGGATAATTCTTAATCTGTATAAGTCAATACAATTATGTACTGAAAACGTACTTACTCTTTGGCTACTGCTGAGAAGGCTCTATTCTAAACAACCAAAAATTCCTTGTCATTTTAAGTTTTGTTTTCCTAGCAAATTCGTTTTACTGTTATAATCAACTGTAGATATGTGCTTCATGGCGAATTAAATTCCATTCTGTCGGGGGTTAAATCTTTCTATAAAATAAGAAATAACGGTAACTTCAGTTTGAAGCTATGAGGAAGGTTATATAGGTGGAGAATTCAAAACAACCTACGTCATCATGATTAGCCACTGCCATCATGATTAGCACAGCCACTCCAAACTTATTATGAATACCTTAGACCGTTTCTTAGCTTATTTTACTACAATACTAATTTTAGTGATAACTGCAATTTAAAAGTAGAAACAACCAATTAAAAAGTGAGATAAAGAAAGAGAAAAACCATTTTAAAACAACAAAACAAACACTTTTTAAGTTTTAAGCGCTTATATCTTTCATTGACGTTGACCCATCGAATATTGCTTCAGAACCTTTTTTGTAGATAATTTAGTAAGCATTCGAATGGTCACTTTCCACTTATTACGATTTCCCAACCGTTATCGAGATATTTACGAAAAATGAGATATTACGTAAGCGTTACGATTTTTTTTTGCGCGCGAATTTCTCCCCAAACACGATCATCTAGTGGGCGGATTCTGCTGGTTAACGAACTTGACCTTTCAAATTAGACGGCAGATTTTTGTACCAAATTTCGTCAAAATCGGACCATTTTTGAGCTTGCTAGAGAGCGAACAGAGAAGCATATATATCAATATATATATATATATATATATATATATATATATATATATATATACAAATTTTAGCCACCTATATTTTCGTGATCTATAGGGTCTGAAACGTGAAAGTTTCTAGTCGTCACTTCCGGGTTGCGTCATGAGGTCAACCTCATAAGCGGGTTCTCCCTATGGAGATAGGGAGTAACCGCGCTAAAATCAGTATTTATTTCATTTTGTTAGAAATACCCCATAGTAAATTAAGACCCCAAACTCTGGTACGTATCTATTTATTTTAACTTTTAACACATTCACACACAGATCAAATTTACAGGACATAGGTTATTTGGGCGAGTTATCTACAGGCAACCACCCTTTCAGGGGGATAGTGTGGTCAGTACTATACTCCGGGCGCATTAATCTGATTTACCCTTTGCAGATTTTTTTTTTTTTTTTTTTTTTTTTTTTTTTTTTTTTTTTTGTTATTTATTTTATTTTATTACTGTCGTAAAGTTACTCTTACACAACATGTATGTTTATAAAATAAGGATTTATTTGTTATTATTACTCGTGTTGCTATTTTAATTTATTTTTTTCTTTATATGGCTAAGTTTTGATTATTTTTTATTTTTTGCTGGATGCAGACACTGTTTATTTTGCATTCAATTTTATTTATCAGCATTTTGTAAATTTGTTAATAATATGCCCAGACTCCCTGTAATTGTAATTATTACTTATAAAATACAGAAATTCATTCATTCATTCATTTGCAGATATTCATTAATTAATTAATTAAAGGCTGGGCGAGCCTAGGGACAATATGGGACCCCAAATTCAACCCCAAAACGACAACACTAGAAGTTAAGGTAAATGTGAAGACGAGGCTCCTAGGCACCGATTATTTTTATATGTTGCACTATAACGTATTTTGATGCACTAAACACGAATCAGTAGAAAAAAAAAAAAACTCGCTCTCAACTAGGAAAGAAGTTATGAAGCACTAAAGTTCACTGTTATGCGGGTTCTAAAAGCTGACGTAAACAACGTATTTCTAAACATGCTCATGCGCGCGGATGTAAGATTGCCAAACTGAAATGTAAGAACTTTTATTTGAAATATTTATAAACTATTTATTTACAAATCATTGTAAATTTGGGCGACCTCACCTGTCGTAACATGTCGTTTATGGGCATACGTGCTGTGCGTTTCCGCTCGCTACGCTGGATCAAGAAAATATCAAAACTCTAGTCAATCCAACTCGCTAAAATTAATAGAATTCTATTAATTTTAGCGAGTTGGATTGACTAGAGTTTTGATATCTTCTTGAGCGAGCGTAGCGAGCGGAAACGCATAAGCTTACTCCGTTCTTGATAAATTGAAATAATTGATGGTCAATTTCAATTAGACTTCTTTATTAGGGACTTTTCCGCGCATGCGCATGTCGACAAATATAGATGTTTACTTTACCTTTTATAACCCGCATAACAGTGAACTTTAGTGCTTAACAACTCGTGTTTAGTGCATCAAAATGCGATGTAGAGCAAAATTTCAAAATAATCATTGCCTATGAGCCTCGTCTTCACATGTACCGAAGATAAATATCTTTAGTGCTCGCTCGAGTTTTGAACCTTTTTTTTTTCCACATTACAGAACCCTGTGATGTGGGAGTTTTGAACCTGGGGGCCGTCCTGTTCATTAGTCGAGTGCTCGCCGAGCTAACTTCGACCCTTTAATTTATTTATTTAAATTTTAACGTCCATTTATTATTAACTACGAATTTTAGGACGGGTTATCTATAGGTTACCACCCTTTTCTAGCCATGATAGGGGTGATGCCTTTTCTTTTTTCGAAAGAAAAGCCACCGCCCCTAGTGGGAATCGAACCCACAACCTCTGGCATGGAGTGTTAAGAGCTCACGCCTTAACCCTCACGGCTACCGGGTCTCCGTAGCCGGTAGCCGGAGTTTAATTTAACTAATAAAATATGTTAATGTTCAAATGCCGTTAGTTTATTTCTGTCAATGATCTTTTTTTATTACTATTTCTTCTTCTTTCTGCTGTGGTTGTCTGTTCTTCTTTCTCTCCAATCGCTTCCCACTTTCATCTTTCTTCTTATCCAATCGTTTTCCACTTCCTTTACCCTTTCTCTCCAATCGCTTCCTACTTCCTTCTCCCTTCTCCCCTTTCTCCTTCCCACTTCCTTCCGCCTTCTTGAGACTCCTCACTATATCCTTCAAGTCGTTCACCACCCACCTTGCAAGGTTCACATAGTACTTAGTGATGGGTTTCCTAACCCTTCCTTCCTTTACGGGTTTCGGTTTTCTTGTCCGATATTGTCTTCTTCCTGGCGTTTTTTGAATTTCATTTCCTTTATTTGACAGCTCCTGAAATTCTGTACTGCTCCCTTCCATGTGTGTGTTATTTTGTGACAGATTTTATTTTGGTGATATTATATGGAAAAGTTAAATTTGAAAATACTATTTCTGAAGGTTATAAACATAAACATAGAAAGGTAAATATTCATGTGGTCTTCACTCATATGGTCGTAAACACGAAATTATTATTTATTTATTTAAATTTTAACGCCAATTATTATTAACTACTAGCTGTTACCCGGCGTGCCATGCTACACCTAATTTCTACATATAGAAAAGCCTAAATAAATTAGAAACCAAATAAGTATTATTAATATCTAATAACACGAAACTGTAACTGTTATGAACCCTTGGCCTCCCAACTGTGAGTCCTAGACGACTTTGACCTAACCTATATCACCCCCCGTATCAAGACATACATGTATACCAAGTTTCGTAAAAATTGGTCTAACGGTGTGGATTTCTATAAGGGACAAACATACAGACAGACAGCTGGTAGATTTTTTTGACCTAGCCTACGGCACTCCCCAGATTAAGATCTACCTGTGTACCGAGTTTAGTCAAAATCGGACGAACGGTGTGGATTTGTATAAGGGACAAACATACAGAAAGACAACTATAACACGTTTTTGACTTAGCCTACGACACTCCCTATATTAAGATCTACATGTGAACCGAGTTTAGTCAAAATCGGACGAACGGTGTGGATTTGTATAAGGGACAAACATACAGACAGACAGCTGGTAGACGTTTTTGACTTAGCCTACGACACTCCCCAGATTAAGATCCACATGTGTACTGAGTTTAGTCAAAATCGGACGAACGGTGTGGATTTGTTTAAGGGACAAACATACAGACAGACAGCTGGTAGATTTTTTGACCTAGCCTAGGATATTTCTCGTATCAAGACCTACCATTATTCCAAGTTTGGTCAAAATCGGTCAAACGGTGTGGATTTGTATAAGGAACAAACAAACAGAAAAACAGACAGACACGTGATTTTTATATATATAGATGAAACACAAAATTATTAATTCTTAAAGTTACTTTGATAAAAAAACAGCCTGACTTCCTTTGTTACTTCTAGTGGCATTTCGAAAGCTTGGACTAGAATAGAATAGAATAGATAGAATACGTGTAAAAATTTTAAAATAAATTAAAAAAAAGAAACAACAAGATTTTAGGCGCATTAATGCAAAGGAAACTGACAGTATCCTAAACGGATCACTTCGTCTCTATACTTTCGCTCTAAGAAAACGCTATTGCAAATATTTTCACCATTTACTTACCTTGTTTTACCAAAATATTAATTTTACGGACATATACAAACAACCAATTAAAAAATGAGGCAAAAAAACACAAAAAAAACTGTTAAAAATAACATGTTAACTGTTAAAATAATTTGTAGGAACTTTTGTAAGCTGTCGAAAAGATTTCTTAACTTTACCAGGTTAATGATTTCTCAACGACTTTCGAAAAACTTCAGAAAATATCCCAAGGAAACCTCAGTTTTTCAGGAATAGATACGAATTTGAAAATTGGTCAATTAGATTCCGTCCAATTACTTATAATTGACCTTTTTTAGACGAATGATTTTTTTACCAAATTTCATCCAAATCGGACCATTTTTAAGCCGTCAGGAGTGCGAACAGACAAACGTGTATATATATATATATATATATATGGCGCAGGTCAAAAGAATAGTACTCCATTTTCCATCTACTACTTTATTGTTGGCACGCCCTACATGTGGCCTTTATGCCACCTCCTCAGGGGCCATTAAATCCCCAAGTGTGGTTAGCTCGCCACCCATATTATGACTGATTTGATATGGGTGGCGAGCTAACCACACTACATACATACATACATACATACATTCATACATACATACAAATGTATATCGGTCTCTAGGGGTTCTGAAACGCAGAATTTTCTAGTCGGCACTTCCGGGTTGCGTCATGAGGTCAACCTTATAAGCGGGGTTCCTCCGTTCCTCCCTATGGAGGGAGGAAGGAACCGCGCTAAAAGTAAAATCTCACAATGTCATGCAGGACTGCCTATAAGGTGGTTGGAAGGCGCCATGTAATATCCTTCCACCCCATGGCAAGGGAGTGCTGATTCCCTGATAAGGTTAAGTGGCAAAAAACCCCTTGGGGATTGATGAAAATTTCATGCAGGAGATTTGGGCCTTCCGTTTTTTCTTATCATTAAGCCCTTCTAACACAATCAAAAGTTTAATAATATATTCTGTATAATTTTTCAATATCCTCTCAAGATCATTAAATTATTTCTATATTTTTTACTATGTAAGGCACAATTATTGTGATTAAAGTAAGTGCAATGTCTATTCATATTCTTCTTTTTAAGGAAATTGAATTCGGGTAGTTACAATACAAATTTATAAACCCATATTCAAATAATAAGATTTATGTATATAAAAGCATGGGCTAGAAATAATGTGTTTTTATTTTAAAAAAACATGAATAATTTATATATATATATATATATATATATATGTATATATATATATATATATATGTATGTATATATATATATATATATATATATATATATATATATATATATATATATATATATATATATATGATTGATTTGTGAGACGGCTTCTCTCTCCAGCGGTGTTCTTCCTCTCCTTTGCGCAATATTTCGTCGGGTTCATCTCCGACTTCTTCGGGCTGCTATCTATCGTCCTCGGTGGTTGTCAAGGGAATGATTTTTTTTTTTTTTTTTTTCCTAAACCCCACTTTAGATAAAAGAGAAATAAAAAGCATGCAAGGAAGGGCATGATGAAAACGAAAGTGAAAGAAAAACGTGCAGAAACGCAAAGAAAAAACTAAGGACCTCGAACGACACAGGCGGGCGTAAGGGCCACAGGTAGAGGGAGGATGAGGGAGGAGGTGTCCTTATTCTGCATTAATGCACTTGAAGGCGGTAAGTAAAGGAGAAAAAGGTGTAGGATTCCCAAAGGGAGGTGTGTGTAATGTGCTGTGTGGGGCACAGCGATAGAGGAGGAGGTAAAACGAAAGATAGTCGGAGAGTAGAAGAAAGAAGAAAGGGGAAGAAGGTCAGTTATACTGTCTTACGTGTCAAGTGTCAGTGTAGCTTGTGTTTGTTGGATTGTTCCTATCGTGTTCTAAAATGTGTTGTGTTCTAGTACGTCTACTAGTCGTCGTGTGAACTCTGTTGGTCCTTGCCAGCGTCCTGGTCGTCCAGGTGGTGTGATGTCGTTAAAGAGTGGATTGTCATGGTACTTAAGTCCGTCAAAGAATTTGATGTGACGTCGTTTTATGAATTCTGAAACTGTGGGGAGTTCTAAAAGTTTGTGTAAGTCGGGGGCTTTGAGTTTATTGTGTGAGGTGCTCCGTGTGACTGTTTTGAGTATTCGGTTCTGAAAAGATTGTAGTGTTCTGAGTATGGTGGGGTTCAGAAACCGAAAGAGTGGTGTGCCGTATAGTAGTGCCGGTCGTAGGACTCCTTTGTAAATGAGTAGTTTCAGTCTGAGTGAGAGGTTTGGTGAATTGAGTAAATATCCAAGAGAGCGGGCTTTCGTCCTGACAAGCTTTAGCTTCTTGGTAAAGTGTGTGTGAAAACTGAGGTGTGTTCCTAAGTGTATCCCCAAGTAATTGATATGTCTTTTTAACTTGTTTCTTTTGTTTCTAACCGTGAAATACTTGGGGCGTGCTCGTGTTGAATTGCCATGAAAGGCGAAGAGTAGTGCGTCTGTCTTGGTCGGGTTTACTGTGATGTGTATTCGTCGCAGTTCGTCTACTACGTCTGCGCAAACCTCTTCAGCTTGTTTTAATGCCTTTGAATGTGACATGGATGTGCTGTATATCGTCGGCGTATGCGGCTATTTTTGTGTTTGGGTACTGTTCACCGACGATTTCTGATGTGTAAATGGAAAAGAGTGTTGGTGCGAGTACTGACCCCTGTGGTACACCGCAGGGGATTGGGTGTGTGCTGGAGAGGCTTGCCCCTACCCTAACCGTCATAGTACGTCCGTATAGGAAAGAGTGTATTATGTTATAGAGTTGTTCTGGACATTCGTAAGTTCTGAGTTGCTGCATGAGTATATTATGTGAAACAGAGTCAAAAGCTTTCGTACAGTCAATCGATATGAGTGCTGTAGTCCGGTTCATGAGCATGTTGTTTGTGATGTGTGATTGGAGCCTTACTAGCTGGTGTTCTGAACTGTGTGCAGGGCGGAAGCCGAACTGCTCAGCAGGGATTATATCCTCCTCTGCGCAAAAGTCTTTCAGATATCTCAGTATGATCTTTTCATACACTTTTGATAGATGAGGCAGTAGGCTTATGGGTCTGTAGTGTTCAGGTGTGTCGCCCTTTTTGTTAGGTTTGAGTAGTGGAGTGATGATGGCGTGTCTCCAGTGTTCGGGGAAGTGTCTGAGGCGGAGGCATGTGTTATATATGTGTACGAGATAGTGTAGTCCTTTTCTCGGTAGCTGTTTGAGTAATATGAGTAGATGTAATATAGGGTTTCTGGCGCAGTCTTCAAAATTCCCTATTTCCCCGAAAAAACCTGATCGTCGATTTTTGTAGGATTTTTCATTTTTATCTCAAACATCTAATTTTTTTAAAAAATATACATTTTCTAACATATTTCTTTAAAACCTAACAAATAAAAAAAAAATACATATTTTTAACATATTTCTTTAAAACGATACAAAATTGGGATCACCCCCAAAAAGTAAAAATATTATATAATTAATTTAATTATTATTTCCATTTGTTATACACGTTTAATCATCAATATCACTTTCAGATTTCTTAGATTTAGATCTATTTTAGTAGATGTAATATAGGGTTTCTGGCGCAGTCTTCAAAATTCCCTATTTCCCCGAAAAAACCTGATCGTCGATTTTTGTAGGATTTTTCATTTTTATCTCAAACATCTAATTTTTTTAAAAAATATACATTTTCTAACATATTTCTTTAAAACCTAACAAATAAAAAAAAAATACATATTTTTAACATATTTCTTTAAAACGATACAAAATTGGGATCACCCCCAAAAAGTAAAAATATTATATAATTAATTTAATTATTATTTCCATTTGTTATACACGTTTAATCATCAATATCACTTTCAGATTTCTTAGATTTAGATCTATTTTCATTTTTATTTTCTCGGAAGTCAATAATATGAATTTTCTTCCCATCATTTAATTCTTTTAAACCGTCATAAACGAATAATAGTTTCTGTGAATTTAATTGTTGAATATCTTTTTTATTTAATTTGTCATTAAATCTATCTGGTAGATAAACTTGAAATTTATCTTCCTTATCTTTTAACGTAACAACTATACGTTTTCCAAATTTTGTAATAGTTTCTTTAAATTCTTTAATTGAATAAGATTGACCACATTCCAATTCTGTTAGTTTCTTTATTGGAGTATTTTGACATTGACCAACTCGTTGGATCTTTTTTAATACTTCCATTTATTACAAATAAAATTTATCAAATAAAATTAATCAATTTTATAAAAACCTTTATTACAATTATATTTTCGTACACTGAGAATGCTCTATATAAATCCACCATTGTTATCGAAGTGGGGCGGGGTATCTGAATGATATCACATATGGGCGGAGGTTCCGGTGGGTGTACTCGCTTGATTGCTGCTGCAGTCTGGTATTGATTTTTTGAACTACCAACAACTAACAACCTTTCTATTTGTTAATTTTCGACTGATTTCGAGAATTTCTTAAATATTAATTAATGAAAATAGATTAATCTGATAATTTAAAACTATTAACTAAATAACAAACAAATACTTGGATGGAATAAACAATCTAATAACAAGTAATAGACTATTAAAGTCGTAAGTTCTCGGTTTCATCATTCATACAGGATTCTAGTATATATACAACAGTCAATAGTATTTCAGACGTGGAAAAGTGAGAGAACCAAATGTATCTCATCACCGATGTACCGAGATGGCCATAGGTACACCGGAAACGATGTGACGCATGCGGTGATCTCATAGAGCATGCCATTTTCCTCAAAAATACCTCACGCTCACCTTACTTTGTAAAATCTAAAAAAAGTTACCAAGCCTGAAAAGTTGACAGACGGCTATAAACGCCTGATGGTCCGTGATGGGCTCAAGCAACTCAAAAATAACGAGTTGAACACTTCCAAAGGAAGTACAAAGGTAACTAAAGAACAAAGTAAGGTTGAAGCCAAAAGGAGAGAGGAAGGAGAATACGGGGTATTTTTGCACATTTTTAGAAAAAATTAAAAATAAAAAAATTAACCATTACTTTCAAAGTCTTGAGAGACATAAATAAATCTTATAATATTTGTCATTCTAAATTTCTATTAAATCATTCTTTATAAAATCATATTTCAACTTTTTCTCAGAAACAATAATCACATATATATTTGTACCACCAGGAACTACATTCTGAAAATCAACATTCAGAATAATATTATTTTTACTATTTGAAATATTAATTGGTCCTTTTCTAACATCTATTACATATAAAGGTCTATTTTTTATGAAATCATCAGGATCATAAAGCATATTCATATTTCCGATATAAGACCTTTTATAATCTTTATACATATCATATAATAATGAATAATTGTTCTCTTTAATATCTAAATTTAACATTTCTTCCGGATAATATGTTTCATTAATTTTAACTCTAATATTTCTAACATCAACATGGTCAAATTTAGAAGGATCTTTCTTTTGATCATTTCTTCTCGATGTTTGGAATCCTACAATTATGAATTTCGGTTTATCAATGTTCCTATAAATATTAGTTATATCAAAACTTAAATTTGATCCCATAATACCAGTTTTTTCAATACACTCCCAAGTTTTAAATACAAATTCTTGTGTTCCACCAAACTTGTCCATCTCATTAATTAATTCAATTTTTGAAGGTGTTGAATACTCTATGATAGGAACACGTAAATAAAAATCAGTTATTGTAATTTTACCTGTAGGTGCATAAGACTTTCCATCTGCTTGAAGTGATAGAAAAATCCCGTCATCATCAGTGTTTCTAAGAAATGTTATTAAAAATCCTCCTTTGTATATTGGTATGTTTATACCTCCAAAATATCCTAATCCTAAATCGTTTAAGGTTCCACAATAATTAAATTTTCCATATTTATGATCACATTTCACTGCACCATTCATTTTAGACAAAGTTTCATCTTGAGACAGTGATATCGTATGTTTTACAGTACTTATAATACCTGGATCTTCAATTCTATCAATTAATTTGTTATGTTTTTTCACTTCTATACTTCGAAATAAGAAAGGAATAAAATTATCTATTAATTTAGTTCCCGAATTCATACCATAGTGTTCACCATCTTTGGCATTGAACGAACCTGAAATAACAAACTGAAAATGGGAACTTAAAAAATTATCACCAACATCGATTAAGAATTCTATTCTCTGATTTTCTTTATTAAAATTCAATTCGGTATTATTCGATGGGAAAAAATGTTTAAATTGTTGTTTTTCTATATTAGGATTATATTTTGAATACATCTCCATTTATTAAGATAAAAAATCGTTATAATTTAAAAAGTAGTTTATAATTATTAGACCCCGTCTCAGTGACGAGGTTTGAAAATTTAAAAAACATAATTTATTAATGAAGGTACAGTATCAACATTAAATCTATTTTTATAATATTTCGAAAATTCTTCATAATGTTCTTGTTTAAATTCATTTGATATATCAGTTCTTTCGAAAATTATTATCCAATTAACCAAATGTTTATATTTTATTAAAGTATCTGGAGAAAACTTTTGATAAAAAGACATAATGTTCCAATCAAATAATGAGTAATAAAACTCGATCTTTTGTTCATCGATTTTCTGATATCGCGAAATGATTTTCCAATCTATTTTATTTGAAAACATTCCTAATTCTTCTAATTTAAACGGATGGTATTGTGAAACAAGTTTCCAATTTAATTTATTCTGAAATACAATTAAAAATTCTGTTGTTAAACCAGGAAATGAAGATATTTCATCCCAATCATTATTTTGTGTTGTCTCCATTTATTAAGAAAAAAATCTTTTTAATTTTCAAAATTGTTACCACTTTAGGAAATAATACTATTCGGAAGGTAAAGCAATATAATGAAGTTCTCTTCGCAGTTCTGATACTTTTGTGTTTAATTCTTTTCTTATTATTTCTATTTCTTTAAGAATACTTTCATTTAGTGATTTTTTATATTCTTCTTTCGCTATGTCTTTTTCCAGTTCTTCTATTTTATTGTTTAAATCTTTCATAAATTGTTCTACTTGTGGGTAATAACTATTATATAAAGTGTCAGAAAATATTTGAAGATGTATTTGTAACTCTTCTTCTTTCAAATATTCTTCCATTTTGTTCTTTATATCACTATCAACTTGTACTGGTATAACATCACTAATTAAATCCTGAGTGAGTTTTTTCATCTTTTCATCTAAATCTTCTTTAGTTGTATATTCAAATAATTTCTCATCGATGATCTCTTCAAATTCTTTTGTATCAGTTGTTCTTTTATCTCTTTTATTTTCATTAATTGCCCTCTCTATCATCGTTTTCACTTGTTTCATAATAACTACATCATTATTATCTCTTCCTTCTGAAACACTGACAAGTCTTTTTTTATTAAAACCAATATAACTTTTAGTAAATGTAAACAATGAACCGATAATTTCATCAACTTTTACTTTTAATTCATTCTTTAATTTATTATTAAAATCATTTTTTAAATCATTCTTTAATTTATTTTCATCATCTTTTAATTTTGTTTGGAATGTTGAGAATTCTGTTCTAAAAGAATTTGAAAGTTCATTTACAATATCACTTTTTAATTTCGTTTCATCAATATCGCCAGATTCCGGAAAAACAATTTGATTTCCTAAAACATCAAATTTTAAAATAACTCTTGAATAAGATTCCATTTCTTTCTATTTATTATATTTAAAATTTCATTAAAATCCATATCTTTAGAAAAGAATTTAAGAACTAACAAACATAAATGTCCACAAATAGGTGGATCATTAATTTCTTGAAGTCTGTCTTCATTATATATTAAATTATCTTTTCCCAAATATATAACTAATTCCTTTGATGGATGTAAGTTTCCATATGAATTAAAATAATATTTTTTATTTCCATTTTTATAATAAGAAACCCAGTGAGTACCATTTCCGAAAGAATTATCAATGTTTACAATTCCACACTCAATATTTCTAGGATGTTTCGGAAGTTCATCTTTCATAAAAACTCCTCTAAAATGTTTTATGTTTAACTTCTTAACGATATTCTCGATATCAAAATTAGATAAAGGAGTTATTTTTTTTTTTTAACTGTTACAAGTTTTCCTCCCTGTTTCTTTTCCATTTCTTTATTATGTCTTGTTTGTTCTTCTATTAGTTTATCTTTATATCTTTTATCGATAACCGAGTTTGCAATAGAACTTGCTCCACTCGCTAAAGCAGCTAAAGCTCCTAATCCTGCAAAAATTAAAGGAAGTATTCCACCATCTTTTTCATTTTCTCTTAATTGTTTATATGTTAATTTAATTCTAGTTCCCTTTCCGTCTTTAGCATTTCTGTTAATCTTATCGATCTGTCTTTGAGTTAACAAAATTGAATTATTTCCTTTTTTTGTATCGATTGTAACATCAGTTTTCTTTTTTACAGCACCAATAATTTTAGATTTTTGACCTTCCGTTAGTGAAATTTTAAAAGGTTTATACTCACTCATTTTCTTTAATTTATAATGAATAAAAAAGAATATAAATTCTTTCTACTGGAAATTTTTGCAGGATTTAAAAATGTTCGTTTCTAATAAATGGAGGGGATTCTAAATATTCTGAACAACAAACTTAACTATAATAATAAAGAAATATTTATGATTTTAGATGAAAATAACGATCCTTGGTTTAAAGCTAGAGATATTGCTGAATTATTAGAGTATAAAAAAATAACCAAAGCATATAATCTTGTTGATGAAGAACATAAAACAAATCTAAATCTTATTTTAGAAGGGTGCTCCTTAGAAGAGCACCCTTCAAATATGCAAGCACATACTATTTTTATTAACGAATTAGGTTTATATTCTTTGATTATGAAATCGAAATTACCTCAAGCAAAAGAATTTCAAAAATGGGTTTACAATGTTATCAAAACAATTAGAAAAACAGGGGAGTATAAATTGAAGGAAGAATTATACAGTAAAGACAAAATTATAAAAAAGAAAGATGAAAAAATTGAAAATTTAAATAATAAAATAACAAATATCAAATCTGATGTTGTACCTAAAACTAAAGATGAAAAATTAAGACATTTTTTCCTATTATTTAAGTTAAACGACTATGAATGTGAATATAGTTATTATGTTATAAGATGTCAAAAAGTATATTTAAAAAGAGCTGTTGATAAAATAGTTTTAGAACATCAAGATTGTGAGGAGATAATAAAATTCTATGATCCAAATAGTGTTAATTTATATTCTAGAATAAAAGAAAAATTAAAAAATGATTTAGAATTTCATGGTAATTATTTTAGAATAAATAATGAAGAATTTAGTGAGGAATATCTAATTATAAAAATAGAGGAATTACACAGTGAAAAAGAAATTTAATTCACAACATTTTTTTTATTTATCCAAGTATTATGTGAATTATCAAAACCTAACCATTTGACATAAACTTTATCCCCTTTTCTTTTTAAAACCTTTTCAACAAGATAATCATGTGGATATTTGGTTTTCATTAATTCTTCTTTATAAAATCTACCTTCGATTTCTTCTTCCTTCAAATCTTTTAATTTATAAGTAATAGGAATGGAATTTATTATTTTATTTATTTTGAAAACTTCAGTAGACCAGTTAGGTGTATATCCTTTTTCAAATATTCCTTTATATTTACTTATCCTTACATAATCGTTTAATTTAAATTTCGGTTTTTCATTTTTAACATTGTTATCATTATAAATATTCATTAATACTTCTTCTTCATTTTTCTTATTAACTTCTATAGGTTTCATTTTTATAGTTCTATGATAGGAATTATTATATGTTTTAATCAAATCATCTAAAATATCTATCCATTTATAATTTCCTCTCTTAGAAAATTCTTTCCACATTTTTTCTTTTAATGTTCTATTAAATCTTTCTACTATAGCAGATTTTATTTCACTATAACTAGAATAATGATTGATATTATATTCTTTCATTAAATTCTGAAATTCTTTATTATAAAATTCTTTTCCGTTATCCGTTTGTAAATTTTTTGGTTTATTTTTATCGTTCAATATACTTTTTAATGCTTCAGTCACTAATTTACCAGTTTTATCTTTAACAGGAATTGCCCAAGAAACTTTAGAAAATGTATCTATTACAGTTAAAATATATTTAAATCCTTTATTAATTTTTGATATTCCTTTTAAACTTCCAGTATTCATCTCAACTAAATCAGATTGCCACAAGTCATTTATTCCTCGAGTTATAATTTTTGTTCTTTCAAAATTTCTTCTAACCGGTTTATGAATTTCTTCAATTATTCCTTCTTTTACACTCATTTCTTTTTCATTTTTTGACCTAAAAAAGTATTCTTTTTACTTCCACAAATTTTACAAATTCCTTTACCCATGAGTTTTCCATTTTTAGAAGTTTCTTCATGATAATTCTTACTTTCTGTTTGTTTTTTACACTTTACACAATATATAAGTACCATTTATTATAGGATAAAATCTAGTCTTTAAAATAGATAAATTTCTCTAGTTTATGGATATACTTTCCATTGTTTAATTTATTATATGTATTTATCGATAGAAAACCATAATCATCCCCCCAACAATCATTACAAATTTTTTTAAAAATATCAAAGGATGAAAAATCACTTCCAGCAAAATCTTTATATATCATTTCAGTGTAATGAAGAGATTGTTTAAAAGAACAAATAAAATTAACATTATTTCTAATAAACTTTCTATCAACTTTACTATAACATTGACTTAAATAAATACAAGAAATATTTTTATGTCTACCTCTAACAAAATATTCATTAATTTTTTCATGATTTTCAAATATAATATCATCAAAGATAACTAAACTATTCGGTTCACAAGTATCTACATTTTCCATTTCTTCAATATCATTATAAAAACACCCTACATCCTCTCCTATTTTATTTCCAATATCACTAAACAACTCAATCATTTCTTGATAAATATCTTGATCTAAAGATTTACTACATACATATAATTTAGAATAATCTAACCAATCTCCATAAATAAAATTTGTTAATAAAGTTGTTTTTCCAGAACCACTACTACCGATAATTATACATCTTAATGGTAATGGAAAAGGTTTATTGTTAGTCTTATTTTTATCTTCGTGGTAAATTTTTATACGATACTTTTTTTCCATTATAAATAGAGTAATTTATATAAGATGAAATTGTTAAAAATAACTGGTAAAACTTCTGAGTTGACTTTGAAATTAGCACATCCAATATTTCTAGACGAAAATATAAATTATAAAATAGGTCTTGTTGGTTTTTATTCGGATAATAACATTCCTAACATACAAAAAGATTCATTCATTTCATTCGATATTAATAAATCAAGAAAACATATTAAAATTGAAAAAGGATTTTGGAGTTTAAAAGAAATCGATAATCTAATAAAGAAAGAACTTGTAAACGAAAAGTTCTATATAAAAAGTAATAATGATGGAAAGGTAAAAATGTTTTCACCGTATCCATTTGATCTGGACGTAAATCTTAAAAACATTTTTGGTTTCGAAATACCAACTAAAAATGAAATTTCAACAGATTATGCAAGTAACACAGTACATGTTGGAAAATTCAGACCTAAATTAAGACCTTTTGATGTTATCGAAATTCATTGTAATTTAGTTGAATCTAGTTTAGTGAGTCATTCTTCTAATGAACACATACATGAAGAAACTGATTTAGTATATAGTTTTTTCCCGAATGTTCCTTTTGAATCAAAGATTTCAGAAAAACCCTTAGAAATTGTTTATGTTCCAATTAGAAACGATATTCATAAAATTCAAAAAATAAATGTAACTATTAGGAATGAAAGACATGAATTATTAAATAATGAAAATGTTAATAATATTATATATTTAAGTCTGATTCATGACAAATAAACTTAACGAAATGTTTAACTTAGTTAAATCTAGTTAAACCGTTCTGAACTTTTTAATATAATAAATGGATCCAAAACAAACTATTAAGATAAGAGATAGATTAATTAAAAAATTTGAACATGCCAGAAAACAAAGAATACTTGAAGAAGATTTAAAAGGTAAAGAATATTTACCGATAACGAGTGCAATCAATAAACTTGATAATACTTTTAATGAAAAGATTTCTCAAGTCGACAAGAGTATAAAAAATGTGTTAGAACAAAATAAAACATTAATTACAGATCTTGTACCGTTTACAAGAAACATAGCAGATATGGAAATTCCACCTTCGGGAGAAGAAACATCTTTTGAAGGAGAATTATACGATAAAGATACACCACTTGCAAAAAGTACACCTTTTTCAAAAGACAAAAAGAGAGTTACATTTGTTCCAATGGAAAAAGTTTCAGAAGACGAGTCAGATTTAAGTGAAGACAGTTTAAATGAATCAGATACTCCATTGAATATTTCATCATCTGTTATCGGTCAAATAATTGGTCCTCTTGGAGCAACATATTTACCAAAACTAACTGATAAACATTATGGAATTACTTACGATGAAAAAAAATTATTTTTTAAAATCGGAAAGAATAAAGTTAATATAGATGGAAATGATTTAATTATTGATGGAAAAAAATATATTGGAACAAAAGGATTATGGGTTCTCTTAACACAAAATTATGAAAACTTATTTGATAATAAAGGTGAAAAATTATATTCACCAGAAGAATTTAATACCTATAAAGAAATTTTAATTAATAGTGAGGTTTTATATAACAAAAATAACTCATCAACAAATAGACCAAAAGCTCCACAATCAAAAAAATATAAAAATTTATTAAAACCTATATACGAAGAATTAAAGACAATTCCGGTTACCGGAAGAGGAATAGTTAATTATAATGAACATTCTGTTATGTATATACAAAATTTGAATGAATTGATTTCAAGATTGAATTTAATATATGCTTCAGAATTGGCTGGAGATAATAATTTTCATAATGAAAAAGTCGGTATTATCAGATTTTTAACAAATCTTTTAGAAAAACATATTGATGATCGAAAAGGAACTGAATATTTAATAAGATTAGTGAATGCTCTTCCACATAAAATAATTAAGGATGAAACTATAGGATCTGGATTGTTTAATAAAATATTAAGTGGATTACCATTTGAATTACATTATCCGGGTTATAACTATTTAGGTCCAGGTACTAAATTAAATGAAAGATTGGAAAGAGGTGATAAACCAATTAATAAATTAGATGAAGCTGCAAAAGAACATGATATATCTTATAGAGATCATAAAGAAGTATCAGATAGACATATCGCAGACAAAATTTTAGAAAATAAAGCATGGGAAAGAGTTATTTCGAGTGATGCTGATATAGGAGAAAGAACTGCGGCATATTTGACAACGAATGCAATGAAAATTAAAAGACATTTAGGAATGGGTTTGATACATTCAGAATTTGATATATTTCAGTAGAAACAATTTATATTAACTTTTTATCAACCTGCAAAAATTTCAAAGGGGTCGGAAATCACGACCCCCTTGTTTTTGAAGAATTTGAATATAAATATAGAATTTTTTAAAACTATAAATGAAGAAGGTAAGATTTAATGATCTTGTAACTATTTATGAAATACCTTATGAATGTAGAATTAATTTTAATTTAATCAATAATCAGAGGTTTAAAATGAGAATATTTGAGTTTGAAAAGATATTTAACAAAATATTTCGATGATAAATTTTATATTGATAAAAATTATTTCTAAATAAATGGAAGACCTGAAAAATAAGACAGTTAAAGATTTACAAAAAATATGTAAAGAAAATAAATATCAGGGTTATTCTAAACTGAGAAAACAATCATTAATTGATTTAATATTAGAAAAATCTAAAACTAAAGAAAAATTAAGTGATAAAAAAATAGTTGAATTAAGACGTTTGGGAAGTCAGTATAAAATAAAAAATTATTATAACATGAAGAAATCTGTTTTAATTAAGTTATTAGAAGAAAAAGAATCTATGGAAGAATTTAAATTACCTCCACATTACGAAGACGAATTTGAATTAACTTCAGTTTATGGAGACGATTTAAAAAATTCAGATACAGAAGGAAACTTTATAGATGAAAATTTGGATCATGGAGAAATGGAAATGTGTAGTATATGTGGAAGGTATAGTGTATTAAATAATAATTGTTATAATTGTGTAACAGACATTAAAATAGGTAAATATAATCGTAAATCGTATAGAATAAATAGATTTCGTAAAAAATTGAATAATTTAATAGAAAATGTTAATGATAAGGTTGAAATTGAAAAAATATTTGAAACTTTTATTAATAATTATAGAGGTAAATATATACCTTATAAATATTTAGTAAAAAAGATTGCAGATTATTTAAAAGTAGGAAATAATATTGAAATTAAGGAAACTAAGAGAATGGTGAAAATATGGAATAACTTTGAATATAAATTAATCTATTAGAGAGTATATTTTAAAACAAATGATGATGTAAAATTTTGTAAGATCTAAAAAAGTTCGTTCCTAATAAATGGAGGAATTAGAACCTTTCGAATTTTGTCAGATCTGTTGTAAACAATCGGTATTAGATAATCGTTGTTATAGTTGTTATCCACCAACAAGAAATCCTCATAATAATTTTAAATATAGACAGAGATATTTTCATGAACATTTATTACAGTTAATAGATGAACCTGAAGATAGAATTAAAATTGAAGAAGTGTTTGAAGTTTTTAATGAAAATTATAAACGAAAAGCCCTACCATATAAATTTTTTATTGCAAAAATTGCAGATCTATTAGAAATTAAACATAATGTTCGAATAAGAAAATCTAAAAGAAATGAAGAATTGTGGAATGAATTTTTAGAGATGAGACCATTTGAGATAATTGAAAAGAAAAATGAATTTAGAGAATATATTTTGAATCAATTTAGAAATATTAAATAATTTTAAACATAATGTTCGAATAAGAAAATCTAAAAGAAATGAAGAATTGTGGAATGAATTTTTAGAGATGAGACCATTTGAGATAATTGAAAAGAAAAACCAATTTAGAGGATATATTTTGAATCAGTTTAAAAAAATGTATTAATTTCTAGGATGGAAAAATTTGCAGGATTTAAAAAGTTCATTTCTAATAAATGGAGAACCAACTGAGAAGTCAAACTCTCAAAAACCTTCGAGATTACTGTAAATCTCACAATATTAAAGGATATTTTAAATATAATAAGAAAGATGATCTTATAAATCATATTATTGATGAAATAGAGAAAAAGAAATTTATAAATGAATTCAATTTTGATTCTAGTTTGTTTTCTAGACCAAAACCTGATAAAAACTTTGAATTATGGACGATGAAACAATTACAAGATTATTGTAGATCACGTAATATTAAAGGATTTTCAAAATTAAAGAATAAATCTGATCTTATTAAGTTGATCACTAATGATGAAAAAAGAAAGAAAAACCGAAAGAGATTAATAAATGAATCCATTAAAAAATCGATAAATCAATCCAAAAAAACATCAATAAATGAATTCAATTTCCATCCAAGTTTATTTTCAAAACCTAAACCTCCTAGGGAAAAACAAATCAAATGTGATGATTGTAATAAATATTATAAAAAATCATATAAAGAGAAACATATTGAATCTTTAGCACACAAGAAAGTAAACATTAATGATGAACAAGAAATTCAGGAAATTGAAACAGCTTATGAATCAAGATTAAAAACCTATATAGTTAGGAATATGGAAGGATTTTTTCATCCGAGAGAATTCTTGGAAGATAAAAGAAATATAATAATCGATAAGATAACTGAAAATGTAAAAAATATGGATTTGAAAGTTAATCTTAAATTTTTCCTTACCTTTAAAAAAAGGGGGGGAGAAAAATGGTTTGGTGGAGCACACTATTTTCTGGAAGAATTTTCATTTAAAACTAAAAATGAAATCATATTACAATCTTCAGATCTAAATACATTTTATGATAGTGCTATTGAGAAATTGATAAAAGAAATGGATGATTTTGAAAAAAATGGTTCAGGATGGGAGTTAGTAAGTATTGATTATTTAGAACTTCGAATCAATAAATATAATCCATTGAGAGGTTCTTCATATATCGATTTACCAGAAAAAATAAAATCTAAAAAAGCAATTATTAATGTAAAAAATAATGATAATAAATGTTTTATGTGGTCAGTTCTATCAGCATTACATCCAGTAGACAAGGATCCTCAAAGAGTTACAAAATATGAAATGTATAAAGATGAATTAAATTTTGATGGAATCAACTTCCCAGTTTCCTTTAAAGATATTAGTAAATTTGAAAAACAAAACGATATATCTATAAATGTATATGGGTATGAAGAATCTGTTCATCCTTTAAGAATTACAAAACATAAATTAGATAAACATGTAAATTTATTTTATATTAAAGATAATGAAAATGATCATTACTGTTGGATTAAAGATCTTTCTCGATTGATCAAAACACAACTAACAAATATGAAAGTAAAAATTTATCCATGTGAAAGATGTTTAAGATATTATTATTCAGCTGAAAAATTAGAAAATCATGAACTTGATTGTAAAACTAAAACGGCGGTAAAAATTGAAATGCCGAAAAAAGGTGAATATTTAAGTTTCAAAAATTATAACAGATCGTTAAGAGTTCCTTTCGTAATATATGCAGATTTTGAATGTTTAACTAAAAAAATTGATAATTGTCAACCTGATTCATCAGGTTCTTATACTATGAAATATCAAAAACATGAACCAAATAGTTTTTGTTATTATATAAAATATCAAAATTATGATTACAAACAACCTGTAGTATATAGAGGATCTGATTGTACTGATAAATTTGTAGAAATGATTCATGAGGAAGTTAAAAATATTCAAAAGATTTATGAAGAAATTAAACCGTTGGAAATGACTTTTGAAGAAGAAAAACATTTTCAGAAAACTGATATTTGTCATATATGTGAAAAGGATATTATAACATGGAATAATTATAAGAAATATGGGGAAAAACCTATTGGGTTATTAGGAAAAAAGGTAAGAGATCATGATCATTTAACTGGAAAATATCGAGGTCCGGCTCATGAAATTTGTAATTTGAATTATAAAAATCCTTCCTTTGTTCCAGTATTCATTCATAATTTATCTGGATATGATGCACATCTATTTGTTAAAGCGATGGGGAAATTTAAAGAAAATATTGAGGTAATTCCAAATACTGAAGAAAAATATATTTCATTCACACAGAAAGTTGATAAATTAGAAATTAGATTTGTTGATTCATTCAGATTTATGGCTTCGAGTTTAGATTCATTATCTACGAACTTAAGAAAAATTCCTGAAGAAATGAAAGGTAAAAAGTTAGAAGAATATAAATTCTTGAAATCTATGTTTAGAGAAACCAGTAAATATTATAAAGATGAAAAATTAGATTTGATTACGAGAAAAGGTGTGTATCCTTATGATTACATGGATTCAGAAGAAAAATTTGAAGAGTCAAAATTACCTTCAATCGAAGAATTTTATAGTAAATTGAATGATTGTGATATTTCTGAAAACGATTATAAACATGCAAAAAAAGTATGGAAAACATTTGAAATTAGAAATTTAGGAGAGTATTCAGATTTATATGTTAAATCAGATGTTTTAATATTGTCTGATATATTTGAAAATTTTAGAGATGTCTGTTTAAAAACTTATAAACTTGATCCAGCTTGGTATTTTACAGCTCCAGGATTATCTTGGGATGCAATGTTAAAAACTACAGAAATCGAGTTGGAATTATTAAATGATTATGATATGATTTTGATGTTGGAAAAAGGAACTCGTGGTGGAATTTCACAATGTTGTAATAGATATTCTAAAGCAAATAATAAATATATGAAAAAATATGATAAAAATCTACCATCTAGTTATTTAATGTATTTAGATGCAAATAATTTATATGGTTGGGCGATGAGTCAATATTTACCTTATGGAGGATTTAAATGGATAAAACCAGAAGAAATAGAAAATTTAGATGATGATTCAGAGAAAGGTTATATACTAGAAGTTGATCTTGAATATCCAAAAGAGTTACATGATGATCATTCTGATTTACCTCTAGCTCCAGAAAATGGAATACCAGGTAATTCAAAACATGTAAAATTATTAACGACATTATTTGATAAAGAAAAATATGTGATTCATTACAGAAATTTAAAACAATGTTTGGATATGGGATTAAAGCTAAAAAAAGTTCATAGGGTATTAGAATTTAAACAATCGAATTGGTTACAAAAATATATTGATCTCAATACAAAAATGAGAACTAGAGCTGTAAATGATTTTGAAAAAGATTTCTATAAACTAATGAATAATTCAGTGTTTGGAAAAACTATGGAAAATATAAGAAAACGAATTGATGTGAAATTGTGTAATAATTATGGGAAAGTTGAGAAATTAATATCAAAACCAAATTTTAAAGGAAGAACAATATTTGATGAAAATCTATCAGCAATTCATATGAACAAAACAAAAGTTAAATTTAATAAACCGATTTATGTAGGAATGAGTATTCTAGATTTATCGAAACATTTAATGTACGATTTTCATTACAATACTATGAAACGGAAATATGGAAATGATCTTAAATTAATGTACATGGACACAGACAGTCTTATATATAATATTAAAACAGACGATTTTTATGAAGACATGAAAAAAATGATTGATCTGTTCGATACTTCAGATTTTCCTGTTGATAACAGATTCAATATACCTAGAGTAAATAAGAAAGTATTAGGTAAAATGAAAGATGAAAATAATGGAGTTATTATGACAGAATTTATTGGATTAAGATCTAAAATGTATTCTCATAAAAATGAGATATCTATTTGTAAGAAATCAAAAGGTATTAAGAAATGTGTTGTAAATAAGAAAATATCATTTGAAGATTATAAAGATTGTTTATTCAATAAAAGAGTTCATTATAGAACAATGAATCAAATCAGGAGTTATAAACATGAGATATATTCAATTCAAGTTAATAAAAAAGCTTTATCACCAGATGATGATAAACGTTATATTTTAGAAGATGGAATCCATACTAGAGCATTAGGACATTATAAAAATGTTTAAATAAAATTCTAAATAAGATTCTTATAAATTAATATCTTTAAATGTTAAAGAAGTAAGAATATATCTTACTTCTTAACATGTAAAGAGTATAGAATTGAATTGAAATATTTTGCAGGATTTAAAAATTTCATTTCTAATAAATGGAAGTATTAAAAAAGATCCAACGAGTTGGTCAATGTCAAAATACTCCAATAAAGAAACTAACAGAATTGGAATGTGGTCAATCTTATTCAATTAAAGAATTTAAAGAAACTATTACAAAATTTGGAAAACGTATAGTTGTTACGTTAAAAGATAAGGAAGATAAATTTCAAGCTTATCTACCAGATAGATTTAATGACAAATTAAATAAAAAAGATATTCAACAATTAAATTCACAAAAACTATTATTCGTTTATGACGGTTTAAAAGAATTAAATGATGGGAAGAAAATTCATATTATTGACTTCCGAGAAAATAAAAATGAAAATAGATCTAAATCTAAGAAATCTGAAAGTGATATTGATGATTAAACGTGTATAACAAATGGAAATAATAATTAAATTAATTATATAATATTTTTACTTTTTGGGGGTGATCCCAATTTTGTATCGTTTTAAAGAAATATGTTAAAAATATGTATTTTTTTTTTATTTGTTAGGTTTTAAAGAAATATGTTAGAAAATGTATATTTTTTAAAAAAATTAGATGTTTGAGATAAAAATGAAAAATCCTACAAAAATCGACGATCAGGTTTTTTCGGGGAAATAGGGAATTTTGAAGACTGCGCCAGAAACCCTATATTACATCTACTAATATGTACTGAAGTCTGTCATGTCCTGGGGATTTATTCCCTCGTGTCTGTCTGAGTATGGCTGTCAGTTGTTTTGGTGAGACGTACATGTAATTGTCTTGTAGTGTAAGTCTGTATTCAGGTGTACGGTCTTTGTTGCGAGTCTGAGCGTCATGTGAGTAGTAGGTAGCGAGTATGTCCGCCTGGTCTTTTTCGTCTAGTAGAGTATCTTGTCTGTGTATTTTTACTGTGTTAGTCTTATGCGTGCGTGTTCGTATGAGCCTCCAGAATTGCCTATAGTCACCATGTGTCTGCCTGAGTTTCTCATGCCACATGGACGTCTTCCATTGTGACATGAGAGTGCGTATTTGTGTAGTGAGTGAATTTAGTGCAGTTTTATAGTGTCTGTCTCGTGTTCTGTACCAAATGTTTTAGATATTGTTTCGTTGTTTGATGAGTGTGAGAATGTGTTGTGGTGGTTTCCTAAGATTTGGAGGTGCTGGCGCGAACTTAGGAATGCTCGAGTCGGCCGCGAAGGTGATTGTGTCTGTGAATTGTTTAATGGCCTCGTCGAGAATTTGTGTGTCATGTATGGGTGTGATAGGGGGGGTGTGTTCGTGTATGAGGTGTTTGTATTTGTGCCAGTCTGCCTTACTGTAGTGGTAGTTTGTGGCTGTGGGTATGGGGATGTGCCCGTGTAGTTCGTATAAGACCGGCCTGTGATCTGATGTGATAAAATCGAGTGCAGTGCACGCGGTTATTACGTGTGGTTGTCGCGTAACTAGCAAGTCAATCGTTGAAGTCATGCTGGGATCTGCGAAGTGTCTGAATGTGTGTGTGCCTGGGTGTATGACTGTCAGGGGGTATTTAGTCAATTTAGTCCCTGCGGGGTTGTTTCTCGTATTATGCCAGGCAGTGTGTCTAGCGTTCAGGTCACCTATGAGTATGTGTCGTCTGTCTGTCGAAGTTTCCGAAAGGAGAAGTCCCAGTCGTGAAAGTCGTCCTCTCGGTCTCCGATAGTATGCGGTCAGTTTGTACGTCTTGTTCAGTTTTACTATAATTGTCAGAACAAAATTGTATTCGTCTGGGTCTATGATAGGGTCTATCCGTTGAAAGCGTGTACCGTGTCGAAGGCCGATGGCAACTCCACCGGCTAGTGTGTTGTCCATGTCGTGCCGGAGAAGTGTATAGCCTTGGAAGTGTGCGTAACTACCTCTGGTCAGTCGTGTGTCGGTTAGTATGAATACAGTGGGCTGTATTTGTCGTAGAAGTAAGTCCACGTCTTGTAGTTTTGGAGTTAGTTCGTTCGTGTTTAAGTTAAGTATAGTGTGTCTGGTCATTTTGTTATCAGTTTTGTCATGAGTTCAACTAATGTACGTATCATGGACATCATGTCGGTCATGGTGTTAGTCAGTCGTTCGACCCATGCGGGTGTACTGTCACTGGTGTGTTGTTGTGGTGCAATAGGTGTTGGTAATTGGTAGGTTGGTGGTGTAGGTGGGGTGGGCAACAGAGCTGGTCTGGTGTTTTGTGTGCGTTGGGGAAGTGGTTGTGTTGGCGGTGGTGGTGGGGGGGGAAGTTGTGTGATGTGGCCAGTGAAGGCATTAGAGTAGCTGAAGGCTGGGTCTACTGTTCTGTATGTTCGTGCGTTAGCCGGGGGGGCTACTATTGTTTGTCGGGCTTTTCGGCTCTTCTCTAATAGGTCGAGCCGGGCTGGGCATTGCCTGTATGAGGCGGGGTGCTGCTCCTGACAGTTGGGGCACTGGAGTGTGTTGGTGATCCGGTCGCAGTCTTTCGACGCGTGTGCTTTGCCACAGCGAACACAACGTTCGCGTAAGTTGCAATTATTTCTGGTGTGGCCGAAGCGCTGACACCGGAAACACTGAGAGATTGAGTTGTCTCCCTTGTAGGGTTTGAAATACACTATTATTTGATCGATCGATTTGATCGATTTTAGGTGTGTTGGGTTGAATTTAGGGGTGAATGTGAGTAAGACAGGGGGGATGGGGGCTCTAGTACCGTCTGTCGTGGTTTTGCTCATACGTTTCACTGATACCAGTTGATCCGTTTGGAGCTCCTGCTTAATGTTCTCTAGCGGGTGGTCAACATCCAGCCCGAAGAGCACGAATGATTGGTTTTTGGGGGAGCCCTTGGGTGTGTAAGAGTAAAATTGCGTCTTGTTGGTCGTAAGTTTGTTTTTGATTGTTTCGAAAGTCTTGAGGTCTTGGGCAAATATCTTATTTCCGCCTTTACATCTTTGTACAGTGTAGTTTTTAATGCCGGCTGTGTTCAATGTTCTGACGAGACTGTTTACGTCAGTGTAGTGTGGGGGCAGTACAATGGGTGGTGGTTTTATGTTCCTGAGGGGTTCAAATTTGTTCTGAGTTTTAATAGGGGCGGGGGTGTTGTTTACAGTGGGTGTGTTGTTCCGGGCCACCTTCCGGTGTTTTTTGCCCTGTGGCTTGACCAGTGTAAAGATTTCACTGTCAGTGATATCTTCGCTATCTGAAGAGCTGCTGGTCTCAATAGGTCTCTTGGAGGCCGGGGGAAGGTTAGGAAAGTCTTTTGTATTTTCTAAGGCGATTCCCTGTTCCATAGGAGACTCGGGGGCCAGGATGTTGAAGAGACGATCCATCTCTTCGCTTGTGAATGTGCGTGTGGCGAGGGCTTCTAGAGTGTCCTTTTGGATGTGTGTGCTTGTAGAGGGTGGTGGTGTGTCAGAGCGTGTTTGGTGGGTTGTGTGAGGGTGCTCATGTGAAAACATGGTGGGGGGTGGGCGTGGCGAGAAGAGGGGGTAAAAGAGAGAGGGGAGAGTCAGAGTGGGGGTAGTAAGAGTGGGGGTACCCTGGACTCATCAGTGGTCCGTGTGGGGCGCTGTTCTTCAGTCCTTGTTTTCACCTCTCTCTTCTTAAGGATGGGCCGCCAGATGTCCGGGAGGATGAGGCCATCTTCCCTATTGAAGTTCACCGGATGCTTATATATTTCTATGGCTTCTCTAATAAGTCTTCTTGTCAAATTGGTCTCCTTGGCTAGGGTCTTGGCTTGGTCGAATAATACTTGCTTGGGGCACTCTTCTCCGTGTGTTGCCACCGCAGAAGTTTTGGTGCGCCCCAGCCTGTAGTCAGCAGCGTGTTGTACGATCCGGGTGGCCACCTTCTTACCTGTTTGACCTACATACACCTTCCCACAGTCGCACGGTAGAAGGTAAACACCCTGGTCTTGTAACCGCTGCTTATCCTTAGGGTACGTTCATGGTGAGGATTCATTCTGCGATGCTACGATAGCTACTCCGATGAGCGCTGCCCCGATGTAAAACAAACACATGTATTAAGGTGGGAGTGTTCATAGTGAGGATCCTTACTTCCGATGCTATTCTCGCACTCGCGCAGTGACCGCGGGGAAAAACAAATATTTTGTTTTCTCCTCGCAGTGAGGAGGGAAGCCGCGATGTGGGCCTGACTGTGATTGGTTCCTTCAAAAGGACTCTAGTGCGCAGGTCACCTACCCTCTCTCATTACTTCATCTTGTGTGATTATTCTTTTTTGGTTATTTCGTTGTCGAGATGAAAGAAAATTGGGCCTTTTTGCGAAGACTACATCCAGTTACTTTTGAAGTATTTATTTAGTTAAGTGATTTATAACAGTTACTCGTACTCGCTGATAAGCTTACTGATTAGCTAACAGGTTCTTTGCTGGTTATCTTTTACTACTTGACTCGTTATCTACGGTTATAATTCACATTAGATAATGGAAAGTAATATTTATTAATAAAAAGGTTAATATGATCAAAATCAATTCTCTCAACTATGAAAAAAGTTATTAAGCATTAAAGTTGACTGTTTTGCAGGTTATGAAGGATAACAAACAACGATATTTGTAAACAAACATATTTTATTCCTTTTCTCTCTCTCTTTTTTGGATCTTTTACATTTATTAAGCAATACATGATATGCGTTTCCGATCGCTACGCTACGCTCCACTCACTCAAGAAGATATGAGAAAACTCTAGCCAATCCAACTCGCAATTAATAGAATTATATTAATTTAAGCGAGTCTAGTCTATCCAACTCGCTAAAATTAATAGGATTCCATTAATTTTTCCGAGTAAGAAACCAATCCCTTTTTCTTTGTCAGGAACATCGCGAACTAATTGTAAAGGCTCATTTTTTCTCACTAACAAAAGCAGAGCTTTTTCATAAACAAAAGCTAATTCACTGTTGAAGGTTACTTTACTCCCAGCAAGAACCAATGCAATGGTGAGTCAGCATGAACACCCTCCATCGATGTAGAATACATGGGGGCAGCGCTCATGGGAGTAGCTATCGTAGCATCGCAGAATGAATCCTCACCATGAACGTACCCTTACTCTTGCTGAGCCATTCCCCTAGCTTATTGAGCGGTTTAAAGGCGACTTCGGTGTTGTGACTTCTGAATAGTCTGCCTAATTTCTCGCTCACGCCGTTGACATATGGCAGGGAGATTCTTGTCTTTTGTTCTGCCTCTGTCCGGTTATTGTCTTGGTGTCGGGTTTTCACATCTTTGATGATCCGGTCCAGTTTCTTATGATTATAGCCGTTGCTCACCAGATCTTTCGTGAGTTGTGCCAGTTCATTTTCTAAGTGTGTCTGGTTACTGCACAAAGTCAGGGCTCTATGTGCCAGTGTCCTGATCACACTCATCTTGTGTGCCATGTGATGGTGTGAGTCCGAGTGGAGATAACGTCCTGTGGCCGGGGTGCATGTAATTTGATGGCTGGGTGCATGTTATTCATAAAGTGAAGAAATTTCTGAAGTTCTTCTGCACCGTGCTGCCAAATTGCTAGGACATCATCAACATACCTAAGCCACAGCTTGGGTTTGTGTTCAGTCCTCTCCATGAGTTGCCTTTCAAAATCCTCCATAAATATATCGGCCACCACTGGTGATAGGGGGCTGCCCATAGCTACGCCATCCTTCTGCTGGTATATTATTCCTTTGTACTGGAAATAGCAGGAAGTTAACACTAGTTCTGCTAATTCCATCAGGCTGCCTTCCAGTCCTTGCAGAACTAGTGTTAACTTCCTGCTATTTCCAGTACAAAGGAATAATATACCAGCAGAAGGATGGCGTAGCTATGGGCAGCCCCCTATCACCAGTGGTGGCCGATATATTTATGGAGGATTTTGAAAGGCAACTCATGGAGAGGACTGAACACAAACCCAAGCTGTGGCTTAGGTATGTTGATGATGTCCTAGCAATTTGGCAGCACGGTGCAGAAGAACTTCAGAAATTTCTTCACTTTATGAATAACATGCACCCAGCCATCAAATTCACCATAGAAGAAGAAAAAGATGGCAAGTTGCCCTTTCTGGACCTCCTGATTATAAGAGGTCACAATGGTGATCTGGAGCACACCGTCTACAGGAAGCCCACGGCCACAGGACGTTATCTCCACTCGGACTCACACCATCACATGGCACACAAGATGAGTGTGATCAGGACACTGGCACATAGAGCCCTGACTTTGTGCAGTAACCAGACACACTTAGAAAATGAACTGCCACAACTCACGAAAGTTCTGGTGAGCAACGGCTATAATCATAAGAAACTGGCCCGGATCATCAAAGATGTGAAAACCCGACACCAAGACAATAACCGGACAGAGGCAGAACAAAAGACAAGAATCTCCCTGCCATATGTCAACGGCGTGAGCGAGAAATTAGGCAGACTATTCAGAAGTCACAACACCGAAGTCGCCTTTGAACCGCTCAATAAGCTAGGGGAATGGCTCAGCAAGAGTAAGGATAAGCAGCGGTTACAAGACCAGGGTGTTTACCTTCTACCGTGCGACTGTGGGAAGGTGTATGTAGGTCAAACAGGTAAGAAGGTGGCCACCCGGATCGGACAACACGCTGCTGACTACAGGCTGGGGCGCACCAAAACTTCTGCGGTGGCAACACACGGAGAAGAGTGCCCCAAGCAAGTATTATTCGACCAAGCCAAGACCCTAGCCAAGGAGACCAATTTGACAAGAAGACTTATTAGAGAAGCCATAGAAATATATAAGCATCCGGTGAACTTCAATAGGGAAGATGGCCTCATCCTCCCGGACATCTGGCGGCCCATCCTTAAGAAGAGAGAGGTGAAAACAAGGACTGAAGACCAGCGCCCCACACGGACCACTGATGAACTACAGACGACGGACGGACAAAGACAGCCCTCGAGCCCTATTGGCCCACGGACCCCCTACACCATTGGCCCGCATAGTCTACGAAGTAGGGCTATAAAGGAGGGAAATTCCGGGAAAAAATCATTCCCTTGACAACCACCGAGGACGATAGATAGCAGCCCGAAGAAGTCGGAGATGAACCCGACGAAATATTGCGCAAAGGAGAGGAAGAACACCGCTGGAGAGAGAAGCCGTCTCACAAATCAATCATATCAACCCCAGCGAAGAAACTTAAAACAAAACATATATATATATATATATATATTCAATTACTTCATAATTGTAAAAAAAATAATAAGGATCTCAAATTAAAAAAAATAAATGCAAAAAATAATATGGCTTTTCATACAGCATCCTCTCAATATATATAAATATCTATATATATAAATATATATATATATATTTATATATATATGTATATATATATATATATATAAATATATATATATAAATATATATATATATATATTTATATATATATATATATATATATATAAATATATATATATATATATATATATATTTATATATATATATATATATATATATATATATATTTATATATATATATATATATATATATATATATATATATATATATCAATATATATATATATATATATATATATATATCAGTTCAGTTCTAGACACGGTCGAGGAAGGTTGTCTCCTAAGCGCTCTCCGCCGCAGGTAGTGTTGTAAAGTTTATAGCACCCTCTCGGGTGGTCGGTCTTTCTCCGGGTCGGCTTTTCGGCATGCACAAAGATGGAGGAATGTGAATTGTTGCAAGGTAGTGCTCTTACCTGTTTAAACGATATTGCAGAGTTTCCAACGCTCCGAAAGGACTTAAAACAGTCAGTTTTCAAAGCTATTTCTTCAATTCAAAAGGTAAATCAAATTATAAAAGAAAAGTGCAATGTTAAAACCCACGAAGAATCTTTATTATCGCAACCTAAACAGGTTAATTCTACAACTACATCTTATGCTAAAGTTTTAAAAAAAAATCCTGCAAACATTAAACCAAACCATAAAATTATAATAAAAAACAATGTACTCAACTCGTCAGCGGAAGAAACTAAAAAAGCATTTAAATCGGCAATAAACCCTAGAGCTCTCAGAATAGGTATTACTAATTTAATAAATACCAAGAAAGGACACATTATAGTTGAATGTGATAAAAAGGAAGACATAGAAAAAATCACAAACCATTTAAAAAATAATCAAAATAATAACTTAATACCAACTGAGATAACAAAGTTTCGACCCAGAATTATCATTAAAAATCTGCCTGAAGAAATCAACTCCGAAAATCTCCTTTCTACGATAAAAGATCAAAACGAAGAAATCGATATGAAAGAAAACACAAAAGTTATTAACATTTTTAATCTACGTGTGAATCCAAAGAAGAAACACGCAATACTAGAAGTCGATGCTGACGTTAGAATGAAACTCCTAAATAGAAAACTAAAACTCTACTACAACATTTGCTATGCGGAGGACTACCTGAGTGTAAGGCGGTGCACGAATTGTTGCAAGTTGCATCACACCAAGAAGGAATGCAAGATGGATCAGCCAACATGCCCTATTTGCTCCTTGGATCATCACATGAAGGACTGCACGAAGAAGGAAGACACCAAGGAACATCGATGCATTAACTGCAAGATGTTCAATCAACACTGCAAACCACATCAACGAGTCAACGAAAACCACACAGCACTAGACAAGGTATGCTCCTCTTACAAATATGCTCTACAGAAGCTCATATTAAACACTCAATATACATGAAAATGCAAGTTTTAATGTTTATTCACAATTCTTTATTTCAAAAATCTTCACTGATAATTTACAATTTTAGAGGAAGCTTCTGTAGATACTTAGATCTCCCGTTGTATGTCCATTGCAGTAAGTACTTGAAGGGAAATAAACTCTCTCGAGGGATAAATCTTTGCTTTATAATAAGGAATAAGGTGAACTTTATTAGTAACAATATGAGGCAGGGTATAGAGATAGGAGAATTAAAGAACAAACTTATAAACCAAAAAGATAAAGCAAAGCCCCCATGACTAGTCAGAACTACTCTAGAAGCAAACTAGAGTTTTTACAATTAAATACCAAGCACTACTATAAATCAACTGTTCTATTAACGGAAATCATTGAGAGAAAAAATATTGACATCGCAATAATTCAAGAACCTTATATTTATAACAAATCTGCAGGTATTAAAGAGTTTAGAATTTTCGATGGTATTGGAAATAAACCAAGAGCAAGAATAATCATAACAAATCCTGAAATAGATGTAATAATATTACATAAATTTTCGGATGAAGATCTTATAACAATTCAAATAAAATACAATAACCTTAGTTGCATTGTTATAAGCGCGTACCTAGATAGAGAAAGAGATTTGGATAATGATTTTAAAAAAATTGAAACTATAATAAATCACTATAAAGCAGAAAAAATACTGATAGGTATGGATAGTAATTGCCGCTCAAAAATGTTGTTTGACAATCAAACAAATCGAAGAGGTAGAATGCTAGAAAACTTTTTAGTAATAAATAACTTAAACATAACATCCTCATATATAACATTTACTAGAAAACGAAGACAGCCAGAATTAGATATTTTTATTGCAGGAGGAAAATTACAGAGTACACCAACTCTAAGATATTTAGGCATAACATTTGACAACAAACTGACATGGACTAAACATATAGACTTATTACAAGCTAAACTGATAAAATTAATAAATTTATTATCAATAGCAGCACGAAACACATGGGGACTACAGACAGACGCACTTCAAACTTTGTACAAAGGAGCAATATTACCTTCACTGACATACGGCATAAATGTCTGGAAAAGTGGGCTGGACAAAACATACAATCAGATAAAACTGAAGCGAGTACAAAGATTGATGGCGATTAGAATTATCAAAGGATATCGAACTATCTCCTACGAAGCAGCCTGTGTTCTAGCGAAAATCACACCAATCTCACTACTTTCAGAACAACACACAACTCAATATACAATAACAAAATTACAACTAGATACAATTACACTAAGAACAGAAGATATAGAACACCCCATACACTACTCAAACTGGACACATCCCGCAATATTCCCAAATATTAAGGGGTACACGAAAGACCCGACGCACTACGAAATATACACAGATGGTAGTAAACAAGATAACTCAGTAGGATGTAGTGTAGTAGTGTATAAACAACACATACTCATAGACAAGCTAAAATATAGGCTAGGAAAGGACTGTACGAACAATCAAGCAGAACAATTAGGAATTCTAAAGGCACTAGACTTTATCAACACACAAGTAGAGACAAATTCAACAGTTCAAATATGCACAGACAGTAAATCTTCACTATACAAATTGACCAATAGAAAAATACACGAACCAATAATTGAACAAATAAGACATAAACTACTTCAGACACAAATGAAACACATAACTACACACTTTAAATGGGTCAAAGCACACGACGGACTTGAAGGAAACGAGATAGCCGACAGACTCGCTAAATCAGCGTCCAAAGACAATAATATACCAATAACATACAACAAAATATCTAAGACACACATGAAACACATTCTATCAGGTAAAACGATAGAGCGCTGGCAAACACAATGGGGAAACTCTACAAAAGGACGTACACTCTTTTCATTTATACCTGACATACAAAGCCACTTAGTACGAAAACATACATGTTGTGACTTCTACACGACACAATTACTAACTGGACACGGATCTTTAAACACATACTTACACAAGCTAAAGATAACTAACAGCTCGGCATGCCCTTGCGACAACACAACACCACAAACAACACAGCACCTTATATACAAATGTAAGTTACTCATAGAAGAGAGAAAAACAATTCAAAAGAATATAAAAAACTGGCCCATTACAGAAAAAGAGCTGTTTAATAAACACTATTCAAGCTTCAGAGATTTTTGTAAGAGAGCATGCCTTACTCTAAAGACGATCGATGCCTCTAAAGACAATTGAAATAATAAAAAATGTAAACAAACAAATTATGTAAATATATAAAATTATATTTATTTTATGTATATTTATTTTCTAATTATTTAAATTTAGTTATTAATTATTTAATGTTAAATCATTAATGTAATATATCTAAGAACATTTGATGACAAAATCTTATAAAATACATGTGATATACATTATGTATTGGAACGTGTAGCACAAAATAAACGGCCTCTTTGCAGGGTTACTGCAGAGAGGAAACTAATAATAATATATATATATATATATATTTATATATATATATGTATATTTATATATATATATATTTATATATATATATATATATATATATATATATATATATATATATTTATATATATATATATATATATATATATATATATATAAAAGGTAGGTAACTATAATGGAAAGTATCTCTTCTAAAACAAGCCGGGGTCACTAAAATTATTGCCCCTGCTTCAGGGCCGTCACATCTCAGAGCCGGGCCCTGGACCAGATCACGGGCCCCCACTTCTCAGAGCCGGGCCCTCAATTCTCAGAGCCAGGATGAAAATTCTAGTACTTTTCTATAGGACTTAGGGCATTTTAAAATTATTTTCATCTAGAGTTTTGAGCGAAATGAGATTAAAAGCTGACAATCGGTGCAGCAAAGGTCACTTTCGGTACTTGTAGTTTTATTACGACTCCTAATGAAATATACTATTCTGGGACTTGTTTTGTCGTTCATGTACATTAAAAAAATATATAGATCCCATTCCGATAAATATAGGCTACGCCCATCTAAATTTCTAACCCCTATTCTTTTTACAAGCTCATAACCTATACATTTTTTCCAATTAGCAAGGATCGGCCCGGGCCCCCACGGCGCCCGGGCCCGGGACAACTGTACCCGGTTGTCCCCCCTCCCCATGTGGCGGCCCTACCCTGCTTAGATTTTACAGCTGAACCATTAACACTGGATTAATAAATAGCAATAATTATATGTGTCATACATAGAAGTTTTCGTTTTGTTTAGTTTCATCTTAATTTAAGTTCGTTTGTTTTGGTTGTTTTTTTTTAATTTTTAGCTGTTTGTTTTTTACGAATTCGATTAATTGTAAAATTTGATGTACATGTAATGTTGTATAATTAAATATGTAATAATTTTATTATTTTAATTGTATAATTAGAATTATATGTACGAGTTGTATTTGGATGAATTGCTTTGGTTGCTCGTAAATAAATAAATAAGAAAACATTGGATATAAGTCATTATTCTGTAATGACTATATCTTATATATATATATATATATATATATATATATATATATATATATATATATATTATACAATTCCTGCGAATTATAGAGCTATATCCTGCGAAAATACAATTTGTAAAATATTTTCAGGTCTGATACTCCATCGACTAACTCAGTGGACAATTGATAATAAAAGAATTCCAAGCGGGTTTCCGCTCTTCTTACTCCACAATCGGTAACATCTTTACACTTTTTAGCATTCTTAAACTTCATCTCAGCACAAAAGGCAATAAATTATATGGATTTTTTGTTGATTTAAAAGCAGCATTCGACAGGATAGACAGAAGAGCCTTAATTTACAAATTGTACAGTTTGGGGATTTCTTCTAAAATTATTAAGGTTATTCAAAATTTACTCACTGACACTCATTCACAAATTTGTTTCAATAATTTCCTATCGAGTTCCTTCGAAATAAGCATGGGTGTGAAGCAGGGAAATCTGCTCAGCCCTTTATTATTTTCCGTATATTTAAAGGATGTAGAAGACTGCTTAGATGGAGGAGTGGTAGTAAAAGATGGGGAAAAAATAAAACTGTTGGCGTACGCCGACGATATAATTCTACTCGCATCTAGTCCAGCATCAATGTAATTGATGATCAACAGTTTTTCAAAGTACTGCAAACTATGGGGTTTGGAAATAAACTTATTGAAGTCAAAGATAATAGTATTTAAAAATGGTGGTAGACTGGCAAAAAATGAAAAATGGTTCTTGGAAGGTCATATCATTGAAGTAACTAGTCATTATAAGTACTTGGGCATAGTTGTGACTCCTCAGTTATCTCTGGAGAAACATTTTTCAGAAAAACTTTCTGTTGCTAAAAGTGGGCTTAACTCTGTATGGGAAAGTTTGATCACGAATAATAATATCCCGATATCCTCAAAGCTTAAAGTGTTTAACACAGTAAGTCGAGCGGTGATGTGTTACGCTGCACAGGTTTGGGGTGGGGTTCAGTACAAAAAGTCCGACTCGCAGGAACTGCGTCATCTTAGCGCGGTTCAGTTTTTTCTCTAGTGTCATTTGGGAAGATTGAAATAGAAACAAAGGGCCCGTTACCATGGGGCAACGTACCCTTATACCTGGAATAGCACCCACCACTGGTTGGCCAACCCAACTAATACAAACAGTTATTTCAAATATTAAAACAAATATCAAAATATTTCTAATTTTCTTGATTTCTTCTACAGTGATGCTAATTCTATAAATAAATGTAATTAAAAAAAAAACAACAACCCATTAAAATGTGAGCTAAACAACTACGAAAACCCGGTCAAAAGAACAAAACAAACACATTTGAAGTTTTAAGCACTTATTTCTCCGATTAACAATGCCCAATCAAAAATTTCTTTAGAATCTTTTTTGTAGAGAATTTAGTAAGCTTTCGAATGGTAAACTTCCGCTTCCCAAGATTTTCAACCGTTCTAGAGATGTCTGTTAATAAAATATTTTATTCTAACCCTTCCTTAACAACAAACGTAACCAAAATTTCAACATATTAGTTTTGATGAAACTTGAACATGCACAAAATGTTTCAACTGAATCCCATGATTCTAAGTACCCAAACCAAAAACGGTATTCAACAACTATTTTTTCCAATTTTCTCGAAAACGGTTAAAGCTATCGGCTTGAAAATGGTTTCATTCGTTTTCCTAGCCCAGGAAGCATGTAAAACGAGTACGCACAACCTTATGAACTAAAAGTCCGTCTCGCAGGAACTGCATCATCTTAGCGCGGTTCCGTTCATATCCCTAGTCTAATTTGGAAAGATTAAAATTGAAGCAGTTATTATTTTGGTTCCACCAGTCTTTTTTTAAAATTAATTATTATGATGGCGTGTGAACCCTTAAGGTCATTAACGCCATTCCTGTGAGTAGTAAAGTCTTGAAAGGTCATGATTTACAATCTTACCTGGAAGGGTCCGCTACACTAGAAACAGACCCGCTAGTGACAAGGTCTTGGAATCTTGGAAATCTATATTTCTAACAATAACTTGTTTTTGTTATTTTACTTAACCAGTTTTATTGTCAAATACATTGTCCAACTATAAGCAATTAAAAAATAACAAGAAATAAAACAAACAAAAAGAACCATTGGAATAAAAGAAATCAATTAATTTAAAGCTTTAAGCACTTTTTTCTCCGATTGACATCGCCTAATTAAAACTTTCTTCAGAACCTTTTTTGTAGAGCATTTAGTAAGCTTCCGAATGGTAATCTTCCGCTTCACAAGATTGTCAACGGTTTTCGAGATACTAACGAAATTATACAAAGTTACCAAAACTTTTTTTGTCTGTTAATAAAATATTTTATTCTAACCCTTCCTTTACCCTAAACGTAACAAAAATTTCAACATATTAGTGTTGATGAAACTCCAACATGTAGAAAATCCCATAATTCTAAGTACCAAAATCAAAGACAAAGAACCCTCCCTAGGAAGGACGCTAGGCAGTTGAAAAGCTATATATCTTGGAAATCCATATCTCTAACATTAAATTGTTTTTCTTATTTTTCTTAACCTGTTTTATTTCCAAATACATTATCCAACAATAAGCAATTAAAAAATAACAAGGAATAAAAAACAGACAAAAAGAACAGTTCGAATAAGCGAAATCAATTACTTTAAAGTTTTAAGCTCTTATTTCTCCGATTGACATCGCCTAATCAAAACTTTCATTAGAACATTTTTTTTAGAGCATTTAATAAGCTTTCTAATGGTATTCTTCCGTTTACCAAGATTCTCAACCTTTTTCGAGATATTAATGAAAGTAAACAAAGTTACTAAAACTTTTTATGTCTGTTAATAAAATATTTTATTCTAACCCTTCCTTAACTCCAAACGTAACCAAAATTTCAACATATTAGTTTTGATGAAAGTAGAACATGCAGAAAATGTTTCAACTGAATCCCATGATTCTAAGTACCCAAACCAAAAACGGTACTCAAAAAATATTTTTCCAATTTTCTCGAAAACGGTTAAAGCTATCGCCTTGAAAATGGTTTCATTCGTTTTCCTAGCCCAGGAATCATATAAAACGAGTACTTAGAAGCTTATGAACTCAAAAACGTAAGCGTTACGATTTTTTTTGCGCGAATTTCGCCCCAAACGCCATCTTCCAGTAGGCGGATTTTGCTGGTTAACGAACTTGACCTTTCAAATTGGACGAAGGATTTTTGTACCAAATTTCATCAAAATCGGACCATTCGTCTTCTATCTAGAGAGGGAACAGACAATATATATATATATATATATATATATATATATATATATATATATATATATATATATATGTATGTATATATATATAAATATATACATATATATATATATATATATATATATATATATATATACAAATTTGAACCACCGTTATTTTCGGTCTCTAGGGGTTCTGAAACGCCAAATTTTCTAGTCGGCACTTCCGGATTGTTTCATTGTATCAACCCTATAAGCGGGGTTCCTCCCTATGGGGGAGGGAGGAACCGCGCTAAAAGGTGGAAAAATTACTTACTTTTTTTATTAAAAAGGTGTTAAAACTTCCCAGAAACACGCCAAATTATGTGATATATAACGAATCTCCTCTAAATTTAATCTATATCCATACTTTAAAAGTCCACTATAACTATTTACTTAAGCTCGTAGATCTACCGAATTCATGATATCCGAAAATATTATTAACAGAAATAGTAAAGAAAGGGTTATATTATTACAAGGAAATTATAAACATGATAAATAAATATCACATAAACGTGAAATCAGATATGCAGAATTGGGCAATGATATTTAAAAACATTAGGGCAGCAGTTTTAAGTCATTTTAGGGACAGCAATATTTTGGCAGCAAAGGAGTGAAGCACTACCGTAATTTACAATCACTTAACCCACGAAATTAATCAGACTAATGGATATTTCCATGATAAATATTCAACACCTAAAATAATGTGGTTGATAAAGTTAAGGGGAGAATTGTTGAAGCTATTGTTACCACCGCTACTCTACTCCACCTAGCTATTGTCCTCTTTGCAATTGCCTGGCTCAAGAAGATATATACCACTTCATAGGTTCATGTAGGTAGCTGAAGGAAATTAGGTTGAAGTAGTTGGGAGTGGAATATCTCTCATTTGGGGAAGTTTGTGGTTTTTTAAATGGGCGCAACTGGGAGAATATTGCAGGCTATGGTAGGGAAGCATGGAACAGGAGGAGTATAATTGCAAATAAGTAATAGGTGTGTGTGTGTGTAAATTAGGGTGAAAATATAAATTATTTGTTCCTTGTTAATTAACGTAGCTTATTGTGATGTATGTATAATTATATTAAAATGTTCTTAAATGACATAGATTACTTTTATAATGTTTTAGCGTGGTTCCTCCCTCCCCCATAGGGAGGAACCCCGCTTATAAGGTTGATACAATGAAACAATCCGGAAGTACCGACAAGAAAATTTCGCGTTTCAGAACCCCTAGAGACCGAAAATAACGGTGGATCAAATTTGTATATATATATATATATATATATATATATATATATATATATATATGTATATATTTATATATATATATATATATATATATATATATATATATATATATTTGTCTGTTCGCTCATTTCTGGCTTCCCTGTTGAAAGTTTTGTTACGTTTGGAGTTTAGGAAGGGTTAGAAAAAAATATTTTATTAACAGACATAAAAAGTTTTGGTAACTTTGTATACTTCCCTTAATATCTCGAAAAAGGTTGAGAATCTTGGGGAACGGAAGATGACCATTAGAAACCTCACTAAATGCTCTACAAAAATGGTTCTGATAAAAGTTTTGATTAGGCGATGTCAATCGGAGAAATAAGTGCTTAAAACTTTAAAGTTCGCTTATTCGAACTGTTCTTTTTGTCTGTTTTATTCCTTGTTATTTTTAAATTGCTTATAGTCAGATAATGTATTTGACAATAAAACAGATTAAGTAAAATAAGAAGATCGATTTATTGTTAAAAATGTAGCGTTCAAAGAGAGAGATCCCAAGGCTTTCCAAATGCCTCTGAGCGGAGGCCTTTCTGCCCGACTTATGGGATAGCTGACCCATACAGGTAAGATTGTAAATCAAGACCTTTCAAGACTGGTTTGTTTGAGATTTCATTTGGATAGGTGTTTCGCTATTGATCTAAACAAAGTAATAACTGTTTCTATTCTATGCCTTCATAAACACTAAAGATAAGAACGGAACCTCGCTAAGATGACGCAGTTCCTGCGAATAGGACTTTTTTAGTTTTAAGTCAGTAGCTGTAATATAAGTTTGTAAAATGAATCCTCTATCATGTTTTTTTTTTTTTGTGCCTGTTTTGAAGTTTGTTTTTATCATATATTAAGGCTATTATAATGTTAAGTGTTACCTCCCTCTGATGGCAGTTAGCCAAGAGTATTAGTCTTTAGAGTCCTAAGTAGGATTATAGTAATTCCTTTTTGTATAGTATATACTTATATAGGTACTCTTGTATAATTTGTTAAAATTTCTTCTGTTGTTATTTGTTGATTAATAAAGACTATTTATCTATCTATATATTATAAGATTTCAGGATGTACAATATTATTGTTATTAAGGACATACTTAAAACGATTTTTTTTTTTTTTTTTTTTTTTACTGCTGCATTATGAAACGTCAATAATTTTTGTCAGCCCTTTCGGATTTCGTCATCGTGTTGACCAACTAAGAAGAAATTCCCTCCATATTGGATGTGGGGAGGAAATTGTATGATCCAATTATATGTCATTTACTTGATTACATAATCTTTAATCAGGAAACTGCTGGGATTAGTTTCCGTAGGATAACCACTAGAGAGCGATATAACCTCCAGGAATTCTAGGGAATGGACTCCAAGGAGGTAGATCTTAGTCCTAACCACCGAGATTATCATGGACCATTGGAGGAATTCTAGCCGCAAACCGATTACCCAGACCCTGGTCCATCAATCAATCCATCTCTGACTGATTTAATCTTTTTGTCACATCTTTGATGGAAATAAACGGAATCATTTATACAAGATTAAAAGTCAACAATTAAAAACCAAAATTAAATTTGCATTAAGAAGTTTATTTTTGCTCTACATAGTCTAATTTTGCTCCTCAACAAGAGCTCGTTATTATTAATTATTCCTGCTCCAATCATTAAAAATCCCAACTTACAGGAACTGCGTTATATATACAGTAGAGTCTCACTTATACGAATGTGAGGGGGAACGGAAAATGTTTCGTATAAGTGAATAGTACTAGGTTTCGTGGCTATTTTAAAATAAAATAAATTCTTTATAAAAAAAGTTACAATTTTATTGTTTGTCCATATTTTGTTGTTAGATAACGTTGTACATTATTATATTTCCAAGTTTCATATCACAAAATTCTCCTCGATTCCTTTCTACTCACCGACAATAGCCGCAAGGGTTGACAAAGGTAATTTCAACCGTTTAGCTATGTCTATTTTTGTTTCCTTGGGGTTGTCGTCAACTCCTTTCAGGATTTTTATTTTGTCTTCAAGGAAAAGTTTTTTTCTCGCTTTTTTTACTCATTTTAAAAAATGAAATGACAATAGAACACGACTACTGGAACGATTATTGTATAGAGAACTTAAAAACGAGTAAGTGGAGGAGGGATGAATCACTGGCACGTGATGTGTCACTAGATCGGGAACGAAGATAGAGTGGATAGAACACGGCTGGATTACTAGAATCACAAGGAAGAACTGAGATGAGTGAGAGAGAGACTGGTGGAGGTAAGTTACTGGTAAGTCTGTAAATATTTCGTGGAAAAGCTGTTGTCTCTTCGTATAACTGAATAGTATTTACACCGGGGGAACAAATGATCTTTCGTGAAATTGAATATTGCTTATAACTAAATAACGTACATGTGAATACTTCATTACACAGGATTCAATGGAGTTTCGCCGGGCAACGAAAAATTCTTCGTATAACTGAATGTTTCGTATAAGTGAGTCTCCACTATATATATATATATATAAATATATATATATATATATATATATATATATATATATCGAATTTAAATGGACAAACTTCAGGAGCGTGTAGGGGACAGAAAAACTAAGACAGAAAGTCCTTTAGGGTGGGTTTACACTTGCTAGTTATTGCGGGACATTTATATCAGACAGAAATTGCGACTAGTGTAAACCATGAGCAATTTATGTCTGAGATATATATTTCTATCACGAACTATAAGTGTCGACACTTCTATACCACCAGGTGTAAACACAGATTTTTACGAGAAGAATTTAATTTCAGAGATAAATATCTTGGCTACTAGCTGTATTGTCGACACTTCTATACCAACAGATGTAAACACTGATTATTTGTGCTTTTGGTGAATTTATCTGAAATTAGAACAAATCCAGAACTGTCCTATACATATCCATGCATAAATGTCTAGCTATTTCTGTCAGTATGTAAACCTTCAAGAGAATATCTATCCGACACCTGACATATATTTCCTGCGAGAAGTGTCAGATGTAAACGCACCCTTAGAGATATGCTCGTTTTTGCTTCGTTTTGGGGAAAATCGCAAAACAAGAAATGAAGCATGTTTTAATTTTTGTACTTACTTATTTACATTTTCAATGGATTACTGAAATTCAATCTCTTGATGTTGATATAGTTTTCTTTTACGGTTTCTGCAACGCTAATGCATTTGACGTGGTGCGAGAGTATGCGCGGCGATTGGCAATAGAAGAGCGCTTAATCGACGAGACTTTTTGTTAACTTTTAATAAACTAGGAGAGACTTGGTTATTTTATATATTTACATTTTTTTTTTTTTTTTATGTTATCACTATTTAATTTATTTATTGCTTGAAATGTTGTTTTATTTCAAATGATATTTGTTGCACTTCATCTATGATTCAATATCCTAATTGATCTCTTGAGTTGATTGACACCGAATAAACATCCTGCTTCAAGATTCCCCATACGAAGAAATCCACGGGTGTCATATCAGATGATCGCGGTAACCAAGGTACTATTCTAATCCATCATTGCGGATAATTTTTAGTTCAGCCATTTAAGTCTCTTAATCTTTCGAGTAACAAATACAGTCCCACCAGTGCCGTATAATCCGTTGCAAATTCCAAGCCAAACGTTTAAAGCAAATTCATGCAGAATGTGGGATTTTCATGATCCCTTACACGATAATTTCTTTGGTTAACGATTACTTCTCTTGCATCTTGTTGGTTCGCATCGGTCCATATTATTTTCGATCAAGATAAATTTTCATTGGTAAATTTTTCAAGAAACTAACTACTAAATATCAATATCTTTGCATAATTCTGCAATTTTTGAAGATGGTACGGGTGGCGATTATAACCTTTCTTTATATTGCCGTCTGCGATATTCCTAATGCAGGCGTTGGACTCAGTTTCTTCTCCGACGATCTGCTCTTAATGCTGCATGGAATTGGTCGCCTTCATTATGAAGTAAGAATGACCCAGTCCCTCGTTGTCTATTAAAAGTTAACAAAAAGACTCCTCTATTAAGCAGTCCTCTATTTGGGAATCGGCGCGCATACCCTCGCACCGCTTTTAAAGCATTACCGTTGCAGAAATCGAACTACATCAGCATCAAAAGATTGAATTGTAGTAATTTGTTTCTTAAAACAATTCGCAATGACAACTTTTTCCATTGAAAATTTCATAAGTAAGTACAAAAAATATTTTTTTTTTTTTGTTTTGCGATTTTCTCCAAAATGAAGCAAAGACGAGCAAATCTCTAAGGGACTTTTTGTCTTAGTTTCGGTCCCCTAAATGTTCCTGAAGTTTTGCCATTTAAATTCGGGACACCCTGTATATATAAACAGATAGGTAGATATTTGAACGAGCGGTTTTTTCACGACCTTTGGTTATTAAAGCGTTGGTATTTCCCGTCGAGATTCCTGTATTGATAGGATTGACGTCATAAGCGGATATCCTCGCTATCAATCAACGAGAGATGAAAATTGAAGAATTTTACTCGTGTCCTGTAATCTCATCCAACAGAGCATAGAGCTGAATCTGAAATTCGGAATTTATTCGTTAAACCTTCCAATTTAATCCTTGTGTTTTAATCGCATCCTTCCGTGTGAGTGAATTGGAGATAAAATGTTTACAGTGGATAATCGGAATAATTTTTTACGCGATAATCTTGCTTCAGCACACACCAGCAGGAATCACATATTTATTATTATTATTATTAATAACGGGGGGGGGGTTATGGTATAATTATTGGTAAAAAGTGTACAGAGATATCAGTTCGATACCCCCCCACACTGTGGAGATGAACGTTTTTTAGCGATGGGCTGTCTAAAAAATATTCCCGTTTTACCATTAGTGGTAAAAAGGGTGGCGTTAATCGCTTCAAAGCAGATGCATCCTATAAAAAATAATGAATTAAAAAGGATTGGACCGAGGATTAAGCCTTGTGGGACACCAGGTTTTACAATTTTGACCCATTGACATTTCTTGATTGGTTATAAGTGTCCGATTTTTTCTATGTCGCCTATGCTTGGTCTAGTACTGTCATAATGTACTAATGTTGTTTGCGCATTGTATGAATGTTTTTCTCTTTTTGCACTCATGTTTCTTGGTTAATTTTCTTTTAAATTGTGTGTATTTTACAGTTCCGTAGTTCGAAACCCGAATATACTACAATAACTATAGTTTGTTCTATATTTTTTTATTTTATTTCATAGTTATGTTCACAAATTTTACTTATTTATTTATATATGTATTTTTCCTTTATAATTATATAATAAACCGTTTTTTTTTTTTAGAAAAACCATTACTTTATCTATCTTTTTGCTATTGGTACCCAACGCAAATCCGATATTTTCAGTAATTGCACATTGCAGGACCGTTGACATAGTTTTACTGATTCTAACACAAAAAAGTCCGACTCGCAGGAACTGCATCATCTTAGCGCGGTTCCGTTCTTATCTCTAGACTCATTTAAAATGATTAAAATAGAAGCTGTTATCATTTTGGGTCCACATTTCTAGAAAGCATGAAGATTAGTTAGTTAGCCGTCGAGGTGATAAGTAAAGATGTAATGGTTGGGATTCGGCTAAAGAAACCTCAATACGATTTTTGTTAAAAAATCTATATTTAGGACGTTTTGGCTACTCATTGGTAGCCTTCGTCAGCAATGAAAGTGCCGGGAGGCAGAGGAGGACCAAAGTTGACAGTTCCATCTTTACTTTCAAGAAAGGTCTTATTTACGATCTTACCTGGATGGGTCCCCGCCCTAGGAAGGACCCCGCTAGGCATTTGAAAAGCTATATCTTGGAAATCCATATCTCTAAGATTAAATTGTTTTTCTTATTTTTCTTAACCTGATTTATTATCAAATACATTATCCAACTATAAGCAGTTAAAAAATAACAAGGAATAAAAAAAGGCAAAAGGAACAGTTCGAATAAGCGAAATCAATTACTTTAAAGTTTTAAGCACTTATTTCACCGATTGACATCGTCTAATCAAGACTTTCACCAGAACCTTTTTTGTAGAGCATTTAGTACGCTTTCTAATGGTATTCTTCCGTTTACCAAGATTCTCAACCTTTTTCGAGATATTAAGAAAAGTATACAAAGTTACCAAAACCTTTTATGTCTGTTAATAAAATATTTGATTCTAACCCTTCCTTAACTCCAAACTTAACACAAATTAAAACATATTAGTTCTAATGAAAGTAGAACATGCAGAAAATGTTTCAACTGAATCCCATGATTCTAAGTACCCAAACCAAAAACGGTATTCAAAAACTATTTTTCGTATTTTCTCGAAAACGGTTAAAGCTATCGCCTTAAAAATGGTTTCATTCTTTTTCCTTGGCCCAGAAGCCATAAGAAACGAGTGCTTACAAGCTTATGAACTCAAAAACGTAAGCGTTACGATTTTTTTTTGCGCGAATTTCGCCCCAAACGCCATCTTCCAGTGGACGGATTTTGCTGGTTAACGAACTTGACCTTTCAAATTGGACGACGGATTTTTGTACCAAATTTCATCAAAATTGGACCTTTCGTCTTCTACCTAGAGAGCGAACAGACAAATATATATATATATATATATATATATATATATATATATATATATATATATATGTATATATATATATATATATACAAATTTGAACCACCATCAATTTCGGTCTGTAGGGGTTCTGAAACGCAAAATTTTCTAGTCGGCACTTCTGGATTGCGTCATGAGATCAACCTTATAAGCGGGGTTCCTCCCTATGGGGGAGGGAGGAACCGCGCTAAAATTAGAAATGGGGGATTTTTTCAAAACAAAACTACCCATAAGCCACTCATCGCCCGTCGTGCCCAAACATAGAAAAAGATGAGTTTACAAAATAAACTGAATTGGTACGTTTGGAAAAAGGGGTTTTTATCTGGAACCAAATCATTAATTTGTCCGTATTGGCCAATGTTTCTACTTCCTTACAACGAAACTCGGTAGACATCATGCTCAACTAATTAGGAACTTGTGATATATTTCGAATGTGTGGTTAATTCGAATAAAATTTTGGACAATTCGATTTTTTTACGAGTCTTTACCTCGAATGGAAAGTCGAATCTTAAATCTTGTGAAAATATTCTCCCCACGGGTAAGAAGGATAGTAAGACACGGATGTCGGGGATCCGGGACAAGAAGCGCTGCGGTTCCATAGTCCAGTTCTTGGACTCTAGGACTCTGGAGTTCTGCAAAGTGGTGGGTCGCGCTTCCTCCCTTCCAGGGGTTGTTATAGGTCCATCTTGTCGTTTTATCCAAGAATTCCCTCCCACCATCCCTCCCATCTTCATTTCTTATTCAGTTATAAGTCAGTCAGTACCTAGATCTGTTGTATTGTTAGTTCCTTGAATTTCCGGTGTACAGTGCAGTTCAGGGAGTTGTTGATTTAAGATGACGAAGCCTAGAAGTTATAAAACTTTAACGTCAGAGAGAAAATAGCTGCAATTAAACAATTTGAAAAAGGAATAAAGAAAAAATCTGAAATTGACAAGGACTTTGGAATTCCTCCTAACATTTCGTCAACTTACCTGAAAAATAAAAAAAAAAAAACCTTCTTGCCCATGAAAATGACTTTTTTTTTCAAAACAATAGACTTTTATTTTTACTTTTTTGATAAATTATTTATTGCTTATCATCAATTTATAAAATGTTTGTTTTTCTTTAAATAAAATGTACCTATTTATTTATTTTTTAATTAAAAAATGTGAAAATATGAAGTTCGATTTTTTACCCCTTTATTTTCAAAAACTTTTGTAATTCGAATTTTGCATAATTCGAACTTTTTTATCGGTCCCTAGGGGTTCCAATTATCCAAGTTCTACTGTACATCCTTCAGGAATAAAGTACCTTGGAGTGGGAAATGGTTAGTTGGGCGATACCTGAGAGATAGAATTATTTCATCGACAATTTTTTAAGCTAAGTAAGTAACTTCACAATACACTATGGTATGAGGAAATTAGTAATTTTTGTAAGCACCCCTTCTAGTGAACCGATTTAGTTTTTACAACAAATTTTGCTCTTTAAATTACCACGACAACAAATACCGAGTTTCGCTGAGATATAACAAAAATTACGGCTGGTATTGCCAAATAACTACTTTGGCTCCGGAGTAACCCCCTTTCAGATTGCCCGATTTTGTTGGTTAACGAACTCGTTCAATCGTTTGCTGGAGGAATACTACATACCAAGTTTCGTGGCGAAACTGGTATCGTGTATGTATATATATATATATATATATATATATATATATATATATATACACATATATATATATCTATATATATATATATATATATATATATATATATATATATATATATATATATAAATTTTAACGGGGGTGTCTCGGTGTCTACTAGGTAGGCTTGATAAAGATTTGAATAAATGTTTCAAAAATTCCGTCATGAGTGCAACCTCAATAGCTAATAACTTTCCTTTGGAAGAAAGTTCTAAAAAAGAGGATGAGAAACTTATACTCTGTAGTTATTGAGTAGGTATTTTACTTGTTTATTATTTAAAACATATAGGACAAATCAGGACCTGGGAAGAGTAAGGGAGAATCAGAAAAATCGATTTTTTTTTTTTTTTTTTTTTTTTTTCTGATTCAGAAAGATGTAAGTAACACAACGGTTCGCCTTGTTTCTCTGGTTCGCCTTTAGTTCTCTCATAGTTTCAAGTTGAAGTGAATAGCAGCATTATTTTTTTTTTTTCATTTAACTGTTTATTTGATATAAAAACAAAACATGATATAAACATTGTGTACCTACAGACCACAAGGATAAATTTACAATATAAAACAATTTAACTTTAATGTCAATGACAATAACTTTAATGCATGAAATGTATCTTCTTCATTTCCTTGCTCTATTACATTGTGAGAGTAAATATAAAATATAAAAAGTAAATATAAAATATAAAAAGTAAATATAAAATATAAAAAGTAAATATAAAATATAGAAAGTAAATATAAAATATAAAAAGTAAATATAAAATATAAAAAGTAAATATAAAATATAGAAAGTAAATATAAAATGTAAAAAGTAAATATAAAATATAAAAAGTAAATATAAAATATAGAAAGTAAATGTAAAATATAAAAAGTAAATATAAAATATAAAATTTGGAAGGAAAATTGTTAATAATAAGAAGTACTATTTATATATATACAATAGAATATACAGTTAGGGATTAATGAGTAAATGTTTATGTATAGTTATCTCACTCCTGATAGAATAACCCAGTTCATAGCATGCACTCGGCATAGTCTTTTATACTTATTTCAATAATATATGTTTGAGCAGCATTATTATGAAACATTTAATGTCCTATTTCAAGGGCGAATCCCAGGTCTGAAACGTCCCTCCTAGCATTTTGTTACCCAATAAATCACTTGTAAAAATTATAATTAAAACATTGAATTTCAATTGCATACTTTTATCAATGAGATTTATGAATCAGCATTCCATAGAGTAAACATTTGCCCTTGCTATCCTAGAGCTTTGAATTCAATTACCCAACATCCGGAATTCCTGATTCGCCCTTACTCTTCCAAGATCCTGAAATGGTAAACAAAAAAACTCGTCTACTTTCACGCATACCATAGAACCTTTTTTTACAACTTTCTTTTCAATAGAGATATTCAACATAAAAACGATCCATCACAAAATTAATATCACACTGCCACAAACAGAAATATATAAATGCTTCCACACTAACCAAGTTGTCGGGATTTTCCTATCTTGAATCATTATTAGAAATTAGGATAACTTAACCGTTTGACCTTAACGTTTTATCTTCCTTTGTCATTTTGACCATTACGGATGATATAGAGGGACTATTTCAAAAGACTTCTGAGCTCATCAATATAAGCATTAGTTTGAAAAATCTAGGAACATTAAGGCCTAATCGTCCTCCCACATGGATATAATTCATTAGGATTTCCCGGCCTACCCTAGCAGCTATAAAGGTCTGGAATTAACTTAAAAGTCCGTCACGCAGGAGCTGCTTAACTAAGCACTTTCCTCAGAATTTGGGTAGTGTAGACTGCTTTCCAGAACAATTTGCTTAAAATATCCTACATAAATAAAATAAAAACATGAATAGTTCACTTTTAAATTTGTAATGAGTAACTGATCAATTATTAATTTGCTTCCAGAGTTATGTTTACACATGGTACCTACTACACTACTTAATAAATACAAAAAACCTCAAATTATCGTATTTTGATCTAACGCAGGAACAGGATACAGTCACTCTAGTGGTAGATAGCGCTCCTTGCGACGGCTTTGTGAACCTACGTCTGGCGGGCTTTTCTATTGAAATATATTACAAATTAAAATCCCGCTTTCCGATTGACCGATTCAGTTCATTCTTTCTCATAAGTTACCCACGACGTATACCGCGTTTCGTTACAATACAGCAGAAATTACGACCGGTATGAGTATATTAGGAATTTGGGTCCGGAGTAAACCCCCCCCCCCCTTCTAATGAACCGATTTAGTTTATTTTTACAACACATATTTATCTGTAGATTACTACTACGAATACCGAGTTTCGTCGAAATATACCAAAAATCACGGCTGGTAGTGGCGAATTGGTATTGTGGGTCCGGAGTAAACCCCCCCCCCCCCTTCTAATGAACCGATTTAGTTCATTTTTACAACACATATTTACCTGTGGATTACCACTACAAATACCGAGTTTCGTCGAAATATACCAAAAATCACGGCTGGTAGTGGCGAATTGGTATTGTGGGTCCGGAGTAAAACCCCCCTCCTAATGAACCGATTTAGTTCATTTTTATATCTCACTTTTCTCTCTATATTACCACTACGAATACCAAGTTTCGTTGAAATATAACAAATATTACGGCTGACATAGTCAAATTAGTGTTTTGGGTTCGGGGTAAACCCCCCCTTCCGGTGGACCGACTTTGGTGGTTAACGAACTCGTTCAATCGTTTGCTAATTGAATGCTATATACCAAGTTTCGTGACGAAAAAACAAAAACTCTGGCCGCTATCGTGTTAACAGACATATATATATAAGATATATATATAAATTTTAACGGGGGTCATTTTCGGTGTCTACTAGGTAGGATCGATAAAGATTTGAAGAAATTTTTCAAAAAATCCGTCATGAGTCCAACCTCAATAGCTACTTTCCTTCGGAGGAAAGTGCTAAAAAGGCCAACTCGTAGGAACTGTTTCACCTTGGCGCGTTTCCATAACGACTATTCTAGGACGATTTATTCAGTTAACACTTATTCCAGATGTTTCAAATTCTAATCTAATCTAAGATACAATCCAAATCCAATAATTACTAATATACTTGAACGGATACATCAGACGACTGAAGTAGTAGGTAATAACTATATATTGGCTCCCAGGACTCGAGGACTTAGGACAAAGCACCAAAGCCGACGGACTTGCACGGACGTCAGCAAGACAAAACAATCACTATATATACAATAATACACTACAAGATTTGGAAGCTGAGGCGACAAGGTTAATTACAGGAAACTGGCAGCACACTTGGCGCATGACGACAGAGAACAAACTCAGAGAAATAAAACAAACAGTTGGTGAATGGCATTCAAGCAAAAGAAACAACAGGAGAGAAGAATTTGTCTTAAAGGCACCATGAAAAACATAGTACGTATCTCGGATTGTTATCTGAGAGGCGTATTGAAGGATACCACCCCATAGTGGACCGATTCCCAAAACTAGGGGGGCAAAACTAAGTAAGCAGATCATAAAACTAAATAGGTATCTCTAATAATATAATCCACTTAGTTTTATGATCTGTTTACTTAGTTTTGTTCCCCTAGTTTTGGGAATCGGTCCACTATGGGATGGTATCCTTCAATACGCGTCTCAGATAACAATCCGAGATAGGTACAATGTTTTTCATGGTGCGTTTAAGACAACGCATTACCATATCTTCAGCTTAATCGCAGAAAGGACAACAAAATAGAGTCCGTTACGGAAGACTAAAAACTTCAGAAACAGACATGAAGATAATTACTCGGAGTTTTGGGTTACATAATGAACAATTGAATGATCCATGTTGTGTACAGCATGATGTAATAAACGATCACGTGGATGGCCGGTGGCCGTATGCATTCAGGCTTGAGAACTGCTTACCTCGTGCCGTGGGTACGATTCACACTTGGGGTGCCTAATATTATCAAAAAATGGCGTGTCTAAGGAAAGCAAGATTTAAGGCGCCACAATGGCCAGGAAACTGATTATTAGGATACGTTGAGTATCCTAAATGGAAATTACCAACTCCGCCTTCTCAACTTTTGTTCGAGGAAAATGCAAATTTGTTATGTGTTTTTAATTTAATTATCTAGTTTTCCTAAGATATTACTACAAATGTGTCTATTTTAGTCCAATGCCATCGCTACATGAAGGAATTATGCAATATGAAAATCCCTGAAAATACCAGCATTGCGTATGAGAGCAATATAATAATTTTTCTTAAAAAATTCGACTTATATAAAACATATAAGGAATATATATATATATATATATATATATATATATATATATATATATATAAAGAATAACTTATTAAATGATTAAGAAAGTAAAATTTGGAAAATACAATAGAAATAGAAATAGAAAAGTATATTTAATTTATTTATTGAAATTTCCACAGCAAGGATGATCTTCTAAAAAAAAAATAATAATGAGAAAAAATCACGAATTAATTCTTCATGATTAGAAAATTAAATAAAACCGAACTATATATTTAACAATAAATGAGAACATACGGCTTAAATTTTAATAATATTTCGCCTAATAATATCGGGAAAATATTACCTAGAAGTTGTAGCCCTCTCCCCTGAAAAAAAAGATAAACCTATGGTATCACTAATTATAAAAATTGTCCTTTTATTTAATTACATGTTACCTAATGCTTGTTTTATTTTTTTAATACCAATCATACCTAATTATCACTGTATTATTTTGTTTAAGTGAACATCACCATTGCTCTTGACCTATTCAGGTAAAAAAAAGTCCGTCTCGCAGGAACTGCATCATCTTAGCGCGGTTCCGTTCATATCCCTAGTCTAATTTGGAAAGATTAAAATAGAAGCAGTTATTATTTTGGTTCCACCAGTCTTTTTTTTAAATTAATTATTATAATGGCGTGTCAACCCTTAAGGTCACCATTCCTTCGTGTAGTAAAGTCTTGAAAGGTCATGATTTACAATCTTACCTGGAAGGGTCTAGAACACACTAGAAACGGACCCGCTAGTGACAAGGTCTTGGAATCCTGGAAATCTATATTTCTAACAATAACTTGTTTTTGTTATTTTACTTAACCAGTTTTATTGTCAAATACATTAGCCAACTATAAGCAATAAAAAAATAACAAGGAATAAAACAGACAAAAAGAACCTTTCGAATAAACGAAATCAATTAATTTAAAGTTTAAGCACTTATTTCTCCGATTGACATCGCCTAGTTAAAACTTTCTTCAGAACCTTTTTTGTAGAGAATTTAGTAAGCTTTCGAATGGTAATCTTCCGCTTCACAAGATTGTCAACGGTTTTCGAGATACTAACGAAAGTATACAAAGTTACCAAAACTTTTTTTGTCTGTTAATAAAATATTTTATTCTAACCCTCCCTTTACTCTAAACGTAACAAAAATGTCAACATATTAGTGTTGATGAAATTCAAACATGCAGACAATTTTTCAACTGTATCTCATAATTCTAAGAAGCAAAATCAAAGACAAACAACCCTCCCTTGGAAGGACGCTAGGAAGTTGAAAAGCTATATCTTGGAAATCCATATCTCTAACATTAAATTGTTTTTCTTATTTTTCTTAACCTGTTTTATTTTCAAATACATTATCCAACTATAAGCAATTAAAAAATAACAAGGAATAAAAACAGACAAAAAGAACAGTTCGAATAAGCGAAATCAATTACTTTAAAGTTTTAAGCTCTTATTTCTCCGATTGACATCACCTAATCAAAACTTTGATTAGAACCTTTTTTTTAGAGCATTTAATAAGCTTTCTAATGGTATTCTTCCGTTTACCAAGATTCTCAACCTTTTTCGAGATATTAAGGAAAGTAAACAAAGTTACTAAAACTTTTTATGTCTGTTAATAAAATATTTTATTCTAACCCTTCCTTAACTCCAAACGTAACAAAAATTTCAACATATTAGTTTTAATGAAAGTAGAACATGCAGAAAATATTACAACAGAATCCCATGATTCTACGTACCCAAACCAAAAACGGTATTCAAAAACTATTTTTCCAATTTTCTCGAAAACGGTTAAAGCTATCGCCTTGAAAATGGTTTCATTCGTTTTCCTAGCTCAAGAAGCCTATAAAACGAGTACATACAAGATTATGAAGTCAAAAACGTAAGCGTTACGATTTTTTTTGCGCGAATTTCGCCCAAAACGCCATCTTCCAGTGGGCGGATTCTGCTGGTTAACGAACTTGACCTTTCAAATTGGACGACGGATTTTTGTACCAAATTTCATCACAATCGGACCATTAGGGAAGCCAGAAATGAGCGAACAGACAAATATATATATATATTTATAAATAAATATATACATATATATATATATATATATATATATATATATATATATATATAAATTTGACCCACCGTTATTTTCGGTTTCTAGGGGTTCTGAAACGCGAAATTTTCTAGTCGGCACTTCCAGATTGTTTCATTGTATCAACCTTATAAGCGGGGTTCCTCCCTATGGGGGAGGGAGGAACCGCGCTAAAAATTAAAAACAGATAAAAGCATTTTTTGATTTTTTTGTATATTTCGTGGGCGGTAAAATATTCTTTGCTTACCACTCGAGATGAGCTGTTCAGCTTATTTAAAGTAGCGTCAAAGAAAAGATTGAAAGAAAATAGCGAATGTTAACTTTATAATATACAAGGAAATGAGAATTTTAATGGTTCGTAAAACCAAAAAAAATTATATGTGAGATTTAAGAAGAACCTAAGCAAAATAACTCTAAGAAAGTTGCTCTCATCGGAGCTAAGCAATTTCCTCAACAAGAAAACAACAATAAACATTTGTGTGTATAAATATAAAAAAATTTTTATTTCCATTAACCCACTGAATAGTGGAAATAGGAACGTCAAAACAAAAATAAATAAAATATCTCAATGAAATAATTTTTAAAATATCCCATTTCCATACAATATCCCATTTCCATACAATATCCCATTTCCATACAATAAGTCAATTAAAAGAAATAACAAAATGTTGGTGATAATTAGAGCAATGAATGTGCCAGGAGTTATTTTGATAGAAAAAAAATCTTTAACTGTATAATAGGGATGTTTTGCCAAGTAATTCTTTTAGAGAACAACTTCTTATCCTCCTCTTACATATATATATATATATATATATATATATATATATATATATATATACATATATATAAGTGAAAATTTACTAATGACGTCGACCCGATGACATACCCACAAGAACATTTCAGACCCCATAGATCACGCCATTGGTTATAGATACGGGTCTTATATTATCAAATCAACTTATTTAGGTCGATTCGTAGTAGTGATGGGCGATTCGATTCAAATCGAAATGAAATACGAATTTCGTAGGTAATTTTGAGTAATAGTGATATCGCTTATTATAAAAATATAATATTTTTTGTAGATCGATCTTTTAATTTCGATTCGAATCGATTCAAAAGTTCGCTTCTTATTCGAGAGTCGCCCAACACTATCTAGGAATCGGTGCGCCGAAAAAAATAAAAAAATCTCACAAAATGAACCATATCGATTCCAACCTTTCTTCGTATAGCTAGATACAGGAAACTTCTGAAAACGCGCTACGATGACGCAGTTCTTGCGAGTCGGTCTTTCATGCCTTAGATATGAATGTAATATCTAAGTGGCTCTCAAAAGGAGAACGGAGACCGTTCTGTCCTCTAACAATCCCGTTGGGCTTCATTATTTCCAGGATAGGACGATGAAAAAGACGATAAAATCAGGATCTTTGAGGATCTTCCCCCTATAAATCTTATTTATTGCATCCTTATTAGCCAATTGTATTCTATTACAGATCCAGTTCAGTCTACTTTATTGAAAATCAAGAGAATATTCTTCAACATGCAATTATTTTGTAACCTTAAAAATAAACAAGAAGTCAAGGACTTGGGATTTTGGAATTATCTATCTATCTATATATATATATATATATATATATATATATATATATATATATATATATATATATATATATATAAAACGCCTGTCTGTCTGTTTTTCTGTCTGTTTGTTCCTTATACAAATCCGTTAGACCGATTTTGACCAAACTTGGCAAACAGGTAGGTCTTGATCAGGGAAGTCTCGTAGGCTAAGTCAAAAACGTCTACCAGCTGTCTGTCTGTGTGTTAATCCCTATACAAATCCACACCGTTCGATCGAAATTGACCAAACTTGGCAAACAGGTATATCTTGATCCGGCGAGTGTCGTAGGCTCAGTCAATAACGCCTACCAGCTGTATGTCTGTGTGTTGTTTCCTACAAAAATCCACACCGTTTGACCGTATTTGACCGACTTAGCACACATGTAGATCTTGATCCTGGGAGTTTCGTAGGCTAGGTTAAAATAGTGTACGAACAATTCCGAGGTAACGTATTTAAAACTGTAAACCCGAATATTCCACCTAATCAAAGGTTTCTATGCTTATTAGATGGTATTTCTTTAAATAATCACTCAATTTCACTTCATACGAGGTCATTACTGACGATCTGTGACGAAATCGGATCGGGAGAAATACGGGTCCAATGTAGGTACAACCTTAATAAAACTACATTTTTTATGCGAAAATGGGTTTTGTTGTTTGCGGACGTTTCGGAATGAAATTAAACCTTCATCAGGGCTCATTTTGTTGTGTTGATTGCAGATTCATCTGTTGTGAGTTAACCCCTGACAATTTCTTCCTTCGTTAAAAATTAACTGATTTTTTTACGGGGCTGATATACTTCTGGAAGATTGATTGGCGTCTCAACTTTTCCTCTATACCTCCAACAGTCCGTCACGCAGGAGCTGCATAACTATAGTCCCTCTAGCGCTCCTTGCGGCGCCTTTGTGAACCTATGTCTGGCTGGCTTTTCTATTGAAATATATTACAAAGTAAACCCCCCTTTCCGATTGTCCGATTCAGCTCATTTTTACAACACTTCTTTCTCATGAGTTACCCACGACGTATACCGCGTTTCGTTACAATACAGCAGAAATTACGACCAGTATGAGTATATTAGTAATTTGGGTCCGGAGTAAACCCCCCCTCCTAATGAACTGATTTAGTTTATTTTTACAACACATATTTACCTGTAGATTGCCACTACGAATACCGAGTTTCGTCGAAATATACCAAAAATCACGGCTGGTAGTGGCGAATTGGTATTGTGGGTCTGGAGTAAACCCCCCCCCCCCTCCTAATGAACCGATTTAGTTTATTTTTAAAAAACATATTTACATGTAGATTGCCACTACGAATACCGAGTTTCGTCGAAATATACCAAAAATCACGGTTGGTAGTGGCGAATTGGTATTGTGGGTCTGGAGTAAACCCCCCCCCCCCTCCTAATGAACCGATTTAGTTTATTTTTATATCTCACTTTTCTCTCTATATTACCAGTACGAATACCAAGTTTCGTTGAAATATAACAAATATTACGGCTGACATGGTCAAATTAGTGTTTTGGGTTCGGGGTAAACCCCCCCTTCCGGTGGACCGATTTTGGTGGTTAACGAACTCGTTCAATCGTTTGCTAATTGAATGCTATATACCACGTTTCGTGACGAAAAAACAAAAACTCTGGCCACTATCGTGTTAACAGGCACATATATATATATATATACAGGGTGTCCCGTAAATGTCTAGTCATATTGTGAGGGGTGATAGAGGACCCTTAGGGGAACAAAAAATGTTCTATGACGATTTCCCGAATTCTCGCCCATAAGGGAGAAAACGTCGTTTTATTGTTTTTTCGAGACAAACGTACTTTTTAGAAGAATAATCGTTGTAGCTCCGTCCCAGGTGGTACTACTAGAAAGGGTGTGAAACCAATCGAAAGCTGAGTAAATTTACTATAAGACTAATTGAGAGTAAACGTAATAATGAGTGAATGTAAGTATGTATATCTTACCAAAAGAAGGCAGTTCTAAATTTCCTGACATTTTATTGATATTTCTTTCCAGCGTTACTCCTCAATGGGCAGGATCTGAGATTTCCGGGTTTCAGAAAAACTTCTTCATTTAACCAGCTTTCCATTGATGTATCACAACCCTGTGTTATTGAAGTATTTGAACGGTTTAAGTACAAAAGTTTAAAAAAAAACATGGATTTGTGAAAAGAAAATTATATTTTTTTCTTCAGTTTATTCAAAAAGCTGAAGGGAAATATTTATTTTTATAAATGTTTACATAAATATTAAGTAAATATTTACTTAAAAGAATAAAAAAAATTACTTCCACGGATATTAAAAAAAATCTTAAAACAGTAAATAAATAAAATACACATTTATTTTGAATTTATTAATTCGAGTAACTAATACTAGGTCCAGGAGGCGGCCATTAAGGAACCCCAACCATACATTAACCTCAAAAATTACTATTTTTACCTAAATCACGCATTTGAACACATTTTTACAGGACTATGTACATATTATTTATGAGGGATAGAATTTTTAATTACCACAACAAAAACGCATGGGCTCAGAATCCCAGTGAGTTTCACAAGCGTAGCCATCAGTATTAATTTAAGGTAAAGCATTTGTTTTCTAAATATAAGTACTTGTAAAAATGTGTTCAAATGCGTGATCTAGGTAAAAATAATAATTTTTGAGGTTAATGTATGGTTGGGGTTCCTTAATGGCCACCTCCTGGACCCAGTATTAGTTACTCGAATTAACAAATTCAAAATAAATGTGTATTTTATTTATTTACTGTTTTAGGAATTTTTTTTATATTCGTGGAAGTAATTTTTTTTTATTGTTTGAAGTAAATATTTACTTAATATTTATGTAAACATTTATAAAAATAAATATTTCCCTTCAGCTTTTTGAATAAACTGAAGAAAAAAATATAATTTTCTTTTCACAAATCCATGTTTTTTTTTAAACTTTTGTACTTAAACCGTTCAAATACTTCAATAACACAGGGTTGTGATACATCAATGGAAAGCTGGTTAAATGAAGAAGTTTTTCTGAAACCCGGAAATCTCAGATCCTGCCCATTGAGGAGTAACGCTGGAAAGAAATATCAATAAAATGTCAGGAAATTTAGAATTGCCTTCTTTTTGTAAGATATACATACTTACATTCATTCATTTTTACCTTTACTCCTAACTAGTCTTATAGTAAATTTACTCAGCTTTCGATTGGTTTCACACCCTTTCTAGTAGTACCACCTGGGACGGAGCTACAACGATTATGTTTCTAAAAACCACGTTTGTCTCGATAAAACAATAAAACGACGTTTGTTCCTCTAAGGGTCCTCTATCCCCCTTCTCAATATGACTAGACATTTACGGGACACCCTGTATATATATATATATATATATATATATATATATATATATATATATATATATATATATAAATTTTAACGGGGGTCATTTTCGGTGTCTACTAGGTAGGATCGATAAAGATTTGAAGAAATTTTTCAAAAATTCCGTCATAAGTCCAACCTCAATAGCTACTTTCCTTAGGAGGAAAGTGCTAAAAGGGAAACAAAGGTTTCTATGCTTATTAGGTAGTATTTCTTAAATTAATTACTTATTTTCAGTTCACTTCGAGTTCACTACTGACTAGATTGGATCGGATTGGGTCGAATGTAGGCACTCAAGTCGGCTGCTGTGGGGCGTTGTCGGTCAAACGATATCGGATAGGGAGAAATACGGGTCCAACGTAGGTGCAGCCTAACACACGCCACCGACACTTCAAAAAAGGCCATTGGGCTTATTGGTGCCACTTCCGGCCCCAATCCTGCAAACCTCGCGTTGCCCAGGATAACGCAATGTCCAGTACGCAGTATATGACAGCTGAGAGAAATGGTTCGAATCCCGTAAGTGACAGGTTGACTTTTTTCAGCTGTGGACTCACTAAAAAGTTCCTTACTGCGGCACGGGCGTTTATGCAGGGGGGGGCTGTAAAATAATAAAATATATCAACAATTTTATTTTTAGCTCAAGAAGACCGCCAAAGTACATGCCGAAAACGCAAATGATAGATTTTTTTCAAAAATCTGGTTGCTATCTTAGCCGAAACCCAACCATTCCTTTGACCTGCAACGCCTCGACGGCTAAAAATTTGCATCTCATAAGTGCATTTAAAATTTATGAGATTAATACATAATGCATTTTAGGTCTAGAAGTACTGAAAGGCAAGGATGGCTGTGATCTTTTGGATTCCTGCTGAAAGAAGTGGATTCCAGAATGAAATGTCTCTTCCATTAATATGGATGGCCATGTGGGTGTTCCTTTCCCAGAAAGTCCCACAGGTGAAAATCCTTCTTTTTGTATCCGTCCTGGAAGGACAAATCAGATTTCTTCTTTCTTTACTTCAATAGGAACTCTTTTGGAGTTTCATGTCCTTGAATTGGCAGTACTCTTCCGGCTCATAAATTCTATGGAATTATATTAAAAAGTCAGGCTCGCAGAAACTCAACCATCCGTCTACAAAACAATTGTTTCTCGTTAACGATACCTCAGCACCATAAATAAATTGTGTAAAATTCGTAGTTAATAAAAAATAGACGTTAAAATTTAAATTAAATTAAATAACTTGTTGTTGTTGCGTGAAATTTTGAATGATGTTTAAGAAATATTCCTCGCTGAGTTCGGTCTTTGATTCCGTAATGTGACAAAAATTGGTAGATATTGTAATGTATCCAGTCGATGGGTGAGTCGACAAATATCCAGCAATTGTTTGGAAAAAACCTGTTGTTTTATATATATATATATATATATATATATATATATATATATATATGCATCCGAAATTACAATACGCTCAAAACAAATATTAGTATAATTGTTTTTAGCACTTTCCTCCGGAAGAAAGTAGCTATTGAGGTTGCACTCTTGACAGAATTGTTGAAAAATGTCTTCAAATCTTTATAGATCCTACCTATTAGACACCAAAAATTTCCCTTGTTAAATATATATATATATATATATATATATATATATATATATATATATATTAGTTTCCACGTATTTCTGACCTTTATTTACGTATAATTATTTATTCTTTATATATGGCCAAGGTCAAAAGAATAGTACTCCAATTCTCTTTGTACTATTTATTGTTTGTACGCCCTACATGTTTCGTGGCCTTTATGCCACCTCCTCAGGGGCCATTACATCCCTATGTGTGGATAGCTCGCCACCCATACTAAGTCTTAGTATGGGTAGCGAGCTATCCACACATAGGGATATAATGGCCCCTGGGGAGGTGGCATAAAGGCCACGAAACGTGTAGGGCGTACAAACAATAAATTATCAAATTAGTAAGAAGTGTTGTAAAAATTAACTATATCGGTCTATCAAAAGAGGGGTTTACATTGTAGTATGTTCGAATAGAACTTTCCAGTCAAACGTAAGGGTGGGTTTACACTTGCTAGTTATTGCAGGATATTTATATCGGATAGAAATTCCGACCAATGAAAACCCATGTAAAATGTATGTCTGCAATAAATTGCTCATGGTAGAATTTATTGCCGACATACATTTTACATGGGGTTTCAATAGTCGCAATTTCTCTCTGATAGAAATATCCTGCAATAACTAGCAAGTGTAAACCCACCCTAAGTTAGCAAAGCTGCCGCTAGGAGTGCCTCTGTCTTGATATTACTTCTCACGTCTACCCCTAGGAGTGCTGTATCCCGTGCCTGCCTCAGACAAAAATTTGAAGTTTCTTGTATTTATTAAGTAGTTTAGTACCAAGCATACACAAATCTCTGCAAGGAAAATATTTAAAAATTTAATAATTAAAATAATTTGATTGAGTTGCTCATTAAAAATGTAAAACAGCAGAACTATTCATATTTTTATTTTATTTATATAGGTTATTTTAAGCAAATTATTATGATGCATACACTACCCAAATTCTAAGGAAAGTGCTTAGTTATGCAGCCCCTGCGTAAAAAACGTTTTTTATTTATTAATTATACCAAAGCGAATTGACAACTCTTTATTCAGACAGGACAAAGTCTGTCGGTTCAGATAGCGTCTTATAAATTAACTGCATAAATGTTATATTATTCAACATTTTTCTACCAAAGATTATATACAGTCAGCCATTGTTGGCTCTGTAACAGTTTACATATAACAATATCCAGTTACTATCTCCGTTGATCATATCGTTCCCATAAATATCCCAGAAATAGGCCACGGGGAGGAGTTGTGAGGAGCAGTAAATTAACATGTTCGAGACGGAAGGCGGGAGAAGGAATGGAGGAAAAGAAGTTTAACTATTTCTCTTAGATAATATCAAATTTATTCATTGGAAAATGCCGAGGGCATTCTTTCTAAATGCAAATAAGAACTAAATTTCCAATTCATGTTTGCACATTTGGTATATGCCAAAAATATACAATCCAACAACCAATATATTCATATTAATCTTATTATTCATTTTATTAGTAAATTATATCGCGGAATAAATAACACGTCGCTAAATTTATTGCTTAATATCTTGAAAATTCTGATACAAATAAGTCTAATTAAAAAGTTTTTTATATTCTGCTCATTCACAATATCCCAATACCCCAATCCAACGAGGTTCGATATTTAGGGTTCCACCTCGACAAGCGACTTACCTGGAAAACACACATAAAACACAAGAGACAAGAACTGAACAAACGCTTTGGACTTCTCCGACGACTTATTGGACCTAAATGAAAACTTGAAACAAAAAACAAAATGACAATATACCAGACCATAATAAGACCTATATGGACATACGAGATAGAACTAAGCCATCAAATATTAACATTATCCAACGTTTTCAATCCAAAGTCCTCCGTAAAATCCTCAACGCTCCTTTCTACGTCTCAAACTAGACTATCCACCGAGACACTGATATACCTTTTGTCCATGATTTAGCCAAATCCCGATTCCTGAATTGTTTCTCTAAACTCCCAGCCCACCCCAATCCTCTTGGCAGATCCCTCTCTTCCAATGTTATTCCTCAAAATCCTCCTCGCCGCCTCCACCGCCATTGGCCACGAGACAACCTACTGCCAGAAATTGTGTAAATATTGTAAATAGTGTACATAATTCAACCAATTTTGCATTAAAATAAGATAAGACCAGAACTATCATTGGGATTAGCAGTAATGTCTGCCTTCTCCCCTCATCTCATCCAGTGTGTTGACATTGTTTGATCAAATTTACATATTGTACATATTTGTACAGATTGTAAATATCAATAAAGGAGAAAAAAATATATATATTCTGCTCATGGGTTTTAATTATATAGCACTTGTCTCCAGCGGTTGTTTTTTTTTTTTAGACAGGTTTAGATTATATTAATTGTTATTAACCCTGGATTGACACTCTCATTGACATCTACGATAATGACACCGTAAATTTTACTCAGAACTTTGAAAAATTTTAAAATAAATAAATTTTAATTTTTTCTTGTGCTTTCATATACAACATCAATGTATAGAACAGGAACATCAAGAAATAAATTCAAACAGGAATAAATCTGCAAAATTTTAATTAAAATTCACAAAATAGCTAGACAATCTTAATATTTACTCAATATTGTTCCTACACCAAATAATTATCCTGAAAAAAATATTACTAAACTCAACATATTTTTTACGAGCAATAAACTAGAATGTTCAAAAGCCAAAAAAAAAAAAAAGGAATTTTAGGAAAATAAATGTCCCGTCCAATTGAGACTCGTTAACATTTAACAAATTTTAGTGATCGCTGATCGCGGTGCAACGCCCTTCTACACACAGAGTATAGCGTTTTCGTCTTCCTTTCATCCTTTCAGTCACAATATGAACATATCACAGGTTTGTCCAAGGTAACGAAAGATGTTGAAGGTCCATCAGGAGTTGATTCATCTCCCAAAACAACAAGCATCAGTGTCTTCAGTGGTTTTGTTATGTTATCCAATTAGGCACTAACTGTCACATGAGCTTTTGCCAGTTGGTAGTTCAAATCAAAGAGAAAATCTTTTCTTGGAAAGTCGTAACATAAAAGTGATCGACCCGTGAAGATTTATCAGATGAGCGAAAAACTTAGCCGTTAACTACACCGTGGGGTAAAAAGTACCCCAACACAAATTCAGCGATTAGCAGACAACGGGCGTTGTTTATATGAGCTTCTACCAGATAATGCACTTCCGAGTATTTAGGAAGAAGGAGGGAGTCTCTGTGGTGTGCAGAAATTAAGAAACACGCCATAGGACAAAGTGTGGGGTATTTTTAACCCCACGGTGTCAATCCAGGGTTAAATTTCCTATAAATACGGTTCGTATGCGATATTTGAAAAATCTAATCCTGACAAATCGGGGTATAAGTGGAGTCATATCCGCTTAAGATAGTGTCACTTTGTTTATGTAGCGCCTAAGATCTTCCTTCAGTTTCAGATTTAATTTTACACTTTTACATGTGTTTACATTATTCACGAATGATTAAGACAACACTTGAACTGCTACTATTCTAAGTTTTCCAAACAACACTAGAGATAAGAATGGAAAGGCGGTAAGATGACCCAGTTCCTCGGAACATTTAATTACTGACCTTCCACCACTTTTAATTAAAATAACTGATGAAGAGTGGAAATGAATTCTTCAATAATTTTCTATTTTAATTCAATATTTATTAAAACCAGACAAATAAATCCCACTTCTAAAGCTCGGATTACACTTTCATTTGAACCTTTAATATATTTTAGGAGTTATTTATTTATTTTCCTACGAAATTATTTTAGATTATGTTAAATATAAATAAATGATTAAATACAAATTCTAATGAAATGTACGGTTTTAGCCTGAAGGGAATTAGTGGAAATAATCAAACCATTAAAAGCATGAACACTCCAAAATTTGTTTAGAAATACCCGGCTTTGTTCTCATCCAACATCCACAAAATCATATTTCATTTGAAAAAGAGCAAATCGCTACTTTCGCGACCTCTGTATTCAATATAAATAAATAATCAAACAAACAGCAAAAACCATAAAAAGTGTAGCCCCAATCAATGGATATTTATGTAATCATTCTTATCAGTAAAGGTTGGGATGAATTGAGGCATCGACTTTCAAAACAATATATAAAAAAATCAATCCCGTAACAGGCAACGAGGGCCCTGAGGGGCAGATACTATAGAGGTATCTGATTCGTGACCATACGGCGCACTAGGAAGATAGTGTGGTCAGTACTAAGCTCCGGCCGCCTGGTTCTCCCCTTGCTGCTTCGACTCCTAGAGTCATTAGCACCAAGGTACCTATTATTAAATTAATTAAAGGCTGGGTTGCCCTAGGGACGGCCAGGGAGGCCGAATTCAACCCATGAACGAAGGCTTTCTTTATTTCTTTAGGAAATTAATACTTAAAAGGTCACACTAACATTCATTTCCTTGTTTTTAGTGCGATTTAAAGAATTTATAAAAAAAAAAGGTTTTTGCTGTGTGAAAAGTGTTTTAATAATTTTTTTTTTTATGAGAAAATGGATTTAACCCACTTTGAAATTCGTCGCCTCAATTGGATAGTTAAATTTTACTCTTAAACCTATCGCCGCTGCCCCCGCAATGACGCGGGATGACAGAGACGCTCTCCCTACGCTACTACTCCCGCACTGGCGCGGGCTAACGGAGACGCTTCTTCTACAGAGCACTCGCACTGGCGCGGGATAACAAAGACGCTTCTTCTACAGAGCACACGCACTGGCGCGGGATAACGAAGACGCTTCTTCTACAGAGCACCCGCACTGGCGCGGGCTAACAAAGACGCTTCTTCTACAGAGCACACCCACTGGCGTGGGATAACGAAGACGCTTCTTCTACAGAGCACCCGCAATGGCGCGAGCTAACAAAGACGGTTCTTCGACTCTTAAAACTTAATTATCGCAATAACTAGGGCCTTTTTCATGTTATTCTAGAAGTATTCTTAGTTTACCAGTAGATAGCAACGCAATGTGTTTCTTGCTCCAATATGATTTATGCGACCTAAACTCACAAATGAGTTTGTGTAGTGTTCAGTAAGAAGAAAAGGGCTTGCAACATGATGCAAGTATTGCTTTATTTCTCCTCCGATTTTCCCACCAGGAATGTAAGTTTACATTTTCAGTAATCAACAAAAAAACATTTATATATATATATATATATATATATATATATATATATATATATATATATATATATATATTATATATATATAATTAGACCGTTAAGGAATGAGAGAAAAATACTACAGAATAATAACAAAATAACGAGTATAGAGTGAAGAGCTTAGTGCGGTTCATTACTCCTGAGAGTTGGTTGATGTAAAAATAATTATTCTAGCTAAAATCTTCCTTTTATTGAAAAAGTAATTATTATTGAAAATTCATTTTTTTTTTCTTTAGAATTTTAGGACGGGTTATCTGTAGTTTACTACCCTTTTTTAGCCAAGATAGGGCTGATGCCTTTGGAAGAAAATCCACCACCTCTTGTGAAAATCGAACGCACGATTATGGAATTAAATAAAGAGTTATTTTATTTGAATGTAGATAACCAATTCTAAAAGGACGACAAGTCTGACTCGCAGGAACTCCGTCATCTGAGCGCGGTTCCATTCATCTCTCTAGTGCTATTAGTAAAGGAATACTAGCAGATATTGGTGGGAGAGAAGAGGTAGTTCTAACTCGACTCCGAATTGGCCATTCTCTACTTACTCTCGGACACCTAATGACTAGACAAGACGCACCAACATGTAGACAATGTAACCAACTCCTAACTATAAGACATATACTTACAGACTGTCAAAGAAGAGAACAATTAAACATACCCACTGACCTTACAGAACTCTTGTCCCGATGGTAGCCATTATTTGAATCAGATATTTAAATACTTACAAACTATACATATATATCACACAATTTAACGAACCAATGTAAATGTTTACTCTGTTAATTTGTTTTATATATAACTTATTTTTATTTTATTCTTTCTTTTTTTTTTAATTTATTTTATTATTTTTTATTTTTTTTTTGGCTTTTAAATATAATTGATACTTTTTCTGATTTTGATACTTACTATATATATATATATATATATATATATATATATATATATATATATATATATATATATATAAATTAGACCGTTAAGGAATGAGAGAAAAATACTACAGAATAATAACAAAATAACGAGTATAGAGTGTAAAACCAGTTAATTCCGTGAAATAAAAAAGCTTTTCCTAGGAATTTGCTTCCTAGAGTAATTAAAGGCTTTCCACATTGGTGCCCCTTTATTTCTCTAAAAAAAAAAAAACATATTTTCCCCACCAGATGGATATCAAATGCCGTGTCCCTTTCCTAGAATTCCTGTGGATAAAAAGCTCTCTCCGGTCCATATTTTTTCCGCCCACTCATGCACATTGATATGCTGAACAAAGATTGCACTTATATTAATTAACATCTTGTATCTCACGTAACTTTTTACTTCAATAGAAATTATTTATTAAGAGTTTTGCAACTTTTGGCGATTTATTCTATAGCAATGTATCATGATATTACAAAAATACCTTTCACAAATTGGTTACATAAATACATTATACAAATAATTTAATATATTATTTATTTACTGCTTGATCACAACGGAGGCGACTAGCAAATTATTAAGTCTATATGGAAACGTCAGCTTTGAACAAAAAAATAATATTATTAAATAAATTATAATAGATAATCATAACATGAAGGAAATAAATATAATTTCAGAAAAAGTATCAAATATATTTAAAAGCCAAAAATATAATAAAATAAAATAAATTAAAAAAGAAAGAAAAAATAAAATAAAAATAAGGAAGCTATATTAAAAAAATGACAGAGTAAACATTTTTATGAGTTCGTTAAATTGTGTGATATATTTGAGTAGTTTGTAAGTATTTAAATATCTGATTTAAATAATGGCTACCATCGGACAAGAGTTCTGTAAGGTCAGTGGGTATGTTTAATTGTTCTCTTCTTCGACAGTCTGTAAGTATATGTGTTATAGTTAGGAGTTGGTTACATTGTCTACATGTTGGTGCGTCTTGTCTAGTCATTAGGTGTCCGTAAGTAGAGAATGGCCAATTCGGAGTCGATTTAGAACTACCTCATCTCTCCGGTTTCCTCTTCTACTGGATGGCCATTCTGCCACTGTTTGTTTAATCTGTCGTAGTTTATTGTCGTTAGTGTTGTGCCATGCTGTCTTCAACTGAAAAAGTATTTGGTCGGTATAATATGTCGTTAGGTCCGTAAGTTGTTTCGCTTGTTGTTATGTTCTGTAGTGTGGTTGCCAATTTGGCTTGTCTGTCAACGTCAGTGCTTTGTTTAATGTCTACGTCACCCGGTAGCCATACCAGTGTTACGTGTTTGTTTAAATTTTGGAATCGAATAATTTCATTTAAAATTTTGGTTGCTGAAGGGTGTGAATTTAATATATTAATACATTATAGTGATACGATACCTCAGTACATTTATGAATTGCGAAATAATACATCAATGAATTTTACAAACCGTAATATAACATATTAATAAAAAGTCCGACTCGCAGGAAACGCGTCATCTTAGCGCGGTTCCGTTCTTATCCCTAGTCTCATTTGAAAAGATTAAAATAGAAACAGTTATTGTTTTGGTTCGACCTTTCTTGAAATAATTTTATGGCGTTATCTGGCCAGCCCCCAACATCCACTTCTTGTGATACTTATCTCACTGTTCAATGCATCGAAATACGTTTCACATTTTCTTGTGTTCTTCTACTATAATACTAAGTCTAAACATAAATGCAATTTAAAACAACGAATTTAAAAGTGCGAAATTGAACTGGTTTTTGGATCTGTTTACCTTACGTTTTAACTGGTTGTTGCTTACTTTAATTGGATTTAACAGTGAAACGAGTGTTGAAAATGTGAAACATTATTATAGTGTTTCCAAGAGCGAACGTTGAGGAGGCGGGGGAAGTCACCATGATACTTTCAGTTCCCTTTTGTGGCGCCTTAAATATATTTGCTCTTCTAGATTTTATTTTATATTTTTCATGAAAAATCAAACCTCACCGATAACTGCTACTATTCCTTTACTTATAGCACTAGAGATATGAACGGAACCGCGCTAAGATGACGCAGTTCCCACGAGTCAGCCTTTTTAGCACTTTCCTCCGAAGGTGCGTCATGAGTCCAACCTATTGAGGTTGGACTCATGACGGAATTTTTGAAAAATTTCTTCAAATCTTTATCGATCCTACCTAGTAGACACCGAAAATGACCCCCGAAAAAATTAATATATATCTATATATATATATATATATATATATATATATATATGCATATATATATATATATATATATATATATATATATATATATATATATATATATGTGTGTGTCTGTTAACACGATAGCGGCCAGAGTTTTTGTTTTTTCGTCACGAAACTTGGTATATAGCATTCAATTAGCAAACTATTGAACGAGTTCGTTAACCACCAAAGTCGGTCCACCGGAAGGGGGGGTTTACCCCGAACCCAAAACACTAATTTGACTATGTCAGCCGTAATATTTGTTATATTTCAACGAAACTTAGTATTCGTAGTGGTAATATAGAGAGAAAAGTGAGATATAAAAATGAACTAAATCGGTTCATTAGAAGGGGGGGTTTACTCCGGACCCACAATACCAATTCGCCACTACCAGCCGTGATTTTTGGTATATTTCAACGGAACTCGGTATTCGTAGTGGTATACCGCGTTTCGTTACAATACAGCAGAAATTACGACCGGTATGAGTATATTAAGAATTTGGGTCAGGAGTAAACCCCCCCTTCTAATGAACCGATTTAGTTTATTTTTGCAACACATATTTACCTGTAGATTACCACTACGAATGCCGAGTTTCGTCGAAATATACCAAAAATCACTGCTGGTAGTGGCGAATTGGTATTGTGGGTCCGGAGTAAACCCCCCCCCCCTCCTAATGAACCGATTTAGTTTATTTTTACAACAGTTATTTACCTGTGGATTACCACTACGAATACCGAGTTCCGTTGAAATATACCAAAAATCACGGCTGGTAGTGGCGAATTGGTATTGTGGGTCCGGAGTAAACCCCCCCTTCTAATGAACCGATTTAGTTCATTTTTATATCTCACTTTTCTCTCTATATTACCACTACGAATACTAAGTTTCGTTGAAATATAACAAATATTACGGCTGACATAGTCAAATTAGTGTTTTGGGTTCGGGGTAAACCCCCCCTTCCGGTGGACCGACTTTGGTGGTTAACGAACTCGTTCAATAGTTTGCTAATTGAATGCTATATACCAAGTTTCGTGACGAAAATACAAAAACTCTGGCCGCTATCGTGTTAACAGACACACACATATATATATATATATATATATATATATATATATATATATATATATATGCATATATATATATATATATATATATATATATATGCATATATATATATATATATATATATATATATATATATATATATATGTGTGTGTGTCTGTTAACACGATAGCGGCCAGAGTTTTTGTTTTTTCGTCACGAAACTTGGTATATAGCATTCAATTAGCAAACTATTGAACGAGTTCGTTAACCACCAAAGTCGGTCCACCGGAAGGGGGGGTTTACCCCGATCCCAAAACACTAATTTGACTATGTCAGCCGTAATATTTGTTATATTTCAACGAAACTTAGCAAAAATAAACTAAATCGGTTCATTAGAAGGGGGGGTTTACTCCTGACCCAAATTCTTAATATACTCATACCGGTCGTAATTTCTGCTGTATTGTAACGAAACGCGGTATACGTCGTGGGTAACTCATGAGAAAGAAGTGTTGTAGAAATGAGCTGAATCGGTCAATCGGAAAGCGGGGGTTTAATTTGTAATATATTTCAATAGAAAAGCCCGTGATACGTAGGTTCACAAAACCGCCGCAAGGAGCGCTTTCTACCACAAGAGTGACTGTATCCTGTTCCTGCGTTAGATCAAAATACGATAATATGAGGTTTTTTGTATTTATTACGAAGTGTAATAGGTACCATGTGTAAACATAACTCTGGAAGCAAATTATTAATTGATCAGTTACTCATTACAAATTTAAAAGAGAACTATTCATGTTTTTATTTTATTTATGTAGGATATTTTAAGCAAATTGTTCTGGAAAGCAATCTACACTACCCAAATTCTGAGGAAAGTGCTTAGTTATGCAGCTCCTGCGTGACGGACTATTGTTCATTTAGAATTGGTTATCTACATTCAAATAAAATAACTCGTTATTTAATTCCATAATCATGGGTTCGATTCCCACAAGAGGTGGTAGATTTTTTTCCAAAAAAAGGCATCAGCCCTATCTGGGCTAAAAAAGGGTAGTAAACTACAGATGACCCGTCCTAAAATTCTTTGTCAATAATAAATGGAAGTAAACATTTAAAACAAAATGAATTTTCAATAATACATTAATTACTTTTTCTATTGAAAGGAAGATTTTACCAACCAACTCTCAGGAGTAATGAACCACGCTAAGCTCTTCATACATTAAGCTTTCTGTAATGGTTGAAGTTTATGGAAATGGGAATAAATTATTCTGCCCTTCCTCGTAAGTGCTTTTTCCCAGAAAATGGTATTCTTATTTTAGTACTAGCTGTTACCCAGTGTGCCATGCTACACCTACTTTCCGTCTATGACTCTCCCCGTATCAAGATCTACCAACACACCTAGTTAAGTCAAAATCGGTCAAAAGGTGTGAATTTGTCTATATCTGTAAAGTAATTCGTGAAACATCCAACAGAAGTTAGCACCACGTCAATTCGTAAAACAGCCGACAGAGGCCAGCACCACAGCCTGCGACTAGATAGCTCTTATCAAAGAATGGCCAGCGCTCCTTAGTTAGACTGTTGATATAAAATGGAAATAAACTGCATTACATGATTATATAATTATGTAAAGTCATCAATGAGTTCGAGTTATTCTAATTATCAAGAACATCAACAAATAAATTTGAGACATTATTCAAAATGGCCGCCAGAATCTGAATGGTTCAGTGTAGCCAATTTTTCTTCAACAAAACGTTCAACCTTTTGACCAAATTTTGAAATTGGACTATTTTGACCTAGCCTATAATATTTCCCGTATCAAGACCTACCTGTGTGGTAAGTTTGGTCAAAATCGGTCAACCGGTGTAGATTTGTATAAGGAACAAACAGACAAACAGACAGACACGTGATTTTTATATATATTGATTTCCTCTTGTTTAGGCAGATGGTCAATAAATTAAATTACAAATTAGCATAATAATAAATTTATTAAACTAGCTCTACATGTTTCGTATCATCTGATGCCTCATCCAGACTAAAAACGTTGTAAAGCTTAATCTAATGTAGGGGCCGCCACACACTATGAGGTAGACCGGACAGGTTCACCCGTCAGGTGCACCTCTCCTGTCTACCTCATAGTGTGTGGCGGAACTTAACTACCCCCTCTCTATCCTTTCCGGCGACCTCAAACCTGATGAAAATTCGATTATTTCTACCTCAAAGGCGAGTAGACCTCATGTGTGTGTGGGGGTTGTCAGGTGTACCTGATGAGGTCTCAGTTTTCTGCAACTCTGATTTGTGTTGATTCGTTTTACCGTTGTGGAAAATATTTCCAAATGCACACGAGAGTATGGCTAAAAGTAAAATTAATAGTTTTCGATCTAATATTCGAAAGGAGTAGAGGAAAATTGACTCCTCAAGATTCTCAAAGTAGCTGTTAGTTTTTCGTGTGGAGATATAGCGGCCCTCATTTGTGTATATTTCTTCTTAATAAAAGGATATACAAGTGACAATAACTCTATGTAAACTGATTCGTTCATGCGCGGATAATTGCGATAATCCGTTGGTTCATCTCTTAATTCGTTCAGCAGATTGATATGGGTGAATTTATTTCTTCTCTGCAACCATTCCTTACGCCATTCTTTGCGTTTTTTTCGTTTGTATTTACGTGTCTCAAATATTACTACAAATTGAGAGAGAAAAAGTAGATCATCTCCTGGAGTATCCATGTTGAAGACTGACAAACCTGTCCGGTACAACTCAACAGTGTGGGTCACAGGTAGACCGGACAGGTGGACCTCACGGGTGTACCTGTCCGGTCTACCTCATAGTGTGTGGCCGGCCTAAGTGCTGATATTAAGTTAGATGAAAAATAAAATATTATGTTCAATTGTAAAAGTTTACACGTCATGTAATAAACAGGGGAAACAAAAAACCAAAATCTGGCAAGACAATGTTGTTTAAGTTAGCTTTCATTTAAAAAAAAAAAAAAAAAAAAAAAAAATGCATTGAAATCGGTTAAGATTTAGAAACAAGAAAAGCCTTTTATGAAACAAGAAAAGTCCTTTGGCCCCACTGTGCGGCCCTAGTAAGGGAACGTTCTCTAACGTTCTCTTAGGCTGAACTTGAGAGTCATTATGTTTCTGAAGAGGCGTCCGAAAAATGTAGATCCATTTTAACAAATAAACGATTAGAGATTTTTGGACTTTTTTTCATTGACCTTCTCCCTACAGAAGCCCAATTAGTCGATATTTTGGGTCACCACTTATTTTAATATTTAAGTATTAGAAAACCTAACTCGATCCTTTTCATAGTCGGCAGTATAAAGGTAGCCATAAACGTTCAGTTCAAACCTCAAGATCGGGACTGTACAGTTTGGCCTCAAGGTTTGGACTGAACGGATCTAGCACACACACGATAAGTTAATAAACCTCAAGACAGGGACTGCACAGTCCAGTTATAGCAAACCCTTTGAATGTGAAGCAAACATATCCGCTTGTCCTCATTGGTCTGTAGAGTTAATCTGTTGGTTTTATCATTCTACTTCGATGGACTGTACAGGTCAACTCTGGCCTCAAGGATATCCCATTAATTTTATTTTTGTAATGAACAAATGACTAAATTATTATTTTATTAAATTTATTCCGGAATAAACTCCAATTTATGATAAACCGACTTTTTTTACAACACATGTTCTTCATTGGTTTGGAATCATGTCTGCCGTGAGAGAATACAAAAAATTAAAAATAACAGCCGCTACAGGCAGATTAATAACATGGATTCGGAGAAAATCTCAATTTCTAATGGACCAATTTAGTTTATTTTTACAACCCATTTAGTTTAGTTTTATTACCGAAGAAAATAGGTGGTTTATAAAACCGTATTGCTGCTGAAATATGCCAAAGAGTCAGAGAACATAATATTATATATTTAAAAATAAAAAGAAGATATGCAGCATCAAATCCAATGATAATTATTTTGCTCTTTGAAAACAGTCAAACGAGAACAAAGAATGCAATATAAATCTGTTAAGACCTTAAATGTCTTTACGTTTGAATGTAATATTTTTTTTAAGCTTTTATTCAAATATAAATTAAAATTTTCATAACATAGCTCAGAATGATTACGATTTATTAATATTAAAGGAAAATATTAATATTCCCTTTTATTCCATTCATTTTTTATTTAATTCCCGTTAAATATTCAATCTACAACTTTTATCTTGGTATCTTCTGAAAGGAAAATTAATAGGCTACAACGTTTGTATCAAGGTGTTTTTACGTACAAGGCTTGGTTTCAGTGATAAATAGGAATTTGTCTACAAAAGGGCGATATGTTTCAGTTTTTTGCGTTTTACGCGCAAACGGTGCGTCGGATCAAAAGATGTATTGGAATAAATTAGTCTTAAAATTAAATTTTCTATCAGAATTCGTCATAAAAAATACCTGCTGCCATTGGAAAATCAAGAGTCAGATGCGCTGGAGAAAAACTGGAGAATGTTACAAAGTCAACTAAACCTTCAAAAGAAACCTCATGCAACATAACTATGACCTACTAAGTTTCATATCAAAATTCCAACAACTCTAGGAGGAAAAGGGGGTTGACACATATACTGGGACACCCTGTATATACAAATTCCAACAACTCTAGGAGGAAAAGGGGGTGGACACATATACTGGGACACCCTGTATACAAAAGCGAGTGTGTATGTATTGATGTATACATACATCCCCAAAAAAACATAAATGTGAAATACGAAGACAGGTATAGTTGGGATTCGGCTATAGCCGAATCCCAACTATACCTGTCTTCGTATCTCTACAGCGGCTAACTATCTCCATCTACTAAATGTGAAATAGAGGCCAAGTTCCTGCGCCCACAAAGAAACACTCCCTTCCTCAAAAATATCCCCTCCTAAAACCCCCCAAAAACGCCTTACCATTCTACACTCTAAAAAAGTAGTATGAGTAGGTGTATTAATTCAACCAAAAATATTTGCCAATACAAGAGATGATACAAGAAAGAAGTGTCCAAGTTCATTACTTGGAAGACCTCATAGTTACTAAGAACAGTAAAGACACTTCAACTGACCTTTACAAACAACAATAAAAATACTTATATCCAGTTACTAAAATATCACTTTCCTCAACCAGGTATATTCTTAAGCTTGGCAATGTTTTTTTTTGTGCCGAAATTATCTTTAGAGAAAAACTAAACATTGCCAAGTTTAACAATATACCTGGTTGAGGAAAGTGATATTTTAGTAACTGGATATAAGTTTTTTTATTGTTGTTTTTAAATGTAAGTTGAAGTGTCTTTACTGTTCTTAGTAAGTAACTATGAGGTCTTCCAAGTAATGAACTTGGACATTTCTTTCTTGTATCATCTCTTGTATTGGCAAATATTTTTGGTTGAATTAATACACCAACTCATACTACTTTTTTAGAGTGTAGAATGGTAAGGCGTTTTTGGGGGGTTTTAGGAGGGGATATTTTTGAGGAAGGGAGTGTTTCTTTGTGGGGGCAGGAACTTGGCCTCTATTTCACATTTATGTTTTTTTGGGGATCTCATTACTTTTTTCTAAGTATTACTGAATAGAATTTAGTTGCCGCATACCTACTGGCTTTTGTACTTCATATAAAACCAGGGTCTTTGGATTCTGCATAAGGTTCTCCTTACTGCTTGATATTTGATACCAATAATCAACCTACATACATCTAATCACTAGACTAGAAAAGTTAGAAGCTCTTCCAGATGACATTACTCTAGAGGACAAATTGATTGCTCTCTTAACTAAACTATTACACTGTAAAACACTGGAACCTTATCCCGAGGATAAAGATCACAATTGGGAAAGTGCAGAAGGCCTTCAAGAAAAATATAAGAACAAAGACGATACATTTTGGGTTTGTGATCCTAAACTTTGTAATTTAGATGGCTCGACTTTGAAAAACTTAGTATCTGCTTTGAAGTATATTATGCACTGAAACCCTACGACTTTATTTACTACATTTAAGAAAGAAGTCACAACTGTTTTTGTTAAGATGCGTCGAAATGTTATTTAAAACATCAAATATAGGTTCTCCTTACCAAGACGATTCATTTGTTACCCCACATGATGGGTTTCAGAAGGAATGATGGCATTTCGATGGAACAAAAAGTAGAAAACGTCATAGGTAATATGACACTCCCGTATCAAGACCTACCTGCGTGCCAAGTTTGGTAAAAATAGGCCAAACGGTGTGAATTTGTATAAGGAACAAACATACAGACAGACAGCTGGAAGACCTTTTTTACCTAGCCTAGTGCATTCCCCGGACCAAGGCCTACCTGTGTGGCACGTTTGGTCAAAATCGGTCAAATGGTTTAATTTGTGTAAGGAACAAACATGCAGACAGACAGCTGATAGACGATTTTGACTAGCCTATGACACTACCCGGATAAAGACCGACATGTGTGTCAAATTTTGTCAAAATCGGTCAAACAGTATGTATTTGTATTAGGAACAAACAGACTGACAGACAGCTGATAGACAATTTAACCTAGCCTATGATTCTCCCCGTATCAAGACCCATCTGTGTCCCAAGTTTGGTCAAAATCGGTCAAACGGTACGGATTTGTAGGAGGAACAAACATACAGACAGACAGCTGGTATATGATTTTTACCGAGCCTATATGTGTCTAATTGTTTCTTAAAACATCAAATATAGGTTCTTCATACCGAGACAATTCATTTGATACCCCACATCATGGGTTTCGGACGGAATGATGGGTTTCCGAAGGAAGTACAAAACTGGCACGCCCCCGCCCCGGAAGCGGAGTCAAACACAACTTTTCGCGATTTTTCGATTTTTTCCTTTAATAACACCTTAATATCTATCATCATGCAAAATTTCAAGTCTCTAGCATCATGGGAAGTGCCTAATAATTTTGATGAGTCAATGAGTGAGTGAGTGAGTGAGTGAGTGAGTGAGTCCTATAAATCCCGATTTTCGATCGCTTATATCTCAGAAACTATTCGGTGTAGAATTATGAAAATTTCTAGTTTTACTCACATCTAGTAGTATAATACCTGTGTAAAATTTCATAACTTTATCTTTACCTGGTTGAAAGTTATGAGAGGGTAAAAATCGGCTCTAAGACCGCCTGTAATGTACACACAGTATGCTTAGGCCGGAACTTGGCCTGGCGCACTACCGTGCGCCAAGGTTTTAAGGGCTCTAATTTTCGGTGTCATAGGTAAAGACTGATGACGATCTCAATATATTTATAGAAAATATATTCTTCATAGCTAAATTCAACAGCTAAAATTATCGCACTATCTATTAAAAATTTATTACCTATAAGAAAAAAATATTTTTTAATTTATACTTCAAAAGTAATGTGTTTCTGAACCATTGAGTGCTGTCCCCTAGCTCTGAGGATTATTGAAGACAAAGCAGGAGCTTAAACGAGGTAGAATTGAGGTTCATCTTTGCTTAGGATCTACTCACAGGTAGCTTCGATCCTAAGTCAACATCGACTTGCCAAGTAAAGTCACAATCTTCTCAACAAGGCTCTCTGGGACAATTAGATCTTAAGGGAAACACATTCGGTTTTTACTTACTATATCAGTTTTCTTGTGCAGGTATATTGATACAGACATTATGCCAAAAATAGATGTCAGTTTGTGGTTTAGAATATGTTGTCTCCCAAGGGACCCTCCAGAAATAACTAGATTCACAACTACAAGGCAGTCCTACGCAAAGTAGTACCTTATGGAAGAGAGGCGTGACTACTAACAATAGAATCTTACATGTCTGGTAGCGGAAGGTACTCCGAAGTATATATGGCCCGGTAAAGTTTGGTAACATTTGGAGGAGAAGAAATAATCGGGAGCTTTTGGAGTTATTGAGAGAACCAGACATTTCCGTTTCATTTCATTCATCAACCTCCTCAACCTTAAATGATTGAATACTAATGATGACTCATTACGGAGTGCCGGTTTGCTGAAGAAGACAGGGAATTCCTTAACTACACTGGTTGGACGACATGGAGAAGTATCGGAAAGTAATGGGAATTCACCGTTGGGGGCGTTTTGCACCTGACAGAGCCGCATGAAATGCAGCCTTGGTCCTCAGCTGACATTAATGCCCTCCTGTAAATAGATATGGAACTGCAGATTTAGTAGAAAATTCTATTCTTATAGTAGTTACTGCTCTAGCGTAACTTCTATTCTTATAGTAGTTACTGCTCTAGCGTAACTTCTATTCTTATAGTAGTTACTGCTCTAGCGTAACTTCTATTCTTATAGTAGTTACTGCTCTAGCGTAACTTCTATTCTTATAGTAGTTACTGCTCTAGCGTAACTTCTATTCTTATAGTAGTTACTGCTCTAGCGTAACTTCTATTCTTATAGTAGTTACTGCTCTAGCGTAACTTCTATTCTTATAGTAGTTACTGCTCTAGCGTAACTTCTATTCTTATAGTAGTTACTGCTCTAGCGTAACTTCTATTCTTATAGTAGTTACTGCTCTAGCGTAACTTCTATTCTTATAGTAGTTACTGCTCTAGCGTAACTTCTATTCTTATAGTAGTTACTGCTCTAGCGTAACTTCTATTCTTATAGTAGTTACTGCTCTAGCGTAACTTCTATTCTTATAGTAGTTACTGCTCTAGCGTAACTTCTATTCTTATAGTAGTTACTGCTCTAGCGTAACTTCTATTCTTATAGTAGTTACTGCTCTAGCGTAACTTCTATTCTTATAGTAGTTACTGCTCTAGCGTAACTTCTATTCTTATAGTAGTTACTGCTCTAGCGTAACTTCTATTCTTATAGTAGTTACTGCTCTAGCGTAACTTCTATTCTTATAGTAGTTACTGCTCTAGCGTAACTTCTATTCTTATAGTAGTTACTGCTCTAGCGGAACTTCTATTCTTATAGTAGTTACTGCTCTAGCGTAACTTCTATTCTTATAGTAGTTACTGCTCTAGCGTAACTTCTATTCTTATAGTAGTTACTGCTCTAGCGTAACTTCTATTCTTATAGTAGTTACTGCTCTAGCGTAACTTCTATTCTTATAGTAGTTACTGCTCTAGCGTAACTTCTATTCTTATAGTAGTTACTGCTCTAGCGTAACTTCTATTCTTATAGTAGTTACTGCTCTAGCGTAACTTCTATTCTTATAGTAGTTACTGCTCTAGCGTAACTTCTATTCTTATAGTAGTTACTGCTCTAGCGTAACTTCTATTCTTATAGTAGTTACTGCTCTAGCGTAACTTCTATTCTTATAGTAGTTACTGCTCTAGTGTGTTGACGGAAGTGTGGATCACGTTTCATAGTCCCTTCATAAAGGACACAAGCCTTTTTGTGCTCGAGCGTTTACTTCACTGATTCTATTTCTATTAAATTCGATACAAAATTACTGAGGCGAAAACTAAAGGGCCGGACTGTTAGTGCACCACACACGGACCAGAATTGAACCTTCAGAGGGTATAAAGGTTCAGTTCTCTTAGTTACAAGCGCTCAACACCTGCATTTGATTTGGTACTGATTATGGTCATCCTCAAAGCATAACCTGCTTTAAGGATGATCAGACTCCAGGACCTGGTCAGTCCCATGAACAAAGATGCCGATGCAGTCCTGTAAGAAGAGCTGTTAGTATTCTTACCTTTGTCCTGCACAGATTAAGAAGGAACTGCTTCGGTTGTCTCTGGGTGCAAGTGTTGCACCACTTCCTTCTGTGTTCGATTTCCGCTAATCTTGTAATACTTAATCTGATCACCATAGGTGCTATCCCGCACATGGTTTCCGGTGAAAAGAAGATGTAGACTCCCCGATATTCGCTAACTCATTCTCTTGTACTATTCATGGATAGAGCTCTTATTGCGGCTTGATTATCCGAGAATATGGTAAAGCGCTTGTACTTTTGTCTTAAGCATAAAAAATCGTAGTATACAGCCCCAGTGATAAGGCAGAACTATTTAGGGATCTAGTGCCTTATTCAGTTTTCAAGCCGTCTGTATAAAAATAACTTTTTCCATCCGGCTTTTTACCGTGTTGTAACTGCGCTGCTTCCTTCGAAGACCTTTTAATGACTGTTAAAAAATTTGAGGTGCTGGTCCTGAAAATTATAGAGAATTGCATCCTGCAAACTCCTTCGAATTATCTATATTGGGCACCCAAAGTTGAGCTAGGTCCGTGACCCATCATGGTGATGCTGTACACCATTTGATAGGCTGTTTCTTCATTGAATATCTCTACTGGTCTAAGATCAAGTAGAATCTCCATAGCTCCTGCAGGAATAGAACTCATGTTCTATTATATATACTATCATTATTATTATAAGGGGGGGGGGGGGGGCGAGGTTAGCTAAGTGGTAGAGCACTCGACTAATGAACTGGAGGACCAGGTTCAAAACCCGAGCGCGCACTAAAGATTTTTTCTTCTAGTGCTGCCGTTCGAGGGTTGGATTTGGGGTCCCAGATCGTCCCTAGGCCCACCCAGCCTTTAATTAATTTAATTAATAATGGGTACCTTGGGTGCTAATGACTCTAGCAGTCGAAGCAGCCAAGGGGAAAATCAGGCGGCCGGAGCATAGTGTTGACCACATTATCACCCTAGTGTGCCGCATGGTCAAGAATCAGATACCTCTACAGTATCTGCCCGTCTGGGCCCTTGTGGCCTGTTACGGGACTGATTTTTTTTTTTTTTATTATTATAAGTGCTCCGGAAGAGGCGTCGAGAAATTGAGTCGAAGCAAAATAAAAGATTATCGAACAATTGTCTGTAGTAAACGATCTTTGATCTTCTGCCACAAAAAAAAACTTATATAAATCTTCATAGACACATATCCGTTCTGATGCAGTCAAACATATAAAAAAAACACAAATCAATATCATAGCTGCATGGCTAACTCGGAAAATCTCAAAACACTCTAACTTAATGAACAACACAACCTGCCTGTTTAAATTTGCAGTTTTTAATTTTACCTGGGAGGAGGTAAGGTTTAATATAATGAAAAATTCTATTCCACTCGAGAGTAAGTTAAAGCGAAATGAGCGAGGAAGAAGCTAAAATTAACTTATTGTAGCTATTATCAAGTTCTAACACAAAGCCCAGGCGGGGGTGGACACCAATTATCTCCGTGGTCAATATATCATCTCTCTCTCCCTCTCCCTCTCGCTCTCCCTCACGCTCTCCCTCTCGCTCTCGCTCTCCCTCTCGCTCTCCCTCTCGCTCTCCCTCTCCCTCTCGCTCTCCCTATCGCTCTCCCTCTCCCTCTCCCTCTCCCTCTCCCTCTCGCTCTCGCTCTCCCTCTCCCTCTCGCTCTCCCTCTCGCTCTCCCTCTCGCTCTCGCTCTCCCTCTCCCTCTCGCTCTCCCTCTCCCTCTCGCTCTCCCTCTCCCTCTCGCTCTCCCTCTCCCTCTCCCTATCGCTCTCCCTCTCGCTCTCCCTCTCGCTCTCCCTCTCCCTATCGCTCTCCCTCTCCCTCTCGCTCTCGCTCTCCCTCTCCCTCTCCCTCTCGCTCTCCCTCTCCCTCTCGCTCTCCCTCTCGCTCTCCCTCTCGCTCTCGCTCTCCCTCTCGCTCTCCCTCTCGCTCTCCCTCTCGCTCTCCCTCTCGCTCTCCCTCTCCCTCTCGCTCTCCCTCTCGCTCTCCCTCTCGCTCTCCCTCTCCCTCTCGCTCTCCCTCTCCCTCTCGCTCTCCCTCTCCCTATCGCTCTCCCTCTCCCTCTCGCTCTCCCTCTCCCTCTCGCTCTCCCTCTCGCTATCGCTCTCCCTCTCGCTCTCCCTCTCGCTCTCCCTCTCCCTCTCGCTCTCCCTCTCCCTCTCCCTATCGGTCTCCCTCTCGCTCTCCCTCTCCCTCTCCCTCTCGCTCTCCCTCTCCCTCTCCCTATCGCTCTCCCTCTCGCTCTCCCTCTCGCTCTCCCTCTCGCTCTCCCTCTCGCTCTCCCTCTCGCTCGCCCTCTCGCACTCCCTCTCGCTCTCCCTCCCGCTCTCCCTCTCGCTCTCCCTCTCGCTCTCCCTCTCCCTCTCCCTCTCGCCCTCGCTCTCGCTCTGATTAAATCTACTTCAATTGTTTCTAGTGATTATATTTTTGCAATGCCATATTGAATAAATGTAAAGCGTTCCCCTCTCCGCCCCGACAAACCGGAAAGACAAACCGACAAAATAAATATTAGCATTTGCCTGTTCCAGAGCTGGGCTGGAGGCAGAGTGGAGCTGGAGGACATAACTCCGACAGGATTAAGCAAATCAATCAACGCTTGGAGAAGTCCTCTTTTTTCAAACATGGTTTTTATTTAATTTATTTTTTATCCCGAACCACTTGACACAAAAAATTTGAAATTTTACACAGACAATACGTTTAGAGTGTAAACACTTGCTAAGAAAGGTTTCTTTGATATTCAAATGTTTAAGTACTTTTAGGGGGGTTTGAATTATTAAGAAGTTCCTCATCGGGTCAAAAATGGTTCGATTTTGATAACATTTGGTACAAAAATCTTTCTTCTCATTTAACAGGGCAAGTTCACTATCCAGTTGAATCCGTTTACTGGAACATGGTTTTTGGAGCGAAATTTGTGCGAAAGATTCCTTAACGTTGGAAAACGAATGAAACCATTTTTAACGCGAGTTCTGTAGCCATTTACCAGAGAAATTGATAGAAATACTTTTCAAAACTAATTTTCTGTTTGGGTATCCAGAAACGAAGTATATGGAAAAAAATGGTATGAATGGTGATACAAAGTTTTCGGATCTCAGTATATTTTCTAAAATATCTCGAAAACGGTTGGGATTTCGTAATAAGTGGAAGGCGGCTATTCTAAAGGTTACTAAATTCTCTACAATAAGATTCTGTTGTAATGTTCGGTGGGGCGATGTCAATCGAAGAGATAAGTGCTTAAAACTTCAAATTTGTTAGTTTTATGCTTTTCAACGTGTATTTGTCTCTGTTTACCTAACTTTTTAAGCGGTTGTTGTATTTGTATTTTTCTTTTCTTTTTTTTTTTTTTTTGGTAACTGTGTAACTTTAAAGTCCGTGCAATAATAAGCTGTACAAAAATACTTAGTAGCGTTAATTTTGATCATATCTTATTTAACTCAATATAAAAAATACTTATCGGCCGTGGTGAAGCACGGGTATTCAGCTAGTTAATATATATATTTATACATCCTTCACCAAAAAATATTCTTTATCTTTTAACGCATTGCTAAAGAATAGTGCTTTCATGAAAGATTTTTTATAAATATTCGATCCATCTTCTAAATTTATATAATTTTAATAAAGGTGTTAGTGCCTTTTAACATGGCAGTGGCCCAATTCTTGTTTTTTTCGCCACGGAACTTGGAACAGAGCATTCCCACAGCTGGAGTTTTAGAGAGCTTATTTTTTTACAGAAAAACGAGTTTATTTATATACCAAATGGGTATATCCTCGATACAAATGCAAAGTATCGAATGTGAAAATCGTCACTTTCCAGAGTCAAATAGTCGCCTGATTCGACCTTTTTGAAGTGGTTACATTCCCCTTTCACTGAGTGCAGAGTTTCCGTTACATCGGTCCAACAGCAATCAGTAAAGATTGAAAATAAAAAATGCGTTTTTTCATATTCGATAGTTTGCATTTGTATCGACGATATTAGGAAGTTGGTGACATTTAGGAGCAAAACATTACATCTTAAAGGAACTATGTAACTAATTATGTGTAGGGATATAGTAACGTTGAAAGCAATGCTAGCAAGAAACAAATGTTTAAGTGAGTATATAATTTGAAAATTGTCAATCTAGTGATATTACCCAATGTGTAGCAGCAATTATTCAAAAACAAACAGCTGTCATGGTAACTTAATTCCAATCAACCTGCATGGTGCATTTGTGTAATTAGTCTGTAGTATTGATTATATTCTCAACAATGGGTTTGGTTGGCGGGATATTTCTCAAGCTATTAGAATACATAAGAAGAATAAAACGAAGACAAGGTATGGTTGGGATTCGGCTAGGAGGTAAAAACGTCAGACCTTCAGGAAGAAATCTGTATTGGACGTTTCGGCCTGCACATTAGCAGCCTTCTTCAGAACTAGAGAATGCCTAGGGGGGAGGGAGGAAGACCTCGAAGACACTTAGGTAACCATGGTTGAATGTTACATGGTTACCTAAGTGTCTTTGTGGTCTTCCTCTTTCCCCCCCCCCTAGGCATTCTCTAGTGCTGAAGAAGGCTGCTAATGTGCAGCCGAAACGTCCAATACAGATTTCTTCCTGAAGGTCTGACGTTTTTTTCTCCTAGCCAAATCCCAACCATACCTTGTCTTCGTATACAACGGCTAACTATCTCCATCTCCACTAAGAAGGATAATGAAATAGCAACAAAAAAAAAAATGTGATGCCCTGGTGAGCTCAGATAAAAGCGGAGTTCGAAAAAATAATGGACTAAGGCTACAACCTATGTATGTAGTAAATAGAAAAATCAGCCTTACCTTTAGGGCGTTGGATACACGACATTGAAGGGTGAGACGAAAGGAAAAATTCGAAGACGATTGCGGGAATATGTGGAAATCTCACCATTCGCCGAGAGGGCAGCCTAAACAGCAAAAGCTGGAACCGGGCGTAAAACCGCACCGAGGAACAACTTCGTAACGCCAAGAGTAGCGGATTGCCACAGATCGTGAGACTAGCTTCCGGCATAAGACGCATTTACAATAATATGCTGTTTCGGAAGAGCACTATAGAACATCTCTCGTCGCGGTCAGGGCCTGGGGCGGGCTGGGACGTCTCTCATAGAATGGGCCTGGGGCGGGCTGGGACGTCTCTCATAGAATAGAGGTTTGATGATTCCTAAAAAAAAATACCCGCTACCCGTATAATGAGCGTCGCAAAAATTAAAAATAATTTAATATTTTGCTAATGATGAGGCGCTAAAGGTGAGAAAATAATAGAGCCGGGATTTTTTAAGTTTATACTAATTGCAGAATAAATTAATTTATAATTTGTATAAATTCATATTAGTTATAATTCAAAGATTCATTTTCTCAAAAAAAAAATAAGGATGAAACGTTGGCGAAAGAAAAAATAATTTGTTCTTCAACAAGTTATTTGACGGGCCACCATCTATCTCCATCCTAATTCTATTGGTTAAAAGTCAATATTCGACGAATATATGTTCGGCAATATTCTAAACAACTTACAAACTCAACCAGAATAATCAAATAAAGCAATATATGTTTTATCTCCCCCTTTAGGGAATAGGAAAGAGAAGAAATCAGCGCGGATAGCCCAGTGGACCATTTGTCAGTGCCTGAATCCGAATCGATCCAAGCCTGTATAAACATACACTTATCTCCCGCCCGATCCTTATCACAGCGTTTCTATCCTTATCACACAACATTCCCCGATAAATCCCAATTTTTTGTTTATTTTTCGTGTTTTCACAAATTCATAACAAGAGATCTGTTCATTGGTGATACATACATTAAATCTCAGAAGGGAAGGTACTTTTCAACTAACTGATAAGTTATCGTACGTACACCTAGGAAATAGTACAGCGCACTTAACTTATGGGAAGTCCTGGCCCTCTGCCATCTTTCCACGCGGTTTGATGCTAGGTTCCTCCAATATTGGACCTCTGCCGTCCATAAGTTTTCTCCAGCCACCAATGTCTTGGTCTGCCTCTGTTTCTGTTTCCCCCAGGTTCATAGGATCATTTTAGGAAGCTTAAGAGTTTCCATTCTTTCCACGTGCTTTTAACATCCGCAGTTTACCTTTCTTAACCCTCCGTCGACCAGGTGGGGTCTAGGTGGACCCCACGCACACTATTTCCCCCCTCCCTTATAGCCACCGTATCTCTACCTTCCTGCTCTTTGAGTAGCTTCCTAATAACTAATGCTCCGGAGATCGGCAGCGTCAAATCGCTCATAAAGGATAGTCCACCCTTCAAATTGATTATTTTCTGTTGAAAAACGGCTTTGGGGTCTGAGCGGACCCCACGCACACTATTTCCCCCCTCCCTTATAGCCACCGAATCTCTACCTTTCTGCTCTTTGAGTAGCTTCCTAATAACTAGTGCTCCGGAGATCGGCAGCGTCAAATCGCTCAGAAAGGATAGTCCACCCTTCAAATTGATTATTTTCTGTTGAAAAACGGCTTTGAGATCTGAGCGGACCCCACGCACACTATTTCCCCCCTCCCTTATAGCCACCGAATCTCTACCTTTCTGCTCTTTGAGTAGCTTCCTAATAACTAGTGCTCCGGAGATCGGCAGCGTCAAATCGCTCAGAAAGGATAGTCCACCCTTCAAATTGATTATTTTCTGTTGAAAAACGGCTTTGAGGTCTGAGCGGACCCCACGCACACTATTTCCTCCCTCCCTTATAGCCACCGAATCTCTACCTTTCTGCTCTTTGAGTAGCTTCCTAATAACTAGTGCTCCGGAGATCGGCAGCGTCAAATCGCTCATAAAGGATAGTCTACCCTTCAAATTGATTATTTTCTGTTGAAAAACGGCTTTGGGGTCTGAGCGGACCCCACGTGAGCTTCCGTGATAGTTTTTTGTAGCATATTTACATATATTTTCTTTTTCTATTTTCATTAGTTTGCATCATGGTAGTAACTGCAATCAAGATACAACTGAATTTGTCGATTTTTACAATCTGACGAAAAAAGGAGTTGATTGTTCAGTCAGAATGAGTCACACATACGCAACAAAGAGGTACTTTTGTCGTTGGCCAATGAGAAATTTCTAAAGGATGCTTGACATAATGGGAGTTAACAGCTAGGATTTATACATCTTAGCAGGAAAATTTTTTTTTTAAAAAATCTTGCATACAGTTTTGCTGAGTTTCATACGAGGAGGCTAGCTAATGTGGGGATTATGAAGTAATGGTTTCTCAAAAGAATCTATTCTTTGTTAACTCAAGTTCCTTCATTTGTTCAAATATAAAAAGGTATTGAACATTTCAGAGACTATTATCCCATTTTTCTGTGTTATTGTCTTTCTGAAATGCAATTTCAAATCCTACAACCACAATTTTGGAACCAGAGACTCCATATTTGGAGGGTATCTTCACAGACAACTACAAATTGATTGAATATTTTTTGAAGGTAGTCTTATGGACTATTAGCACGTTACCACCATAAATGTAAGTGGGGTCCTGGTGGATCCCACGTGGGCGACGGTGTAACTCTCTCTCTCACGTGGTCGACGGAGGTTTAATACCATAGAGGATGTCAGACACGGCATACAATTCCGTTAGTTCGACTTTGCTTCTGATCTTCCAGCTTTACAGGTACCCATTAAAAGTTGGGTTGGTCCTACAAAATGTCTCGGCCTCAGAGAAATTTTCAGGACATCTGATTCCCAGGATTATTTGCGAACATCGCTTTACAAAGATTAAGAATTCGGGTGGTGTTTTATGTCGGTGGTTCCTCCAAATAGGATGTAGTCGAATATATGGCCCCATAAGCTTTCTTGATAAGACTTCCACCCATTTGGTTGATGACCACATATTCCAAGTAGGTAAATGATTCTACTTGTTCAACAGTGTATATAATGACTGAAAAATCTACTTGGGAATCGATTAACATTCAGTATTTACTGGAAATTAGAGAATATAAGGCCTCAATCATTTGGCGAGAGGAATTGGACATATTTTTAATGACCTTTTTGGTCAATTAAAATTCAATACAAACATAAATTATTATAGTTCCATGTTCTCATCCCTTGTTGCACACGGATCAGACATGCATACAGAATACATCACTACAATGCATTATGCATTAACATAAACCGATTAGACGGATCAAAGTCCAATTGTACTAGTTGCATGTAATTCTATTGTAAAAGCATCTATAATTTGTTGTATAATGGATTTATACATCCCTTTGCATTTATCATCGAAATGGCAGTATTTACAATAGTATTTATTTAATAGTCCGAGAGCTGGCAACGCACTTTTCATGAAGTGTTTTATGCACCTTGAAATTCTGCTATAATATACCCTTAAGTACTGCGCATAGCGAAAAGGTGCAAAACAAAATTTCCGAAAAATAGAGTTTTAATTAGAAGCCAACTATCTTTAATGTAAAATTAAGACAATTTTACAATGATTAATAAATATGGTAGGCACTTTTAAGGGGTATAACACGTAAAAAAAAAAAAATCTTAATTGTTTTTATTCTCATATAAAATGAGAGTTTTATTCGCGCTGCCATATAAACCGGGACTGCTGTACAAGATCATATGAGCAAGAACCAATGAGAGCGCAGAGAATAACCACAACTGCGCGGTGCAGTCATTCACTCTTACGGTTACGCGCAGTGTATTGCAGTCTATCATATTCAACATTTATTTTAATGTTTCCTGATAATTATACCCCACAAAATGGTCTGTCCTTTTGTAATTATTTTCAAATATGTTTAATGAAGACGCTTTTTAAATCGCAGCGTGAATAAAGCACTTCATTTAATATTAAAAATAAAAACTCGGTACTTAGTTTTTTTTTTTTTTATTATTTTCATTTTAACCCTCTTAAAAGTGCCTGCCTTATTTATTATAAATTTGAAAATTGCCTTAATTGGCCATTTTGTTCATTAATAATAGTTAGCTTCTGAATAAAACTCTACTTTTGGGCAATATTGTTTTGCACCTTTCCCCTATGCGCAGTACCAGGAAACACCCTATGTGTCCAGGAAACACATATTTACCTTCTTATCTACCTAAGAGGTACATTATAGCAAAATTTCAGGGTGCATAAAACACTTCATGAAAATTGCGTTACTGGCTCTCGGTCTATTAAATGATTATTTTTATTTTATTTTTTTGTGTTTCCTATTTGTACGATAAGCACACTGAGTTGTCTTCTAAGAGATCAGGAATTGATAATGTACTCTTATGTATCCAGGATGTATGGATGTACACCGAAACTTGGATTTTGAAGCGAAATTCGCGTGAAAAAATCGGAACTCTTACGTTTTCGTGTTCACATCCCCGCACATACTCGTTTTATAGGTTTTATTAACATAGGAAAACGAATGCAACCATGTTTAAAGCGACATACCTGTAACCATTTACGAGAAAAATGGATTCAAATAATTTTCCAAACTAGTTTTCGGTTTGGGTATTTGGGAACGATTGATTCAGTTGAAACTTGTTCCAGACGTTTGCCATCCATCTAATCTGTTGGATCCGTTTGGAGTTAAGGAACTACTGGAAATAAAATATTTCATAAACAGGCATGAAATGTTTTGGAATTTTCGTATATTTTTTACAATATCTTAAAAAGCTGTAAAACAATCGAGGTAGATGGAAGGGAACTGTTAGAAATCTTAATAAATTCTCTACAAAAAAGTTTCTGATTTAATTTTTACGGGGCGATTTAAATCGAAGAAATAGGACTTGAAACTTCGAAATTGTTAGTTTTGCTGTTTTTAGCGGGTTTTTGTATGCGTTTACCTAATGTTTTAATTAGTGTTGTAAAAGAGAGCGCCTTTAAGGCTAGAAGGCGCTGCTCCTAAAAGCTCGAGCTCTCAGAGCTTGGCCAGGGCTCGACAGAAGGCGCGAGCCTTGAAGGCTCGGCTTGGTAGAAGGCGCGAGCCTTGAAGGCTAGCCTCGGGAGAAGGCGCATGCTTTGAAGCCTTTTACTTTTCATTTCCAAAATGGCGGATGGCGGGCAAACAGCTGTTTCATGAAATATACTTTAGTAGATTCGTCCTAAATTCTTTCCGCCACATTGAAATTATTCGGTGATGGCAACACTGTCGTACTTGTTCACAATTGCCATTCTAGGCGCTAATGGCCAAGTTGTAGATGCGCCGTTAAAAAAAAAAAAAAAAAAAAAAAAAAAAAAATTGCCATTCTCAACTTTCAAAATATTATCGTTTGTACGTAGTGTGAAACAATAGTATTACATTAAAATAAAAAAAATCATCATAATAAATACATAAATTGTCTCTGAAAAATCCAGTAGTCTCTAATCCACACCAACAAAATTAAAACCAAAATGTTTTATATCTCCTCTAAATAATACAAGTCCATCCAATTTTTCATGAAGATTTGAATCCATAAGAATATAGAATTTAAGAAATCAACTGAATGAGTCAATTTATTTATCTTAATCATTAATTTAATAACCTGAACTTTGTCGAATTTTAATAAACTACAACTGAAGCAAAATAAGAATTATCAGAGATAACAGCCAAATTACCTCCCTTTGTAAATAAAGATGCCGTTAAAAATTTGTGTTTATTATTGTGAAATAAATGGTGAGAAATGCTACAAAAAAAATCTAAATTAATAAAATGTAATTATTATAGAGTAAGTAATTATTGTATAGAAATAATCTAGTAAAGCACTAGAAAGGGTTTGACTATAACCGTGTTTGCCGAAGCTCTACCTTCCCAGGGCTCCAAGGCCGAGCCTTCAAGTCTCGAGGGAGAACCTTGCCGAACCTTCAGAGCTTGATAAGGTTAGGATGGAGCCTCACTCCAGAGCCTTCATGGAGCCCTCAGAGCTCGGGCTGTAGAGGCTAGGTTCAAGGTTCAGGCCTGAAGGCTCTAGTCAGGGCTCCATTTTAACAACACTAGTTTTAATTGGTTATTGTTTATTTTAATTGAATTTAACAGTAAAATAAGCATTTTACTAAAACAAAGTAAGAAAAGGGGAAGTCCTTTATGGTACTGTGAATTTTCTGTTGTGGCGCTTTAAATCTATTTTCTCTTCAATATTTTTCACGAAAGGTGCTACTATTCCTTTACTAATAGCACTAAGATATTAACGGAACCGCGCTAAGATGACGCAGCTCCTGCGAGTCGACTTTTTTATAATGGACCTTCGCCACGCCAAAAATAATTACAGAAAGTGTATACAAGCTAATCTGTAATTAGGTTTGGCGAGCTTGTTCCCTTATCATTCCGATGATTTCATGAAACTTCCTCTCTATTTAGTACTTGTCAGTCCGTTATAGCTAAAATGTTCAGAATATTATTATTTATACTGTTCTCCCGCTCCTATTACAATCTACAAGTTACAATCTATTGATTACAATCCTATAGATGTTACAGAAGTTACGAGGGAGTTAAATTTCCCGAGTTGCTCGGCAGAGAATTGCAGCTGTCCACTACAGAAATTCACCCTCCTAAAGGTCAGCCCTGATTTCTCTTCAAAGCCCATCGTAATAATCCCTTTCAACTCTATCTAATTATTTGATCCAGCGTTTTGTATTCATATCATTAATTGCATGTTCCTTCAATCTTTATAGGGAGCAAGCACGTTTTGGTCATATGAGGAGCATGGTATCAAAGTTGGAAAACACCAATTTTTTTTTTCAAGATTGAAATTTTGGACAACTCTTAAGTGGCTTTATTTGCAGCATTTGGTTCTACAACAGTAGATAATATCTACAACGTCGATACAAAAGCAAACTAACGAATCACCACTTTTCAGAGTGGAAAAGTATTTATTCATAGCTTTTTTTTTTGGACAGTCAAATATTCGGCAGATTTGACCTTTTGATAGTGGAATACTTTCCCTTTAATAGAGTGAAGTCAGATTGAAGAATTTGCCGTAAATAAGTCCAGCATAAATTATTAAAGATGGACAATGAAAGATGCATTTTTTCATATTCGTTAGTTTGCTTTTGTGTCGACGATATAACCCTTTAGGAATAATAGGGGTAGATATAACCCTGCCATCCTTTTATTATGCCCACGGCACGTTGCCAGTCATGAATTCAGGCCGCGTCCGACGTTGGTTAACTTCGGTGATCAACGGGAACCGGTGCATTCAATAGTTATTCCCAATAGACATTAATATAATAGTAAACCATTAAAAACGAGATGTGGCCAACCAATGCACCAACGGGTTTGTTTGCATAACAGTTATTTTTCCAAAACATCCCCTCCCCTCGTTTCATAATAACAGTCTATGACTTGAAAAAATTTGACCGTAAAGCCTGATTAAAATTTGAAACAATTCTAGATAGATCGATTCTTTAAAAGATCAGCCCTTGGAGATCGTTTTTTTTTAAAAAGATCGGCTTTTGGACATCGATTCAAAACGTCGTCATATCGAGTTAAAAAAAAATCGTTGAGAGCCTTCTGCTCAAATTCAGGAACATAAATAGGCTATGTAATGTACTGTATAACATATCGTCTTCTTTTTCGTACATGGGCACTGCGCATGCGCGAACACCAGCGGATACTTTTTGTGACACTTTTTTATAACGCTTAGGTCCACCCAACAAACCTACGTAATCTACTGTATAACATATAGTCTTCTTTTTCGTACGTGGCCTCTGCGCATGCGCGAACGCCAGCGGACCCCTGTTTGTAACGCTTCCGTCCACCCGACTAACCTATGTACTGTAGTGAATAACATACAGTCTTCTTTTTCGCAGATGGCCTCTGCGCATGCGCGAACGCCTGCGGTTACTTTTTTGTGACACTTTTTTTTGTAACGGTTTACATCTCTAGTGTGAACAAGAACTCTTCACTTGCGACTAAACCAACTTATTACTACAGATCCGGAGCATCAGGAACCAAGAGGACTTAAGCGTTACCATTAAGCGAGTTTCCACAATGGACCCAAGATACGTTTCAAATACCAACTGGGTCAGCAGCTAGTTGATGATGGAATAGCTAAGTTATTCCCGGGCTCATTATGGAGGTTTCTGGTTAGGCCTGAATTAGGCCCAATGGCACAGCCCTGGTTTAATGGTTTCCATTGAAGTCTGTGCTTCTAATCTCCATTATACACCCCCCCCCCAGCCCCCCCCAGCCCTTCTCATATTTCATCTATCAGAAACATTTACTAGCCTCAGAAAATACACAAGTCAACTATAAATAATTACCAAGGAAAATGACAACATTAGTACGCTACTATTCCGGCGCTAATGGCCAAGATGTAGATGCGCCGTTAAAAAAAAAAAAAAAAAAAAAAAAAAAAAAAAAAAAAAAAAAAAAAAATTAGTACGCTACATGCAAGCTTTTCAGTTATTATAATGAAAACGAAGAAATTGCTATTACTAGACTGCGAATAGGCCATCCCAAATTAACCCACGAACCCCTCATAACTCATGAACAACCAGAAAAATGTACTCACTGCGCAGGCTGTCTTAATGTTTATCATATATTTAAGGAATGTAATCACTACTCAAGTATTTTAGGCAGACTCAATATCCCAAATAAGTGGTTAATGCTTTAGGATACTCCTCAAATGTTATTGATTTAGTTATAAGATTTCTAAAAGAAGCAAACTTGTATAAACAGCTTTAAAAAAATTAAAAAAAGTATAGAAAAATACAAAAATGAATTAATAAAAAATATTATATCAATAAAAATATAATAATAATAAAAAGATAAGGAAAGAAAAATACAAACAAAAATAATTAAGAAAAAGTCCGTCACGCAGGAGCTGCATAACTAAGCACTTTCCTCAGAATTTGGGTAGTGTAGACTGCTTTCCAGAACAATTTGCTTAAAATATCCTACATAAATAAACTAAAAACGTGAATAGTTCTCATTTTGTAATGAGTGACTGATCAATTATTAATTTGCATCCAGAGTTATGTTTACACATGGTACCTACTACACTACGTAATAAATACAAAAATCCTCATATTATCGTATTTTGATCTAACGCAGGAACAGGATACAGTCACTCTAGTGGTAGAAAGTGCTCCTTGCGGCGGCTTTGTGAACCTACGTCTGCCGGCTTTTCTATTCAAATATATTACAAATTAAACCCCCGCTTTCCGATTGACCCATTCAGCTCATTTTTACAACACTTCTTTCTCATGAGTTACCCACGACATATACCGTGTTTCGTTACAATACAGCAGAAATTACGACCGGTATGAGTATATTAGGAATTTGGGTCCGGAGTAAACCCCCCCTTCTAATGAACCGATTTAGTTTCTTTTTACAACACATATTTACCTGTAGATTACCACTACGAATACCGAGTTTCGTCGAAATATACCAAAAATCACGGCTGGTAGTGGCGAATTGGTATTGTGGGTCCGGAGTAAACCCCCCTCCTAATGAACCGATTTCGTTTATTTTTACAACACATATTTACCTGTGGATTAGCACTACGAATACCGAGTTTCGTCGAAATATACCAAAAATCACGGCTGGTAGTGGCGAATTGGTATTGTGGGTCCGGAGTAAACCCCCCCTTCTAATGAACCGATTTAGTTCATTTTTATATCTCACTTTTTTCTCTATATTAACACTACGAATACCAAGTTTCGTTGAAATATAACAAATATTACGGCTGACATAGTCAAATAAGTGTTTTGGGTTCGGGGTAAACCCCCCCTTCCGGTGGACCGACTTTGGTGGTTAACGAACTTGTTCAATCGTTTGCTAATTGAATGCTATATACCAAGTTTCGTGACGAAAAAACAAAAACTCTGGCCGCTATCGTGTTAACAGACACATATATATATGTGCATATATATATATATATATATATATATATATATATATATATATATATATATATATATATATAAATTTTAACGGGGGTCATTTTCGGTGTCTACTAGGTAGGATCGATAAAGATTTGAAGAAATTTTTCAAAAATTCCGTCATGAGTCCAACCTCAATAGCTACTTTCCTTCGGAGGAAAGTGCTAAAAAGCATAAAGAATACGAAACAACAAATTTGTTGATACTGTATAACCTATATTAATATTTTCACATAAATAGTACATTTCATTTTGTCAAAACATTAATTTTATAAGGCAGAAACACAAACATAATACATAAAAAAAAAAACAGTTACACGCCAAAATAAACTGACGTACAAGTATTATCTTATATAAATTACACTTTATAAAATAAAATCCAAAATTAAGTTTTCGGGCAATGATAGCCACGTATTATATTGCCCTAAAAAAACAAACAAACAAGTTATTAGGAAGCGTAGATCGTCGGGGTTTCGGTCAGTGTTCTTATTCAATAAAACACATTTTATTTGCTAAAATGTATATTTATTGCCGCCAAAACAAGTTATTATACCGAACAACTGCAATTTCAACATTTTTCATGAAAGCACTTTTCATAATATTCCTTTTAGCACTTTCCTCCGAAGGAAAGTAGCTATTGAGGTTGGACTCATGACGGAATTTTTGAAAAATTTCTTCAAATCTTTATCGATCCTACCTAGTAGACACCGAAAATGACCCCCGTTAAAATTTATATATATATATATATATATATATATATATATATATATATATATATATATATATATATGTCTGTTAACACGATAGCGGCCAGAGTTTTTGTTTTTTCGTCAGGAAACTTGGTATATAGCATTCAATTAGCAAACGATTGAACGAGTTCGTTAACCACCAAAATCGGTCCAACGGAAGGGGGGGTTTACCCCGAACCCAAAACACTAATTTGACCATTTCAGCCGTAATATTTGTTATATTTCAACGAAACTTGGTATTCGTACTGGTAATATAGAGAGAAAAGTGGGATATAAAAATAAACTAAATCGGTTCATACGGAGGGGGGGTTTACTCCGGACCGTCAATACAAATTCGCCACTACCAGCCGTGATTTTAGGTGTATTTCGACGAAACTCGGTATTCGTAGTGGTAATCCACAGGTAAATATGTGTTGTAAAAATAAACTAAATCGGTTCATTAGGAGGGGGGGTTTACTCCAGACCCACAATACCAATTCGCCACTACCAACCGTGATTTTTCGTATATTTCGACGAAACTTGGTATTCGTAGTGGTAATCTACAGGTAAATATCTGTTGTAAAAATAAACTAAATCGGTTCATTAAAAGGGGGGGGGGGTTTACTCCGGACCCAAATTCCTAATATACTCATACCAGTCGTAATTTCTGCTGTATTGTAACGAAACGCGGTATACGTCATGGGTAACTCATGAGAAAGAAGTGTTGTAAAAATGAGCTGAATCGCTCAATCGGAAAGGGGGGTTTACTTTGTAATATACTTACATAGAAAAGCCAGCCAGACATAGGTTCACAAAGGCGCCGCAAGGAGCGCTAGAGGGACTGTATCCGGTTCCTGCGTTAGATCAAATTACGATAATATGAGGTTTTTTGTATTTATTACATAGTTTAGTAGGTACCATGTGTAAACATAACTCTGGAAGCAAATTAATAATTTATCAGTTACTCATTACAAAATTAAAAGAGAACTATTCATGTTTTTATTTTATTTATGTAGGATATTTTAAGCAAATTGTTCTGGAAAGCAGTCTACACTACCCAAATTCTGAGGAAAGTGCTTAGTTATGCAGCTCCTGCGTGACGGACTTTTTAGAAAATTCTATTGCAAAACTATGCCAAAAATGTTAAAATAGAACGGTTTACCAAAGTATCCATTAGGCTTTCAGCCATTTATTTAATGCTGAATGAAAATTTAGTGTCTTAGCCAACTAAAAACTGTAACACATGATTTCCTTAAAAAATGAAATAACTCCATTCTAATATATTTTTTTTTTTTATATTGGGTTTGCGGATGTTAAAATTAACTATACTAAACAAAAAATTATATATTAAATGAAAAATAAAATAAAATATTATTTTTACAGATGGGCTGAGGGGGCTGCAGTCCCCCCCCCCCCAACTTTTATTTCACCGGTGAAAATGTGTCATGAAAACGTTAAAAATAAATTAAATATGTAATATCACTAAGGTCAGAAAAATATTTTATTTTGGAAGGTAGGGATTGTCGGGGTTCGGTCACTGCTATTTAATAAAACTACATTTTATCATAAAAATGGTTTTATTGTGCCGACGTTTCGGCTTGAACTTCAAGCCTTCATCAGGGCTGTAAAAAACAAGTAGGACGGATGTAATACTGAAATATACATATATATATGCCAACATACACATATACATTGTCCCTCAATTCAGAGGCCTCCCATATATCCCAAACCTCACAGAAAAAATCCAAAAATCCCTACGCGATACATTCCCCACTCTAAAACTAGGACTATCGACACAGAACAAACTGAAAAACTTACATACGACTCTTAAAGACCCTATCCCACAAAAAGACAGGACCAATGTAGTCTACAGAATCCCTTGCATCACACCCAACTGCAATAGTGCGTACATTGGACAGACTAAAAACCCAGTAAGAAAACGTATCAACAACCACAAAAACGATGTCCGGAATAAAGACATAAAGACAGCTTTAACTAGACATGCCATCACAGACGGACATGACTTTGGTTTTGACCTCTACTCCATCCTTTCCACTGAATCCAACGAAGACAAACGCCTCCTTTCCGAATCAATTTTTATCCACCTAGAAAATAACCCAGTTAATGACAAAATTGACAAAGAAGTCATCTCCTCTACCTACTCCAACATCTTCCATTTATTAAAAACTCCATCCTAATCCCCTATACCGCCTGCAATATAGCCCTTTATACCTGCCTCCCTTTCCATTAACACAACATTTTATGACTTTATGACCCCTTACTGTACTTCGCCGCTTTCGCCGCTCTTTCTTTCATCTTCTATATTCTCTGTCCATTGGGTGGTCCAGAACCCCCCCCCCCTCACCAACTCCTTTCTTCCTATGTTTCCCTGTATTAACTGTCAGAAATGATCCCGCATTTGTGAGGAATAGTTCTCTATCTTCCCATCGGTAAGCCCATATTGTTATTCTTATATCTAATCTAATATGTAATCTGTTATTCTTATATCTGTTTTCCTAATAATCCAAACACTTCTAGAGCACATTGTTCTTCTATATATTATGTTCTAGTATTTTATGTTTTGTCTTTTTCCATAAATATATGTATGTATATATTTATGTATATATGTATGTGTATTTGTGAATGTAGGCATATATATATATATACATATATATATATATATATATATATATATATATATATATATATATATATATATATATGTATATTTCAGTATTACATCCGTCCTACTTGTTTTTTACAGCCCTGATGAAGGCTTGAAGTTCAAGCCGAAACGTCGGCACAATAAAACCATTTTTATGATAAAATGTAGTTTTATTAAATAGCAGTGACCGAACCCCGACAATCCCTACCTTGCATCATCTACGGTCAACCATCTCCTCTCAATATTTTATTTTGGGTGTAATAGCGTTTTAGTTGCCTAACTATTCCAAGTTTTAGAATGGAAGTATTCCCAAATGCTCTCACCCCCCCCCCCCCAAATTATTTTCTATATAGGCCCGTGCCAAACTAGGGATAAAAAGAGAAACGCTGAGGAATAAGATGTCGCAGTTCCTGCGAATCAAACTATTTCATGTAAATTCCCCAAGACAACGTCCTTGGAACAAAACAAAATTCCTTCTTTAACTACCGGAAAAATGAGATAAATTTCCTTCTCCTAAAACTTGAATGAAGTCAGCAGTTAGAAATAGTTTCTTTAGCTAAAGCGAAAGAAGAAATAACACAGACATGGTTATGAAAAAGAAAGTTCGATGATACTCCGAGAACTTCGGTCGCCAAAGTTTTGGGACTTGATGACCAGCTAATGACCCTAGTGTGGTCTCAGAAGTTAGTGGTACAAAATAGAAGGCTCCTCTTAGATTCAGGACCTTGAAGTCCCGAATTAGGCCATGACTTTTTGTCAGTCATTATAAGTTTTCACCGCGCTCCTTCAGAACTATAGAAATCTAACAAGCCAATTAACACAAAATATAGAAGATTTCATTCAATTGCTAATATTATTAGTATAATAATATTTATCGATAACCACTCCAAAAAATTTTTTTTTTATCCATGCAAGAATACATTTAAAAGGAAGTCCGCCACGCACGCAAAATCACATATACTCAAATATAAGCAAAAACGTCCGTCTTGCAGGAACTGCGTCATCTTAGCGCGGTTCCGTTCTTATCGCTAGTCTCATTTGGAAAGATTAAAATAGAAACAGTTATTATATTGGTTCGAACTTTCTTGAAACGGTTTTATGGCCTAACCTGGATGGGTCGGCCAGCCCTCACATTCCACTTATACTTATTTCAGAGTCCAATGCATTTAAAAATATCAAAACGTTTCACATTTTCTTGTGTTCTTCTACTATAGTACTAATTCTACAAATAAATGCAATTGAAAACAATGTCTGTTAATAAAATATTTTATTCCAATCCTTACTTAACTCCAATATAAATTTCAAAATATTAGCTTTGATGAAATTTCAACGCGCAGAAAATATTTTAACTGAATCCCATTAGTTTATGTACCCAAACTAAAAACTTTATTCGGGAACTATTTTTCCACTTTTCTAAAAAACGGTTTAAGGTATCATAAAAAAAATGGTTTCATTCGTTCTCCGAGGCCAAGAGACCTATAAAAAGAGTACTTGCAAGTATATGATGAAAGCATAACGATTTTTTTCGCGCGAATTTCGCTCCAAAAACCATTTTCCGGTGGACGGATTTTGACGGTTAACAAACATGATCTTGAAATTAGACGAAATATTTTGTACCAAATTTCCTCAAAATCGGACCACGGAAATTTGTCTTTCACTGAGATAGAGCGCGACCAGACAAATATGTGTATATATATATATATATATATATATATATATATATATATATATATATATATACATATATACAAATTTGAACCGCAGTTATTTTCGTTCTCTAGGGGTTCTAAAACGTAAAATTTTTTAGTCGGCACTTACGGATTGTCTCATGAGGTCAACCTCATAAGCAGGGTTCCTCCCTTTGGAAGGAAGGAGGAACCGCGCTAAAACACAAAATTTTGAAAAAAGTGATATATTTAAAGGGCTCTAACTTGGCTTTAAATGGACCAACCGAGTTCGTTGAGGTCTTAAAAAATTTGTATTTTTCAACACGGAAAGTCAATACACATTAAATAGTCGTTTGTTTTGGTTAAAGGCTAGAGTAAAAAGATTATAGTGTAAAATATCCTAAATTGTGAGTTTTGGCGAGTTATGCTTAAACGAAAAGTGTTGGGATTTGAGTAAAAAGATTATAGTGTAAAATATCCTAAATTGTGAGTTTTGGCGAGTTATGCTTAAACGAAAAGTGTTGGGATTTGAGTAAAAAGATTATAGTGTAAAATATCCTAAATTGTGAGTTTTAGCGAGTTATGCTTAAACGAAAAGTGTTGGGATTTGAATAAAAAGATTATAGTGTAAAATATCCTAAATTGTGAGTTTTAGCGAGTTATGCTTAAACGAAAAGTGTTGGGATTTTTCTAACCCAGGATTCGGACTCAGCTACCCCAAAAACATATAGTAAACATGGTGTGGTCTCTGGGTTTGAACGTTTTTTTATTTTTTTGGTCACAAATAATTGTCCGTTGGCGTTCGCGCATGCGTACAGTACATCACATAGGTTTGTCAGGTGGACTTAAAGCATATTTATGTTCCTGAATTTGAGCGGAAGGCTCAAAGCGAAATAATAATTTTTGTGGTTTTGTAATTATTAATTTTATAGAGGGTAACAATTTATGCACGTTTTTTTTTTTTTTTTTTTTTTGGCTTTAATTAAAACTGTGATACGTAACTATCCTCCCTTTTTTGCGCGGTTGTGTTATCGGTCAATCTTACCAAACGTTCAAGAACTATTAAAGGCATTTTTGAAGAATTCCTTCAAGAGTGTAACCTCACTAGATATATAGCTTCATTCATACTTTGTTTAAGACCCTTCAATGGGAGGAAGTTGATACCGAGGATTAACTTCGCTTCTTAGGATGAAGTTGGGAAAACTCTCAAACCTTCACAATACCTTCAACATCAATCATCTTCTTCAATGAAGGTACTTTAAAATAATTCTGCATTTAAGAATATTTTCTTTTTGTGGAACTTTTAAGGAAAAAGAAGAAGCATAATTAATTTTCTTAATGTACGTAATTAGCCAAGTTTCTAGTTCAACGAATAAAGAGGAAACCTACTTATGACGTCGACCCCATCGGGCAATCTTGAATTTAATGCCTAAAACCAGCCGGCAATGTATGAAATGGGGGCTAGGTTAGCTCGGTGGTAGAGCACTGGATTAATAAGCTGGAGGACCTGAGTTCAAATCCCGAGCAAGCACTAAAGATTTTTTCTTCTAGTGTCTTCGTTCGTCGGTTGAATTCGGCCTCCCTGACCGTCCCTAGGCCAACCCAGCCTTTTTAATTAATTTAATAATGGGTACCTTGGTGCTAATGACTCTAACAGTCGAAGCAGTAAGGGGAAATCAGGCGGCCGGAGCATAGTACAGACCGCACTATCTCCCTAGTGTGCCGTATGGTCATGAAGCAGATACCTCTATAGTATCTGCCCCTCAGGGCCCTCATGGCCTGTTACGGGACTGATTTTTTCATTTTTAATGTATGAAATAAAGCTTATTTCATACATTCCCTAGGCGCTATATAGAATGCCTACTGCGCATTAGGCAAAGTATGAAAGACAGGATGAGTGCTTTAGTTTAACATTGATTGTATATATATATATATATATATATATATATATGTGTGTGTGTGTGTGTGTGTGAGTGAGTCATAGCCTGAACACAGCCCTGGTAACAACTATCACTGCACGGAGCACCTCATGATAACACATTTGTGTTGAAAGACCTGGTGCAAAATAAAGAAAATTTGTGGGAAGACTGAATTTTGTTTCACCTTCTGGGATACATATATATATATATATATATATATATATATATATATATATATATATATATATATATAATCAATGTTAAACTAAAGCACTTTATTTTCAAAACATGGAAGGCACACATCCAATATTGCGGTCTGATGGATCCAAATTTAGTTCTGGTAGATAGCTCTGAGAGAGTTAATGGAAGGTAAGACCATTAGTGGCTGTTTCACTTCGCTTTTTGCTTGGAATAATTTATAAACCTTTCCAACTCTCCAAGCTTCCATTAAATGCTTAGCCGAAAAATTATGAATGCAATGAATTTTTAATTCGTGTAATGATTAAATAATTTAGTAGTTATGGATTTTCACTTTCTTTCCCAAGAATTCCGAAATAATTGTGTAAAACTACGGCCAATCTGAACTATTTTATTCCTTATACAGAGCAAACACTTAGTGTCACCCTGTAAAAACATCATATATGAATCACACAATGAATGTCCGTTTATCGAAGACAAAAAAGGTTGCAGAGACTAAATTACATATTGCCGTCACAAATATCTATTCGAAAGCTTATTTTCCCAACCCATGGATTTAACTTCTGTAAATAACAGAACCTCCCTTAGTAGAAGGAATGCATAAGCATAATGAATAGGAGGAAAGAGAGAGGATGAGAGAAGTACGTCTCCTTCCTCACACCCCTTTTGCTGTGAAAATGTTGTAATTACCTGGTATTCCGGATTTCGAAATGATAAGATAATGCAGAGGAAAGGTAGGGATTGTCGGGGTTCGGTCACTGATACTTAATAAAACTACATTTTATCGTAAAAATGGTTTTATTGTGCCGACGTTTCGGCTTGAACATCAAGCCTTCATCAGGGCTGTAAAAAACAAGTAGGACGGATGTAATACTGAAATATACATATATATATATATATATATATATATATATATATGCCTACATACACACATACACATACATATATGGAAAAAGACTAAAACATAATATATAGAAGAACAATGTGCTCTAGAAGTGTTTGGATTATTAGGGGAACAGATATAAGAATAACAGATTACATTAGAGTAGATATAAAAATAACAAGATGGGCTTATCGATGGGAAAATTGGGAACTATACCTCACAGATGCGGGATCATTTCTGACAGTTAATACAGGGAAACTTAGGGAGAAATGAGTTGGTTGGGGGGGGGGGGGGGTTCTGGACCACCCAATGGACAGAGAACTTAGAAGATGAAAGAAAGAGCGGCGGAAGCGGCGTAGTACAGTAAGGTGTCATAAAGTCATAAAATGTTGTGTTAATGGAAAGGGAGGCAGGTATAAAGGGCTATATTGCAGGCGGTATAAGGGATTAGGATGGAGTTTTAATAAATGGAAGATGTTGGAGTAGGTAGAGGAGATGAATTCTTTATCAATTTTGTCATTAACTGGGTTATTTTATAGGTGGATAAATATTGATTCTGAAAGGAGGCGTTTGTCTTCGTTGGATTCAGTGGAAAGGATGGAGTATTGGTCAAGTTTTTCTATGATGAAAAAGAAATTTTCTGAGGTCTATGAGAGTTGATACTTTGTAAAAGCATCTTGTTGTTGTTGTTGATAAATTGGTAATAAAGAAATGAATGAGTATTTAAAGTACATATTTTCATTAATAATGAGTGAGATTCTCCTGTGTCTTCGCTCCTAATAAATGCCTATTTTAATTACAGTACTGCCTATTTTCAGTATTTCAAGTGCCTTTTTGCCTGCCTATTTTAACCAAAAATAAATGCCTAACTTCCGGGCTCTAGTTATGACCATTGGTGCTATACATAGCTATTTTCAACTTTTTCTTCATATACCCAAGAAATTCTTCCTAGACCATTTACAAGTCTGTCTTATCTTATTAGTAAAAATTGGATTGAATGAATGAATGAATGAATGAAAGTAAATTTTATTTCATACCTTTACAGAAATATATAACAAAGTAATAACTGAACAATTTACATTGGCTTGGACAGTGTCCATCAGCCTGAGTGCATGTAAGCATTAATTAATTAAAAATTAAAATAACTAAAATAAAAACTTATATACTCATTTTTACCGAAAACTTACAAAAAGAAAAAAGATATTCAAACAGAGAAAATGAAAATAACAATAAAAAAAAAACAAGAAACAAAACAAACTTATAAATAATGATTAAATAGCGAACAGAGCACTACTTTCGTGGAGACAAAATTATAAAACTTTAAATTAATAATTAAACTGACTAATAAGAAATTGCCTGTATTTGACCGCATTATTTAAATATTTATAAAGTGTGTCCCAGTTCCTTTCGTCTAGGATTGACTTAACATCTTCCGACGAGAGGAGATCCTTGCTGTAGTGCAATTTTCTGAACTCCTTCATTACAGGAGATCTAGCAATGAAGTGGAGAGTGACTTCTTCTTCTTGAAGATTGCACATGGAGCAGTGTGCAGGTCCGTCTGTACGCCATGGCCTACTGTTCAGATGCAGCATCTCTGTTCTAGCTTTCATGATCAAGCGGATTGCGTAGAGGGACCTGTCATCTGACATGTAGGAAACGGCTACATCGGTGTGATTCAGCTTATTGTAAAGGAGGTGATATTGTGACGCCTGAGACAGTTCAGCTCATCGTCTCTGCTCGAGATTAGCGAGTGACAGCAGTATCCTGGAACTTACTTCTTTCATTAATGCAGGGTCACCGCTCGTCCAGCTGTCCATGCTCTCCCCAGCTTTGGCGAATAGCTTCTCCCATTCCCTGAACAACCAGCCTTTTTTCCCTAAGATCTCGTCTAACAATCTACCAGGCAGCCTATGTCTCGGTAGTGTCAGCAGTCGTTGGATGTATTCGAGATGAGTCTTCAGGGTGTGCAGGAAAATAGATTGCCTACCAGTTTCCAGGTATATGGCGTAGTTCGGGGTGTATGTTGGCAACCCGAAGAGCCGGTAAAAAATTGGATTATAACTGGATATAATGTAATTAACTAGATCTACAAAATCTCAAATATGCAATCACATATTTCATTTATTACCGTAAAAGTGAGTCTCATTAGTACAGCGTGGCAAAATTGTTTCAAACCTATGCTGCTTATATGCCTGTATTACCGCTATTCAACACTGGTGTGAAATGTGGAGAGTAAAAATCAACCCGGAAAAATGTAAGCAGGTTACATTCACTCTCAACCGGAGATCATGCCCTTCTGTACATCTCAATAACACTCCACTACCAGTATCCAACGAGGTTCGATATCTAGGATTATACCTTGACAGCCGACTGACATGGAACCCTCACACGAGACTGAAAAGACAAGAACTGAACAAAAGATACGGACTACTTAGACGGCTACTTGGATCCTCATCTAAATTATCAATACAGAACAAATTAACGATATACAAAACAATCATTCGACCAATATGGACATACGGACTTGAACTCTGGGGATCTGCAAAACCATCCAACAGCAACAGAATACAGGCATTCCAGTCAAAAGTACTCCGTAAAATTGTAAATGCCCCTTTCTACGTCTCAAACAAAACCCTTCACAATGACCTTAACATTCCATTTGTCCTTGACCTTGCTAAAACCCGTTTCCAAATGTTCCACTCCAAATTGTCCTACCATCCTAATCCTGAAGGTCTATCTTTATCGTCCCGATCCCAACCAGACAATCCTCCCAGGCGGCTCACGAGACAGTGGCCACGAGACAATTTACTCACCTAACCGTATCATGATCATTGAAATAGATATTTAGACAGCCACGGAAGTGTCAACAATGGTTGGCTCCTTCCAAATTTGTATGGTTTTTATTTTTTTTACTTTAACCGTTTTGTTCAATTTATTACATTATGTATCTGTATCAACAAACTTGATAATTGTACATATAATAATTTGTACAGATTTCAAATAAAAAAGTTAATAAAAAAAAAAAAAAAAATATGCCTGTATATATATTTGTCTGTTCGCACTTATTGGTGTCAATTAAATAAAATTATCCTAGCTTTCTAGGTTTAAGGCACTTTTACCACACTGTACTAATGTGACTATATTTTACGGTATCATATCTTCTTTTGGTATTTTTTTTTTTTTTTTTTAGCACTTTCCTCCGAAGGAAAGTAGCTATTGAGTAGATGGAGATTACAGTTAGCCGCTGTAGAGATACGAAGACAGGTATAGTTATAGACTAGCCGAATCCCAACTATACCTGTCTTAGTAGCTATTGAGGTTGCACTCATGACGGAATTTTTGAAAAATTTCTTCAAATCTTTATCGATCCTACCTAGTAAACACCGAAAATGACCCCCGTTAAAATTTATATATATATATATATATATATATATATATATGTATATATATATATATATATATATATATATATATATGTCTGTTAACACGATAGCGGCCAGAGTTTTTGTTTTTTCTTCACGAATCGTAGTATATAGCGTTCAATTAGCAAACGGTTGAACGAGTTCGTTAACCACCAAAATCGGTCCACCGGACGGGGGGGTTTACTCCGAACCCAAAACACTAATTTGACCATGCCAGCCGTAAAATTGGTTATATTTCAACGAAACTTGGCATTCGTAGTGGTAATCTAAAGAGAAAAGTGAGATGTAAAAATAAACCAAATCGGTTCATGAGAAGGGGGTGTTTACTTCGGACCCACAATACCAATTTGCCACTACCAGCCGTGATTTTTGTTGTATTTCGACGAAACTCGGTATTTGTAGTGGTAATCTGCAGGTACAAATGTGTTGTAAAAATAAACTAAATCGGTTATTAGGAGGGACTTTGTAATATATTTCAATAGAATTAGCTTGCCAGACGTAGGTTCGCAAGGCCGCCGCAAGGAGCGCTATCTCCCACTAGAGGGACTGTATCCTGTTCCTGCGTCAGATCAAAAGACGAAAATATGAAGTTTTTAGTATTTATTAAGTAGTGTAGTAAACATAACTCTGGAAGCAAATAATTAATTGAACAGTTACTCATTAAAAAATTAAAAGAGTACTATTCATGTTTTTATTTTATTTATGTAGGGTATTTTAAGCAAATCGTTCTGGAAACCAGTCTACACAACCCAAATTATAAGGAAAGTGCTTAGTTATGCAGCTCCTGCGTGACGGACTTTTTTTTTTCGTTTAACGGCGTATCAACAATTTGGCTATTAACGCCGATTTTTTTGGTATTGTTACGATTTCTGTTCTGTTCTCTTTGAGTATCGTCTACCTTGCGTTTTAAGGTTTAATTAACGTTGTCTATGTAGAAATCACATTGGGATCAGTTCATTTTATCATGTTTGTCCATATCTATATTTGCAGCGCTGCAGCATTTTCGTTTATACCTAAAAGTCGCCAGTAAAACTAAAAATATCAAAATTAAAACTATAACTTGTGTTCATATTTAACTCCTTTTTGTAACTCGCTTGTGTCTCTATTTGTTATTTTTAAGTATAGGTTTGACTGTACAACTAGAATTAAAAATATTCACGAGATTTTGACATGCAGATTATAAATAGCTTGGAGACCCCAAAACAAAACAAAAAATTCATTTCCCCCATGACAGTTATCGATTGAGGAATAAGTGAGGAGGTATTTTCCTCAATCGCGCTATAGAGGATTGTATTGAGGATGTGGGTGGCCTCAAAATTAAACCAAAACCCTTAATTAAATCCTTAAGCTAACACTTGACAGCCTCGGATCCTTTCTGCACAAACACCCAGAACCAATATGCTGCTTCCAGCTGGTGTACCAACACTCAATATGCTTCGATCTGTCATCTGCTGTGTCTGCATCTAAACGGTTATAGTATCCAATCAAAGCAGTAGATTTGAAGTATTTTTCAGTAACAGGATTGATGGAAATGTAGACTATCAGGCACTGCGTCATCCTGGCGTGTTTTCATATACAGGGTTCACACCGAGTTTTGGAAATGGAATTCCCTGACATTTCCCTGATTTTGCCCTGACCTCGCCATATATTGATGATTAAAATTAATCGAGGGATTCGGTTTTAAGCTGTACATAATAAAAGACATTTGTATAATTACATGAGTTAATAAACTTGCGCTAACTTAACATGGTAGCTTAAATATGGTGCTAAAATAAATACATATATATATATATATACAAAATTAAATGACTCAGTTAAATATGCAAACTAAACTTGCGATTCAAAATCATACGGCTATGAAGTGAATGTTTTTAGACTACATCGGCATATATAAGAAAACATTACGGGGGGGGTGGGTACATGTGGTGGATATAATTAGCCAACTAAAATGCTATTACACTAAAAATAAAATATTTTTTCAGAACTAAGTGATCTTATTTAATTAATTTTTAAGGTTTTTTTGACAACTTTTTACCGGTAATATCAATATTTCCGGAGGGGGGGGGGGGGGTATAACTCCCCCCCTTACATACGCATAAATAAATGATTTTAACTTAAAATTAAATATCATAATTAAATTCCCTGACATTTCCCTGTCGGTGTGAACCCTGCATGTAGTGCTTATATAAATGCATGATATAGTCTATACAGACATAGACCTCATATATATATATATATATATTTACAGGGTGGGCCAGATAAGCGGGTACCAGAGGGGAGGGGCAATTCAACATAGGAGAATGTGTTTAGCAATCAACAAAATGATTCCCATTAGTGTAAACTAAAAAAGAAAATGCATAAAAATTGGAGCTTTAGGCATAAGAGTTGCCAAAGTTACAGATCACAAATAATGAATGATTTTTTTTGCAATAAATACCATTTTTAGTGCTGTACACATTCTCCTAAGCTGAATTAGCCATTCCTTAACAAAAATACTATTTAAATAAATTAAAGTGCCTTTTTTTGGAATTTCAGATGAGGAATACATGCAAATGAAAACGTATCTTTACAGAGAACTACTTGACGCATCCAAACCCCGTTTGCACGGTTCTTTCTTGTATTGTAAATACATTTTAAAAATATAATGCAAAATATGGGTAAAGAGGAAACCCTTCCCTTCAAAGCCTATTCGAGCCCTTAGAACTCTTATGATCACATTTCCGAGGGCACCATTTTATAGATCTCGACGAGAACTACAATTTTGCCCCCTTGAAAAATTTTGATATCTCAAACTGTTTAGTAGTTATTTCTCTTGAGGCCCGCTTACCAAATTCAATTTTCAACCACAATTATTTACGTCAGCTAAGGGTTCTGAAATTATAACACTTCGAAGTTATAATCGCATTTCACTCTGTAGAGAGCACTTGCGGATATACTGTACGCTAAAATACTTTGAAAAACTTTTTTTTTTTTTTTTTTTTTTTTTAATTTAAATATGTTTATTGAATAAAAGACAACGATTACAATTACACGTGTGTACCTCTATACCACACAAACACTCTATTTCTAGGATTAACACACTGCAGTGAAAAATAAAGTCTATCAATTATAAACTACACCAAAACATCAAGTAAAAGATACGTGCACAAACGTACTAACGACATCCTTATGAACAGGACTACTGAAAAGTAAATATGTAAGCTCTAGGTGGTATAATATCTAGTATACTGCCTGATCTCTGCTCCTATTATCTCATATCAGTCTTTAATGAATTTAGTTTGCTCAATTAGTTTTATGTCTAGTAATTATTAATTATTATTAATATTATTACTATTATTATCTATTATTATTACCTCTCCTATTACTTATCAGTGTAATATCTCTTCAAATAATTATTATCATTATCATTGTAATTAAGTATTATTTATCATTAATTATTTTAGTTATCGTTAATTTTATATTATCATTATATGATGTATCTTAGTAGTTAGTAGTATAAGTCAGGGTTTTTGTGACATTTTTCCCTTGAAAAACTTGAAAATTTGAAAAGTTTACATTTTTAGTGCTAAAAATGCAAAATATCCTAATGAAATGCCTTGGTCACAAGACTCTGGAATTTCTAGATTCACGGAGCATAGGAATTTCAGTGTTGAGAATGTGCGAGCAATTCAAGTACTCACTGTGGAATATTTGAGATGCCATTATTCCAGAATTAATTTAAAGGAAATAATTGGAACAATGTCCGAAACTCCCCCCCCCCCCCTACATCTTAGAGTGTTTTCAATTTAAAGCTTATATCCATTGTTATTTTACTTTCTAAACGCTATTTTTGCTAGATATTAAAATATATAAACGCATTGAGGACTCGAGAAAGGTAGACACTCTAATCTGGAATTACCTGGATGCTGATCGATAAGGATATATGACGAGAATGAAATGACTACATCAGCTGTGTGACCAGGTGTTGTCAGTGTCTTCTGCCAGTTGTAAAAACTTTTATAATTTTCGATATTTTTTTTTTTAGCGATGACTAAACTGAAACAAAAAACGTTACATTACGTTACGTGACTTGGATCCAATCTACACAGATGGATCCAAGTCTTCAAATGGAGTAAGATCTGCCTTTATAACAAGATCAACTCAAAAAGTCACTGCTCTACGAATGGAATGCAGCTCGTTTACTGCTGAAGCAGTTGCTATCTATGAAGCGATCAATTATGTAACGACTAATAAAATTCCAAAAACTGTCATAATATCAGACTCATTGAGTGTCTTAAGTACCCTGCAAGAAAGGGAATCCACTGAAGGTCTTATTCGTTCATGCAAGTATCTTTTAAATAAAGCAAAGAAGGCAAATCAAACGGTGGCATTCATGTGGGTTCCATCACACAGCGGCATAAGAGGTAATGAAGAAGTCGACAAACTTGCATCATCATTATCAGCCAATGATGAAGTAATTGATAGAATAACCTATTTAGACTGGAAAACCCTGGTAAAAGAAAACCTCTACAGACTCTGGACCAATAAGTGGCTTGAAATGGAGGAGAAAGGACTCAGGAAAATAAAGGACATTCCGAAGCGATGGCAGACAAGTGAACGTTCTTCAAGGAGAGAAGAAGTTGTCCTGTGCAGATTAAGAATCGGACACTGCCTCCTCAGCCATGAACATCTCTTCCTTAACCTATATCCACCTTCATGCAGCTGTGATATAGGACAACAATGGACAGTGGAACATCTCTTCCTTAACCTATATCCACCTACATGCAGCTGTGATATAGGACAACAATGGACAGTGGAACATCTCTTCCATAACCTATATCCACCTACATGCAGCTGTGATATAGGACAACAATGGACGGTGGAACATTTCTTGATATCATGCAGAAACTACACTTCCTTGAGAAAATCCATTGGAATTGGATCTTCTCTTGCAAAAATTCTTGGCGACAAAGAAGAAGACATACAAAAACTTTTTATTTTTTTAAAAAATTCAAATATGTATTCAAAATTTTAATTTTTATTTTTTATTATTATTTGTTTTAAAAAACAAATACACTAAAATTGTAATTATTTATAATTATGTATTATTAACATTTCTTAACTTATATTTGAATCATTTATCATAATTATTATTATAAGTTATTTAAGTAATATTATTTTCATTTATTCATACATCAATTCCCTGCTTACAATTATCACATTTTCATATATTATTATTGTATGTTCATTACCACTTTAGTATAAAATATGTTTTTTATTTATTTTCTTACCATGCAATCGCCAATGATCCTACAGGATAGAGGCAAAATGAAAATTAAATAAATAAATAAAAAACGTTACAAAAAAGTGTACGCTGGCGCATGCTTGGTAGCCATGTACGAAAACGAAGACTGTATGTTATACAGTACATTACATAGGTTTGTCGGGTGGACCTAAAGCATATTTATGCTCCTGAATTTGAGCAGAAGGCTCTAATTTTTTATTTTAAACTTATATAAATACCTGTGGAGGGGAGTGTATTAAACAAAATTGATGAATCTAAGCTGTAACTCGTTAAAAGTAGGCTCACCACAGTTTTTCGCAAAATTGGAACAATTTGTTGTTTTTTTGACTAGCGATTGCGGCACTTTTACCTGGCCGAATTTCGACTTCGACCAGCATAATTCGAAGCAGAAGTTCATGTTCTTTACTCCCTATTTGAAGTTATTCTACCCAAAATCAACGGGTTTTAAATGAATGAAGAAAATGTTATTGAACTTTTATTTAAGACTTACTATAACATTAAATATCAATTTCATTAAGAATAATTTGCATTTATTTTTGATAATATGTGATAAACATAATATTACTTTTATATATTTGATGTTTTTTCACTCTAAAATTCCAATTACATTATGAAATTGAGAGATAATCTCATTTCTAAGTATACCGTTGGAAAGCCGATTAAATTTTTGTAGCTTTTTTGAGATTTGGTAGTCTGCAATTTTTTTTTTTTTTTTTTTTTTTTTTTTTTTGTAGGGAGAGCAGTGATTTTCGAAATGTTTTTGGTAACCAGAAGCTTTTATTAATTTCTACTTTTGGAATTGATATGACGGTTAGAACGAGATAATTGTGACCGTTCAATATGCATTATCCTTAAAAAAAATGTGATGCTCATTTCAAAAATATAATGAATCGTTGAAAATAAATGTGTGGAAGCAGAACAAATCAGAGTTGTACTACAAAATCACGGCTTTTTTTTTTTTTTTTTTTTAAGAACCTTTAGTACGGCATATTTTCGGAACGGAGGGAGATAGAAACATGTGGCTGGTGATGTTGAACTACATTTTAGCATAAATATGCTTTAGCGGTGACTAAACTGGGAAAAACCGTTACAAAAAAGTGCCCGCTGGCGTTCGCGCATGCGCAGCGGCCATGTACGAAAAAGAAGACTGCATGTGTCACAAAAAAGTGTCCGCTGGCGTTCGCGCATGCGCAGTGGGGTGGCCATGTACTAAAAAGAAAACTGTATGTGTTCCAAAAAAGTGTCCGCTTGCGTTCGCGCAGTTGCGTTATAGAGTACATTACATAGGTTTATCGGGTGGACCTAGCGTTACAAAAAAGTGTCACAAGAAGGTTTCCGCTGGCGCGGTGGCCATGTACGAAAAATGAGACTATATGTTATACAGTACACTACATAGGATTGTCGGGTGGAATTAAAGCATATGTTCCTGAATTTGAGCAGAAGGCTTTAAACGAAATAATTTTCGGTCTAGTTTCACCCCCTGAAGGATTGTCATTAACTTTCGATAAACCCTGTAAGTAACCGCCTCCGTTGCGGTCCGGCAATATACAGGGTGGTTCAGGTCTAAGTAGCCAAACTGACTTCGGTGGTGGCGGTGGTGATCTGAACCACCCTGCATAAATAATACAATACTTGTTGATAGCAATGAAAAGTAAATATATGTCCATTTATCCAAATGGCGTATAGACAAATGAGACTTCCACGAAAAAAAAACCCTTCCTCTCCCAAACCTCTAGAGTATCCAGGGATTGTGTGCCCTGGGCAAACGATGAAAACCCCGTCAAGGGATTTTCTCATCCCTAGGAAGTCCACTCTCGATGAAGCAGAGGTCAGCACGGACTTGTAAAGGATCCACAGAAACATTTTTAATAAAGTCCATCTGGGCAGATCAATATTTCGTGAAATATCTTATGCTCAAGGACTAGCTTACAGTTCTCATTGAATGATTAAGGACATTGTTCAGAAAAGTTGGTACCGTACACTAGGGTTGGGCGATAGTCGTTAGTAAATGTGATAAAATTATAATTTACTAGCCGTTACCCGGCGTGCCATGCTACGCCTACTTCCTGCGTATAGAAAAGCCTAAATAAATTAGACACCAAATAAGTATTATTAAAATCTAATAACACGAATCTGTAACTGTTATGAACCCGTGCCTTCCCAACTGTGAGTCCTAGACGACTTTGACCTAACCTATAACACCCCCCGTATCAAGACATACATGTATACCAAGTTTCGTAAAAATTGGTCTAACGGTGTGGATTTGTATAAGGGACAAACATACAGACAGACAGCTGGTAGAAATTTTGACCTAGCCTACGGTACTCCCCAGATTAAGATCTACCTGTGTACCGAGTTTAATCAAAATCGGAAGAACGGTGTGGATTTGTATAAGGGACAAACATACAGACAGCTGGTAGACGTTTTTGACTTAGCCTACGACACTCCCCAGATTAAGATCTACATGTGTACCGAGTTTAGTCGAAATAGGACGAACGGTGTGGCTTTGTATAAGGGACAAACATATAGACAGAAAGCTGGTAGATTTTTTTTACCTAGCCTAGGAGATTTCTCGTATCAAGACCTACCATTCTTGCAAGTTTGGTCAAAATCGGTCAAACGGTGTAGATTTGTATAAGGAACAAACAAACAGAAAAACAGACAGACACGTGATTTTTATATATATAGATTGGAGAGCTCAGCCTCCTTAATAAAAGAAAAATAATAATAATAACAGCAAAATTCTTTATATCAATACCGTGCTGTGGTAAATCGTAAAATAATTTGTGACTTTGGGTATATTACAATGTTATTTATACCTGAGGACTTTACGTGATGTAGAGTGCACTAAAGTTCACGCAATTCGATATTATATTAATAATAAAGGTAATTAACGCTGCCTAATCATGAAATGCCAGTATTAATTACACATGATTGCATGCATTAACAACAACCGTATTTTACTTGTAGTGCTCTAGTGCGTAGGTTTTTTTTTTTTTCCAGAATTCACATTGCTCTAAACGTTTCACATTGATTTATAATTTTTTTTTAAATCAGTATACACATTTTGAATCATTGTGGCTGTCAGCCATTTCAAATAATGTATGAAAATCACTTTCATCCAAATTTTATTACAGTGTTTATTTATTGTGTTCCGCTTCAATGGCGATAACACAAAGAACAGTATCCTCTGAAATCAGCGTGGTTATTGGTGTTGGAAGTGTGTGTGGTTATGTAATGGTTTAGACGTAGGGTTCACCTATAAATAGTGCTTAATATCGATGGAAATATAATATCTTATAAGCCAACATTGCAGAGGTTCATCAAATAAGGTTGTATAGTCCTGTATTCTTGAGGTAGGTCAGTATAGTATTGATGTACTGGCTAGGATGATATATAGTCCTGAATTCTTGAGGTAAATCAGTATAGTGTTGATGTACTGGCTAGGAGGATGTATAGTCCTGTATTCTTGAGGTAAGTCAGTATAGTGTTGATGTACTGGCCAGGAGGATGTATAGTCCTGTGTGCTTGAGGTAAGTCAGTATAGTGTTGATGTACTGGCTAGGAGGTAGTATAGTCCTGTATTCTTGAGGTAAGTCAGTATAGTGTTGATGTACTGGCTAGGAGGATGTATAGTCCCGTTTTCTTGAGGTAAGTCAGTATAGTGTTGATGTACTGGCTAGGAGGATGTATAGTCCTGTATTCTTGAGGTAAGTCAGTATAGTGTTGATGTACTGGCTAGGAGGATTTATAGTCCTGTATTCTTGAGGTAAGTCAGTATAGTGTTGATGTACTGGCTAGGAGGATGTATAGTCCTGTGTTCATGGGGTAAGTCAGTATAGTGTTGATGTACTGGCTAGGAGGTTGTATAGTCCTGTATTCTTGAGGTAAGTCAGTATAGTGTTGATGTACTGGCTAGAAGGTTGTATAGTCCTGTATTCTTGAGGTAAGACAGAATAGTGTTGATGTACTGGCTAGGAGGTTGTATAGTCCTGTGTTCTTGAGGTAAGTCAGTATAGTGTTGATGTACTGGCTAGGAGGATGTATAATCCTGTGTTCTTGAGGTAAGTCAGTATAGTGTTGATGTACTGGCTAGGAGGTAGTATAGTCCTGTATTCTTGAGGTAAGTCAGTATAGTGTTGATGTACTGGCTAGGGTGATGTATAGTCCCGTTTTCTTGAGGTAAGTCAGTATAGTGTTGATGTACTGGCTAGGAGGATGTATAGTCCTGTATTCTTGAGGTAAGTCAGTATAGTGTTGATGTACTGGCTACGAGGATTTATAGTCCTGTATTCTTGAGGTAAGTCAGTATAGTGTTGATGTACTGGCTAGGAGGATGTATAGTCCTGTGTTCTTGAGGTAAGTCAGTATAGTGTTGATGTACTGGCTAGGAGGTTGTATAGTCCTGTATTCTTGAGGTAAGTCAGTATAGTGTTGATGTACTGGCTAGAAGATTGTATAGTCCTGTATTCTTGAGGTAAGACAGTATAGTGTTGATTTACTGGCTAGGAGGTTGTATAGTCCTGTGTTCTTGAGGTAAGTCAGTATAGTGTTGATGTACTGGCTAGGAGGATGTATAATCCTGTGTTCTTGAGGTAAGTCAGTATAGTGTTGACGTACTGGCTAGGAGGATGTATAGTCCGGTATTCTTGAGGTAAGTCAGTATAGTGTTGATGTACTGGCTAGGGTGATGTATAGTCCTGTATTCTAAAGGTAAGTCAGTATAGTGTAGATGTACTGGCTAGGAGGATGTATAATCCTGTGTTCTTGAGGTAAGTCAGTATAGTGTTGATGTACTGGCTAGGAGGATGTATAGTCCTGTATTCTTGAGGTAACCAGTATAGTGTTGATGTACTGGCTAGGATGATGTATAGTCCTGTATTCTTGAGGTAAGTCAGTATAGTGTTGATGTACTGGCTAGGAGGTTGTATAGCCCTGTATTCTTGAGGTAAGTCAGTATAGTGTTGATGTACTGGCTAGGAGGATGTATAGTCCTGTGTTCTTGAGGTAAGTCAGTATAGTGTTGATGTACTGGCTAGGAGGATGTATAGTCCTGAATTCTTGAGGTAAGTCAGTATAGTGTTGATGTACTGGCTAGGAGGATGTATAGACCTGTATTCTAAAGGTAAGTCAGTATAGTGTTGATGTACTGGCTAGGAGGATGTATAGTCCTGTATTCTAAAGGTAAATCAGTATAGTGTTGATGTACTGGCTAGGAGGATGTATAGTCCTGTGTTCTTGAGGTAAGTCAGTATAGTGTTGATGTACTGGCTAGGAGGATGTATAGTCCTGTATTCTTGAGGTAAGTCAGTATAGTGTTGATGTACTGGCTAGGAGGATGTATAGTCCTGTATTCTTGAGGTAAGTCAGTATAGTGTTGGTGTACTGGCTAGGGTGATGTATAGTCCTGTATTCTAAAGGTAAGTCAGTATAGTGTTGATGTACTGGCTAGGAGGATGTATAGTCCTGTGTTCTTGAGGTAAGTCAGTACAGTGTTGATGTACTGGCTAGGAGGATGTATAGTCCTGTGTTCTTCAGGTAAGTCAGTATAGTGTTGATGTACTGGCTAGGATGATGTATAGTCCTGTATTCTAAAGGTAAGTCAGTATAGTGTTGATGTACTGGCTAGGAGGATGTATAGTCCTGCGTTCTTGAGGTAAGTCAGTATAGTGTTGATGTACTGGCTAGGAGGTTGTATAGCCCTGTATTCTTGAGGTAAGTCAGTATAGTGTTGATGTACTGGCTAGGAGGATGTATAGTCCTGTATTCTTGAGGTAAGTCAGTATAGTGTTGATGTACTGGCTAGGAGGATGTATAGTCCTGAATTCTTGAGGGAAGTCAGTATAGTGTTGATGTACTGGCTAGGGGGATGTATAGACCTCAATTCTTGAGGTAAGTCAGTATAGTGTTGATGTACTGTCTAGGAGGATGTATAGTCCTGTGTTCTTGAGGTAAGTTAGTATAGTGTTGATGTACTGGCTAGGAGGATGTATAGTCCTGAATTCTTGAGGTAAGTCAGTATAGTGTTGATGTACTGTCTAGGAGGATGTATAGTCCTGTATTCTAAAGGTAAGTCAGTATAGTGTTGATGTACTGGCTAGGAGGATGTATAGTCCTGTGTTCTTGAGGTAAGTCAGTATAGTGTTGATGTACTGGCTAGGAGGATGTATAGTACTGTATTCTTGAGGTAAGTCAGTATAGTGTTGATGTACTGGCTAGGAGGATGTATAGTCCTGAATTCTTGAGGTAAGTCAGTATAGTGTTGATGTACTGTCTAGGAGGATGTATAGTCCTGTGTTCTTGAGGTAAGTTAGTATAGTGTTGATTTACTGGCTAGGATGATGTATAGTCCTGTATTCTAAAGGTAAGTCAGTATAGTGTTGATGTACTGGCTAGGATGATGTATAGTCCTGAATTCTAAAGGTAAGTCAGTATAGTGTTGATGTACTGGCTAGGAGGGTGTATAGTCCTGAATTCTTGAGGTAAGTCAGTATAGTGTTGATGTACTGTCTAGGAGGATGTATAGTCCTGTGTTCTTGAGGTAAGTTAGTATAGTGTTGATTTACTGGCTAGGATGATGTATAGTCCTGTATTCTAAAGGTAAGTCAGTATAGTGTTGATGTACTGTCTAGGAGGATGTATAGTCCTGTATTCTAAAGGTAAGTCAGTATAGTGTTGATGTACTGGCTAGGAGGATGTATAGTCCTGTATTCTAAAGGTAAGTCAGTATAGTGTTGATGTACTGGCTAGGAGGATGTATAGTCCTGAATTCTTGAGGTAAGTCAGTATAGTGTTGATGTACTGGCTAGGAGGATGTATAGACCTGTATTCTAAAGGTAAGTCAGTATAGTGTTGATGTACTGGCTAGGAGGATGTATAGTCCTGTATTCTAAAGGTAAATCAGTATAGTGTTGATGTACTGGCTAGGAGGATGTATAGTCCTGTGTTCTTGAGGTAAGTCAGTATAGTGTTGATGTACTGGCTAGGAGGATGTATAGTCCTGTATTCTTGAGGTAAGTCAGTATAGTGTTGATGTACTGGCTAGGAGGATGTATAGTCCTGTATTCTTGAGGTAAGTCAGTATAGTGTTGGTGTACTGGCTAGGGTGATGTATAGTCCTGTATTCTAAAGGTAAGTCAGTATAGTGTTGATGTACTGGCTAGGAGGATGTATAGTCCTGTGTTCTTGAGGTAAGTCAGTATAGTGTTGATGTACTGGCTAGGAGGATGTATAGTCCTGTGTTCTTCAGGTAAGTCAGTATAGTGTTGATGTACTGGCTAGGATGATGTATAGTCCTGTATTCTAAAGGTAAGTCTGTATAGTGTTGATGTACTGGCTAGGAGGTTGTATAGCCCTGTATTCTTGAGGTAAGTCAGTATAGTGTTGATGTACTGGCTAGGAGGATGTATAGTCCTGTATTCTTGAGGTAAGTCAGTATAGTGTTGATGTACTGGCTAGGAGGATGTATAGTCCTGAATTCTTGAGGGAAGTCAGTATAGTGTTGATGTACTGGCTAGGGGGATGTATAGACCTCAATTCTTGAGGTAAGTCAGTATAGTGTTGATGTACTGTCTAGGAGGATGTATAGTCCTGTGTTCTTGAGGTAAGTTAGTATAGTGTTGATGTACTGGCTAGGAGGATGTATAGTCCTGAATTCTTGAGGTAAGTCAGTATAGTGTTGATGTACTGTCTAGGAGGATGTATAGTCCTGTATGCTAAAGGTAAGTCAGTATAGTGTTGATGTACTGGCTAGGAGGATGTATAGTCCTGTGTTCTTGAGGTAAGTCAGTATAGTGTTGATGTACTGGCTAGGAGGATGTATAGTACTGTATTCTTGAGGTAAGTCAGTATAGTGTTGATGTACTGGCTAGGAGGATGTATAGTCCTGAATTCTTGAGGTAAGTCAGTATAGTGTTGATGTACTGTCTAGGAGGATGTATAGTCCTGTGTTCTTGAGGTAAGTTAGTATAGTGTTGATTTACTGGCTAGGATGATGTATAGTCCTGTATTCTAAAGGTAAGTCAGTATAGTGTTGATGTACTGGCTAGGATGATGTATAGTCCTGAATTCTAAAGGTAAGTCAGTATAGTGTTGATGTACTGGCTAGGAGGATGTATAGTCCTGAATTCTTGAGGTAAGTCAGTATAGTGTTGATGTACTGTCTAGGAGGATGTATAGTCCTGTGTTCTTGAGGTAAGTTAGTATAGTGTTGATTTACTGGCTAGGATGATGTATAGTCCTGTATTCTAAAGGTAAGTCAGTATAGTGTTGATGTACTGTCTAGGAGGATGTATAGTCCTGTATTCTAAAGGTAAGTCAGTATAGTGTTGATGTACTGGCTAGGAGGATGTATAGTCCTGTGTTCTTGAGGTAAGCCAGTATAGTGTTGATGTACTGGCTAGGAGGATGTATAGTCCTGAATTCTTGAGGTAAGTCAGTATAGTGTTGATGTACTGTCTAGGAGGATGTATAGTCCTGTGTTCTTGAGGTAAGTTAGTATAGTGTTGATGTACTGGCTAGGATGATGTATAGTCCTGTATTCTTGAGGTAAGCCAGTATAGTGTTGATGTACTGGCTAGGAGGATGTATAGTCCTGAATTCTTGAGGTAAGTCAGTATAGTGTTGATGTACTGGCTAGGAGGTTGTATAGCCCTGTATTCTTGAGGTAAGTCAGTATAGTGTTGATGTACTGGCTAGGAGGATGTATAGTCCTGTGTTCTTGAGGTAAGTCAGTATAGTGTTGCTGTACTGGCTAGGAGGATGTATAGTCCTGAATTCTTGAGGTAAGTCAGTAGAGTGTTGATGTACTGGCTAGGAGGATGTATAGTCCTGTATTCTAAAGGTAAGTCAGTATAGTGTTGATGTACTGGCTAGGAGGATGTATAGTCCTGTATTCTAAAGGTAAGTCAGTATAGTGTTGATGTACTGGCTAGGAGGATGTATAGTCCTGTGATCTTGAGGTAAGTCAGTATAGTGTTGATGTACTGGCTAGGAGGATGTATAGTCCTGTGTTCTTGAGGTAAGTCAGTATAGTGTTGATGTACTGGCTAGGATGATGTATAGTCCTGTATTCTTGAGGTAAGTCAGTATAGTGTTGATGTACTGGCTAGGAGGTTGTATAGCTCTGTATTCTTGAGGTAAGTCAGTATAGTGTTGATGTACTGGCTAGGAGGATGTATAGTCCTGTAATCTTGAGGTGTCAGTATAGTGTTGATGTACTGGCTAGGAGGATGTATAGTCCTGTGTTCTTGAGGTAAGTCAGTAAAGTGTTGTTGTACTGGCTAGGATGATGTATAGTCCGGTATTCTTGAGGTAAGTTAATATAGTGTTGATGTACTGGCTAGGAGGTTGTATAGCCCTGTATTCTTGAGGTAAGTCAGTATAGTGTTGATGTACTGGCTAGGAGGATGTATAGTCCTGAATTCTTGAGGTAAGTCAGTATAGTGTTGATGTACAGGCTAGGAGGTTGTATAGCCCTGTATTCTTGAGGTAAGTCAGTATAGTGTTGATGTACTGGCTAGGAGGATGTATAGTCCTGTATTCTTGAGGTAAGTCAGTATAGTGTTGATGTACTGGCTAGGAGGATGTATAGTCCTGTGTTCTTGAGGTAAGTCAGTAAAGTGTTGTTGTACTGGCTAGGATGATGTATAGTCCGGTATTCTTGAGGTAAGTTAATATAGTGTTGATGTACTGGCTAGGAGGTTGTATAGTCCTGAATTCTTGAGGTAAGTCAGTATAGTGTTGATGTACAGGCTAGGAGGTTGTATAGCCCTGTATTCTTGAGGTAAGTCAGTATAGTGTTGATGTACTGGCTAGGAGGATGTATAGTCCTGTATTCTTGAGGTAAGTCAGTATAGTGTTGATGTACTGGCTTGGAGGATGTATAGTCCTGAATTCTTGAGGTAAGTCAGTATAGTGTTGATGTACTGGCTAGGAGGATGTATAGTCCTGAATTCTTGAGGTAAGTCAGTATAGTGTTGATGTACTGTCTAGGAGGATGTATAGTCCTGTGTTCTTGAGGTAAGTCAGTATAGTGTTGATGTACTGGCTAGGATGATGTAATGTCCTGTATTCTTGAGGTAAGGCAGTATAGTGTTGATGTACTGGCTAGGAGGATGTATAGTCCTGTGTTCTTGAGGTAAGTCAGTATAGTGTTGCTGTACTGGCTAGGAGGATGTATAGTCCTGAATTCTTGAGGTAAGTCAGTAGAGTGTTGATGTACTGGCTAGGAGGATGTATAGTCCTGTATTCTAAAGGTAAGTCAGTATAGTGTTGATGTACTGGCTAGGAGGATGTATAGTCCTGTATTCTAAAGGTAAGTCAGTATAGTGTTGATGTACTGGCTAGGAGGATGTATAGTCCTGTGATCTTGAGGTAAGTCAGTATAGTGTTGATGTACTGGCTAGGAGGATGTATAGTCCTGTGTTCTTGAGGTAAGTCAGTATAGTGTTGATGTACTGGCTAGGATGATGTATAGTCCTGTATTCTTGAGGTAAGTCAGTATAGTGTTGATGTACTGGCTAGGAGGTTGTATAGCTCTGTATTCTTGAGGTAAGTCAGTATAGTGTTGATGTACTGGCTAGGAGGATGTATAGTCCTGTAATCTTGAGGTGTCAGTATAGTGTTGATGTACTGGCTAGGAGGATGTATAGTCCTGTGTTCTTGAGGTAAGTCAGTAAAGTGTTGTTGTACTGGCTAGGATGATGTATAGTCCGGTATTCTTGAGGTAAGTTAATATAGTGTTGATGTACTGGCTAGGAGGTTGTATAGCCCTGTATTCTTGAGGTAAGTCAGTATAGTGTTGATGTACTGGCTAGGAGGATGTATAGTCCTGAATTCTTGAGGTAAGTCAGTATAGTGTTGATGTACAGGCTAGGAGGTTGTATAGCCCTGTATTCTTGAGGTAAGTCAGTATAGTGTTGATGTACTGGCTAGGAGGATGTATAGTCCTGTATTCTTGAGGTAAGTCAGTATAGTGTTGATGTACTGGCTAGGAGGATGTATAGTCCTGTGTTCTTGAGGTAAGTCAGTAAAGTGTTGTTGTACTGGCTAGGATGATGTATAGTCCGGTATTCTTGAGGTAAGTTAATATAGTGTTGATGTACTGGCTAGGAGGTTGTATAGCCCTGTATTCTTGAGGTAAGTCAGTATAGTGTTGATGTACTGGCTAGGAGGATGTATAGTCCTGAATTCTTGAGGTAAGTCAGTATAGTGTTGATGTACAGGCTAGGAGGTTGTATAGCCCTGTATTCTTGAGGTAAGTCAGTATAGTGTTGATGTACTGGCTAGGAGGATGTATAGTCCTGTATTCTTGAGGTAAGTCAGTATAGTGTTGATGTACTGGCTTGGAGGATGTATAGTCCTGAATTCTTGAGGTAAGTCAGTATAGTGTTGATGTACTGGCTAGGAGGATGTATAGTCCTGAATTCTTGAGGTAAGTCAGTATAGTGTTGATGTACTGTCTAGGAGGATGTATAGTCCTGTGTTCTTGAGGTAAGTTAGTATAGTGTTGATGTACTGGCTAGGATGATGTATAGTCCTGTATTCTAAAGGTAAGTCAGTATATTGTTGATGTACTGGCTAGGAGGATGTATAGTCCTGTGTTCTTGAGGTAAGTCAGTATAGTGTTGATGTACTGGCTAGGATGATGTATAGTCCTGTATTCTTGAGGTAAGTCAGTATAGTGTTGATGTAGTACTGGCTATCATTGCCTAGGAGTTCTTGCATAGCATAAGGTATGTTGTAATTGCTTCTCCTCTGGCTGTCAGTCAGTAAATGTTTAATCGCAAGTCCTGTGTTTCATATGTTGCATATTGGTTTGTGGCGTCTTGTCATAAGAAATTCGTGGGTAAGCCGAGTATGTCCAATCAGTAAATGAGCGAGGACAACTTCTCGTTTATTGTCGCAAATACTGGACGGCCATTCCTCGACTGTATTTATTATGGTCCGAAGTTTATTGTAAGTTAGTTGTGTCCATAATTATTGGCAACGTTTAAATTTGTTCACAAACTTCTAGCTATATCTATTCCATGCTTTCCAACTAAGGATAAGAATTAAAGAATCTTGCAAAGATGACGCAGTTCCTGTAAGTTGGACGGTTTTTTTGCTATCTTAAACTCTGTAGAATGTTTTGTTTGGTTATCCAGTTGCCTACTAGTAGAAATATAAGTCTTACCATTTCTATTATAGGCTACTTCTTTCAGCCTCACATCTACACTAAAATTGTCGTTGTTTTCTTTTTTTTTTTTTTTTTTTTTTTGCATCCCAATGGAGCTTCCGTCATAACATTTGAATGAATAAAAATATCAAAAATAATTTCGTTAATTACTAGAATAAGTCCACTAATGATAGGAGTTTTCCTGAAGCCAAATCGTACTTTATTGCAACAAAATTCTATTTTTAATGTTCTATAGAAAATATAAACAACTTGCCACTAAACCATGAAATCAGACAATTCTTATTGACAATTTATCCCCAAAAAACTTTATATTAAAATAACTTTTCAGCGCCCCATCTGATTAATTTTTTTTTTTTTACTTTACTTTCTCTGTTAAATTTTCATATATATTTGTTTACGCTTTATCGTGGACTTCACTGTTCATGTTGTTTTTTTGTTTTTTTTTCATTTTAGTTTCTCTTGCTTTATATTCTATATTCGTACTTTATCATTATATATATACAGTGGAACATGGATAATTCGAACTTCGATAATTCGAAATCGTGGTTAATTCGAATATTTCCCTCGGTCCCTAGAATTTAGGGCATAAACAATGTTAAAAAATCGTGGTTAATTCGAATAAAATTTTGGATAATTCGGATTTTTTACGAGTCTTTACCTCCAATGGGAAGTGTTCGATCTTAAATCTCGTGAAAATATTCTCCCCTCAGGTAAGAAGGATAGTAAGATACGGATGATGCAAAGGGGTGAGTCGAGCTTCCTCCCTTCCAGGGGCTGTAGTTACATACACCATCCTGTCGTATTATCCAAGAATTCCCTCCCATCTGCATTTCTTATTCAGTTATAAGTCAGTCAGTACCTAAGGTCCGGAACAAAAAGATAGCTCACCCAATATTTTTTCTCTTAATCAATTTCAACCATTGATATAATTTTTTTAAATTAATATCTAGGGTATTCTACTCAAATTTGAACCGATGTTCAGGTTTAGGAGTTGAAAATAATTAATTTGTAAGAATTAGTAAATAATACTTGATTTGGGGTGAGACAAAAAGATAGCACAGTGAACAATAATAATAAAATTCTTTATTAAAACACAATTAAAATAATACAAATTAAAATTTAATATCCTGTATACGCACCACCTTTTTCTAATGCAGCAATCATACGATTTGAAAGTGAGTTAAAATGACGCCGAATCAATTCTTGAGGGAGATTTGCCCACTCCTCCTGAATTGTTTGTTTTAATTCTTCAACGGACTCAAATTGTCGGCTACCACTGTAAGTAAACACTTCTCGCAAGATGCCCCCAAACATTTTCGATGATATTAAAGTCCGGGGATCTTGCCGGCCAATCTATAGTTCTAATATTTTCTTTTCTAAAAAACTCTTTTGCAACTTTTGCCGTGTGGACTGGAGCATTGTCTTGCTGAAAAATTACGTCCTCTTTAGGAACAAGTTCAAAATATTTTTTTAGTTGGTTTTCCAACAAATTAACATAATGCTGACTGTTCATTCGACCAGAAATAAACACTAAATCAGTTTTGTGATCATATCCAATGCCTCCCCATATCATGACGCTGCCTCCTCCCATTTGCCTCTTGGAAAACACTTTTTCCTCCTTCCGTAGGTCATGGTAATAGTGAGCCCAGCCATCAGGACCGTCAAGATTAAATTTTTTTTCGTCTGTGAACAAGACTGTTTTCCACTCGTCTTTCCATTGGACATGTTCACGGGCAAACTCCTTTCTTCTTTCTTTATGTGCCGAGGTTAAAGGTGGAATACCTTTCATTTTCTTCCTTTTGATGTGAGAAGCTGCACGAATGACCCTTTGGACGTTTTTCACATTCGTCACTACACCAGCTTTCGCCGCAATTTGACGGGCCGTTAAAGTTGAGTTGGACGCTACCCTTAGAATTGCCCGTTTTTCACGTGTTGATAAAGCTGGCGGTCTCCCAGGTGATTTCTTCGTCCCATAGCTTTCTGGAGACTTCAAAAAATTTAAAATTACCTTCCTACTCCTACCGGTATTTTTTGAAATATCGGAAATACAAAACCCTCGGTTTTTCATTGGCTGAATGATATTTTTTTCACTTGGGGTCAGTGATTTTGCTCGTCCCATGGCACTAATTTAATGTTAACAGCATGAAAGCAGAAACAGAACTGGATTAGCATTGCCTACTCAGAGGGATTTGGCTTTGTTTGTAAATAAACAACAAGTGTGCTATCATTTTGTCTCATCCCAAATCAAATAATAACATGAATTCTCTCAAACTATTTTTTTTCCTGCTTTCTAACGGATCAAATCAGACCACATTTGAGCTGAATACACTACAGATTAATTCGAAAAAATTATATCAATGATTACAATTGATTATGATGAAAAATATTGGGTGGGCTATCTTTTTGTCCCGGACCTTAGATCTGTTGTATTGTTAGTTCCTTGAATTTCTTGTGTACAGTGCAGTTCTGTGAGTTTTTGATTTAGGATGTGGAAGCCTAGAAGTTATAAAACTTTCAACGTTGTCAGCGAAAATAGCTGCGATTAAAGAAGTTGAACAAGGAAAAAAGAAAAAATCTTAAATTGCCAAGGCATTCCTCCTAATACTTTACCAACTTACCTGAAAAATAAAGAAAAAATTCTTGGCCATGAAAATGTCTTTTTTTCAAAACAATAGACTTTTATTTTTACTTGTTTGATAAATTATTTATTACTTATTTACCTAATCATCAATTTATGAAATGTTTGTTTTTCTTTAAATAAAATGCATGTATTTTTTTTAATTTAAAAAATGTGAAAACATGAAAATCGATGTTTTACCCCTTTATATTCAAAAACTTTTTTAATTCGAATTTTGGATAATTCGAACTTTTTTATCGGTCCCTAGAGGTTCGAATTATCCAAGTTCTACTGTATATCAAATATAATATTCCACCGACTAGAGAGAGAATACAATTTGTGGTTTCTAACCAAACCTAAAATCATTATAATGCAATTCAACTCTAAATGAGCAGAGAAAGCGGTTAGTCCACCAAGCGTGGCTCAGCACCGCAGATCCTACACAAATGTTTTATTATATATATATATATATATTATTCTTTATCATATCGGTCAGTGTACAAATAATGCATTATACCAAGAGAAAAAGGGGGCGAGGTCAGCTCAGCGGTAGAGCACTGGACTAATAAGCTGGACAACCTGAGTTCAAATCCCGAGCAAGCCCTAATGTTTTTTATCATCTAGTGTCCTCGTTCGTGGGTTGGATTCGGCCTCCCTGACCTTCCCTAGGCCAACCCAGCCTTTAATTAATTTAACAATTGGTACCTGCAAAAGAAAAAATTAGACGACCGGAACGCTATTCCCCTAGTGTGCCGCATAGTCATTAATCAGATGCCTCTACACTATCTGCACCACAGGACACTAGAGCCCGTAACAAGTTTCATAAGGAAAAATTGTTTCGTTAGAGCCTTCTGCTCAAATTCAGGAACATAAATATGCCACCCTTAAACACTTTTTTGTCAAGTTAAGCGTGACACTTTTTTTTAATGCATAGGTCCACACGATCACCCTATGTAATGCACTGTATAACATACAGTCTTCTTTTTCGTACATGGCCACTGCGCATACGCGAACGCCAGCGGGCAGGTTTCTGTGTCACTTAGGTCCGCCCGACAAACCTATGTACTGCACTGTATGACGTACAGTCTTCTTTTTCGTATATGGCCAATGCGCATGCGCGAAAGCCAGCGGACACTTTTTTGCGACTCTGTTGTGTAACGGTTTTTTCGAGTTTAATCATTGCTAATGGATATTTTTGCTAAAATTAAGGCCGCAATCGTATTATTACAATTTACTACTGGTGATCTTCAGTGTCTGGAAGGTAGGATCAAGGAAGATTTGCGAAAACGTTTCATAAATTCTTTTACGTTTCAATGTTAATACACATTTCCTACATTCCCTTGAAAAGAGCTGAAAGTAAAACAACCTTACCTTACATTGAAATTGTCTATTGTAACACAAGGAATTGCTAGCGTAAACGAAACTTGACTTTATTCGTAAAGAGTAAATAGAAAGAGACAAGACGGTCGTAAATCTAGGACCGCTGATCCGCCGAAATGCAAGGTCCAAGAAGAGTATCGGATCGGGGCTTCGTGTGATGGGATACTCTTCCCGATGTGTTCCATGGTACTACAGGCTAGTCGTAAAGCCTTCCTTCCATTTCCAAGCTCCAGGAGGATGGGGCACTTTCGGTATTCGGCAAGTCCACAGAGATATATCTCACTTTCTCTCCCTTTTTCATATTCCACTCAGTGCTTTTCTCTCTCAAGGGAAAGAGAAGGAGTGAGAAGTGTGATAGTAGAAGAGGAAGAGAGCTAGAGGGAGAAAGAGAGGGAAATACAGACAGTCAAAGATAGGTAGAGAGAGAGGGGGGAAAAGAGAGAAGGGGGGGAGAGAGGAGGGTATTCAGATTTCATTGATAGGGGAAATCTCAGGGAAGCTTAGGGAAAAATTGTAAAAATGAAATATTTACAATTTATTTTGAAGGATTAAAAGATCAACAGCATCCAATGGCTATCCTTTAACAGGGTTATATTTCGAACCCAATTTGTTTTTCATTAAAAATAGAAGTAAATTGAAGAGGTGTCTTCCCTTAGTAGGAAAGAGAGAAAAAATAGATATAGAGTGAGAGAGAGACAACCAAGGGTAGATAGATAGAGAGAGAGAGAGAGAGAGAGAGAGAGAGAGAGAGAGAGAGAGAGAGAGAGAGAGAGAGAGAGAGAGAGAGAGAGAGAGAGAAAGTGAGAGAGTGGGGAGGAGAATTCAATTTCATTGATAGGTAAACTTCAGGGAAGTATAAAAATGGAAAGAAGAAAATATTTACTAGTTATTTTGAAGGATTAAAAAGACAACAGCCTCCAAAGGATATCCTTTAACAGGGTTAAATTTCGAACCCAATTTGTTTTTCATTAAAAATAGAAGTAAATTGAAGAGGTGTCTTTCCTTAGTAGGAAAGAGAGGGAAATATAGATATAGAGTGAGAGAGAGAGACAGCCAAAGATAGATAGGTAGAGAGAGAGAGAGTGTATGACTGAGAGGGAGAGACAGCCATTGGCAGAGAGGGAGTGGGAGAAAGAAAAAGAGAGAGGTTGGGGGGATAGGATTCAATTTCACTGATAGGTGAAATTCAGGGACGTATAAAAACTGTAAAAATGAAATATTTACAATTTATTTTGAAGGATTAAAAGATGAACAGCATCAAAAGGCTATCCTTTAACAGTGTTAAATTTCATACCTCGATTTTCATTAAAAACAAAAGTAAATTGAAGAGGTGTCTTTCCTTAGTAGGATAGAGAGGGAAATATAGATATAGAGTGAGAGAGAGAGACAGCCAAAGATAGATAGAGAGAGAGAGAGTGTGTGTGAGTGTGAGGGAGAGACAGCCATAGGCAGAGAGGGAGTGGGAGAAAGAAAAAGAGAGAGAGTGGGGGAGAGGATTCAATTTCACTGATAGGTGAAATTCAGGGACGTATAAAAACTATAAAAATGAAATATTTACAATTTATTTTGAAGGATTAAAAGATGAACAGCATCAAAAGGCTATCCTTTAACAGTGTTAAATTTCATACCTCGATTTTCATTAAAAACAAAAGTAAATTGAAGAGGCGTCTTTCCTTAGTAGGAAAGAGAGGGAAATATAGATATATATAGAGAGAGAGAGAGACAGCCAAAGATAGGTAGAGAGAGAGAGTGTGTGTGAGTGTGAGGGAGAGACGGCCATAGGCAGAGAGGGAGTGGGAGAAAGAAAAAGAGAGAGAGTGGGGGAGAGGATTCAATTTCACTGATAGGTGAAATTCAGGGACATATAAAAACTGTAAAAATGAAATATTTACAATTTATTTTGAAGGATTAAAAGATGAACAGCATCAAAAGGCTATCCTTTAACAGTGTTAAATTTCATACCTCGATTTTCATTAAAAACGAAAGTAAATTGAAGAGGCGTCTCCCCTTACTAGGAAAGAGAGAATATAACATTCCTAGAGGTGATGAATGTTGGAGTCCCGCCTGCATTAGGTTGAGTTTTTTACCATTGGGAACCGCGTATTTTAGGAAGGATACCACCCTATAGACGGACCGATCCTAATGTCCTAAATACCGAAGCGCTGTAAAAAAAAAATAAAATAAAATAATAAATTGAAGAGGATTGGACTAAGGATTCAACCTTGTGGGACACCAGCTTTTACGAATTTTCTCACTGTCTAAATTCAAATAATACTAATAGAAAATGTTCTGTAATTTTGTAATGAGTAAACATTACCGACTAATAAATAAATCTTGTCCTATTAAGCTTTGCCTACTATTTAAATAAAATTAAAACGCAGCCTTGGTAGGTTTAGTTGAATATGAAACACCTCTCACGCGATATTTATACGAATTTATTTGCATATGTAAATTATTTCCATAGCGGCCCGGTCTGCCCTAAATCTTGGTAGAAGATGGATGATAGAGCACGTAATATATATATTGAATAGCACCATATTACCATTTTCCCTCCATACTTTCTTTCCATACCTTCATGACTCAGATGTGTGACAGATCACCCCAATTTATCTGGGAGAAGAGTCGCTCAGGTTTGAGAGAGCCGTGTTCCTGTCATAGTGATAGCAAGTCTCGCATTTAGTCTTCTTCATCTCCCATCATGACGTAATCAAAATTTTGTCGTGAGTCAGTCTGTAGGCCAAAATAGAATTCCTGTCATTATTAGCCCTGCCTCATTTATTAATATGTCTTCATCCCGATTCCCAAATCGCAGCTTCTTCTGAAATGGTTGGCAGAAAAATTTACTGACAAAAAATTCCAGCTCGTATGAACTCATCTCTCGTATCTTATCCGTTCTTTTGTGTGTGTGTATGTATGTGTTTAACGGCGTATCAACGCTTGGGCTATTAACGCCGGGCTATATATAGTTTGCCACAATTTTATAATGCCAACAGCACCGTCGGTCACCCATTCAGGTACTGGCGACGCCCGACGTTGCTTAACTTCGGTGATCAAGAAGAACCGGTGCATTCAACGTCCTTTCCGTTCTTATCCCCCCGTCATTAGGAAAGCATAGAATAGAAACAATAAATATTTTCCTTTGCTCTCTCGTTAAAAATGTAAACACTTGCATAAATGTAAAATGATATCTCAAAGGGAAGCAAGATCTTAGGTGCCAGAACAGGAAACTGAGAGTATCCTAAGCGGAAATTACTCCTTCCGCCTTCTCAAAGTTCGCTTATGGAAAACACTTATTCGAAATACGTTTCTCATTTTTAAACCTTGTTTTAATAAAATGCTCATTTTTCGGTAAAATGCATTAAAAAAAAGTCCGTCACGCAGGAGCTGCATAATTAAGCACTTTCCTCAGAATTTGGGTAGTGTAGAATGCATTCCTGAATAATTTGCTTAAAATATCCTATATAAATAATAAAAAAAAAAACAAAAAAAAAAAAAACTTCCAAATAAACCGATTTAGTTTATTTTTACAACACATTTTTCTCTGTAGATTATCACTACGAATACCGAGTTTCGTCGAAATATAACAAAAATTACGGCTGGTAGTGGCGAATTGGTAATGTGGGTCCGGAGTAACCCCCCCCGCTCCTCATTGACCGATTTAGTTTATTTTAATAACACATTTTTCTCTGTAGATTACCACTAAGAATACCAAGTTTCGTTGAAATATATCAAAAACTACGGCTGGCGTGGTCAAATTAGTGTTTTGGGTCCGGGGTAAACCCCCCCCCCCCCCTTTCGTTGGACGGACTTTGGTGGTTTACGAACTCGTTCAATCGTGTGTTAAGTGAACGCTGTATACCAAGTTTCGTGACGAAAAAAACAAAAACTCTGGCCGCTATCGTGTTGACAGACATATATATAAATGTTAACAGGGGTCATTCTCGGTTTCTACTAGGGGGAACAATAAAGATTTGAAGACATTTTTCAAAAATTTCGCGATGAGTGCAACCTCAATAGCTACTTTCCTTCGGAGGAAAGATCTAAAACAATACAAAACTGAAGCAAACTTAGAGAACAAAAAAACGTCCAAAAGAACGAATCGGACACTTCCCAATTTAAAGCACAGATTTCTCCGAATTTGATCGCCCCGTCGAAAAGAGGAGACTAATTCAACTTATAAATACAATCCTTAGTTTTTAGCACTTTCCTCCGAAGGAAAGTAGCTATTGAGGTTGGACTCATGACGGAATTTTTGAAAAATTTCTTCAAATCATTATCGATCCTACCTAGTAGACAGCGAAAATGACCCCCGTTAAAATTTATATATATCTATATATATATATATATATATATATATATATATATATATATATATATATATATATATATGTGTGTGTCTGTTAACACGATAGCGGCCAGAGTTTTAGTTTTTTCGTCACGAAACTTGGTATATAGCATTCAATTAGCAAACTATTGAACGAGTTCGTTAACCAACAAAATCGGTCCACCGGAAGGGGGGGTTTACCCCGAACCCAAAACACTAATTCAGCCGTAATATTTGTTATATTTCAACGAAACTTGGTATTCGTAGTGGTAATATAGAGAGAAAAGTGAGATATAAAAATGAACTAAATCGGTTCATAAGGAGGGGGGGGGGGTTTACTCCGGACCGACAATACCAATTCGCCACTACCAGCCGTGATTTTTGGTGTATTTCGACGAAACTCGGTATTCATAGTGGTAATCTACAGGTAAATATGTGTTGTAAAAATAAACTAAATCGGTTCATTAGGAGGAGGGGTTTACTCCGGACCCAAATTACTAATATACTCATACTGGTCGTAATTTCTGCTGTATTGTAACGAAACGCGGTATACTTCGTGGGTAACTCATGAGAAAGAAGTGTTGTAAAAATGAGCTGAATCGGTCAATCGGAAAGGGGGGTTTACGTTCAAATATATTTCAATAGATATGCCAGCCAGGCATAGGTTCACAAAGGCGCCGCAAGGAGCGCTAGATGGACTGTATCCGGTTCCTGCGTTAGATCAAAATACGATAATATGAGGTTTTTTGTATTTATTACGTAGTGTAGTAGGTACCATGTGTAAACATAACTCTGGAAGCAAATTAATAATTTATCAGTTACTCATTACAAAATTAAAAGAGAACTATTCATGTTTTTATTTTATTTATGTAGGATATTTTAAGCAAATTGTTCTGGAAAGCAGTCTACGCTACCCAAATTCTGAGGAAAGTGCTTAGTTATGCAGCTCCTGCGTGACGGACTTATTTACAAATAATACTGTTTCTTCGGTTTAACTATTTTATATGTTTATGTGGTGATAAGAATGTTTAGCTTTGTTCGCACATGAACAAAACAGGAAAATAACTTTTCTGAGTCCTCTCAAAAAACAAATAAAAATAAATTTAATTAATGAAATGCCCATAACTGCCTGGAAGGGCGACATAAGTTTATATTATATGGTAAAAAGGGTCGTTGTTAAATTAATATTTTTCGAGAATTCCAAAAAGTTGCAATAAAGACCTCAATATCCCAATCGTTAAAGATGGTGTATTATCCAGATTCCAAATTTTAATCATCAAAATACCGAAGTCCTCTTCCTATCAAGTGACCTACCCATTCTTTCCACCAAGGCGACTCAGAAGACAGTGGCTCAGAGATCTGCAGCAGTGACCAAGTGAAGTGTTACCAATGGCTTTCTCTTCCTTCAAGTGCGTCAATGTCTGTGGCTCACCGATCTCTCTTCGACTCCAGCCACTGGTCGGACCAGAAGGGAGCTTGTGGAGCAGAAGGCACCTCTCAACTTCTTCCTAGCGTCCTTCTGACGTTAATCGAGGGAGAAGTCAGGAAGCATTGAGCACAGAACCTTCATATTGTATCATATTACCAGATGTATTCATTTACAGAATGCAATAACCAATAAAGAAATCAATTGATTCCTTTTTACCATTTGGCGTTACCAACCTCTGCCAAATTTAATTTGTTGGTTGACAGTATTGTCTTAATATTCGCCAAATCATTATTTTGTCCATAACGTAAAAAAAAATAAATTTACGCCAGTTAAATTCTTCCTTTGATAACGAAAATAAAACGAGTCAGCATTGAAATCTCCATATGCAAATAGCGCAAGACACTTGACACTTTATGCAAATTCATTAATTGAGAATCCTTCCAGATTCTGTATGTAGTTCAATTTTAGAAAACTTGCATTGCAGACGACTATCGTTCTTTTAAATTTATTTTTCGGAATTCCGAAGAATTAGATGATGTTGAATTTTATTTATAAAATAAAAAATCAACCGCTGTGATGAAATTGATATTTTACCAGTCAAGTAAGCTTCACATTAAATTTCAATCAAAAATAAAAATAATAACTTCGAAAATTATAAAAGTTCCAACATCTGGCTCCTCCTTGCAGAAAACGCGTAACTATCACCACTGTTTATATAATGTGTCTTTCGGCAGCATATGACAGCCCATTTTTTGCGCGGTTCCTCCATCCCCCCATCATAGGAGGCAACCCCGCCTATGAGGTTATGAGGTCAACCTCATGACACAATCCGCAAGTTCCGACTAGAAAACTTTACGTTTCAGAATCTATGGGTCTCAAAAATAATGGTGGTTCATGGTTCAATTTGTATGTATGCATGTATATATATGTATATATGTAAATATATATATATATATATATATATATATATATATATATATATATAGATATATATATATATATATATATACCAGCTGACCCGGAAAATCGTTGTTTTGCTATATACATCGTTTCTAGCGAATATTTTGGTAGTGAAATAATAATCCCGTACCTGTTACGGGATCTCGGTTTTTGGATAGCGTCGTATGAATGGCGTGTCTCAGCAATGGGCTTAAGATTACTATTTCTTCTTCGAATCAGGATTTCTCACGTAGCTGTACGGTCGCCAACCATGATTCCAGCAACGTCATCAGCAACAGGTGCATTGAATGTACTCTCCAGATGCTTCTTTATCAGGAAACAATAGCGTGATTATCACTTTGTAATTTATGCATGTGTGATTTAAATAGTTTCAAAAATTCATTCTTATCATTCAATAAATCGTCCAGGTCACTGATGATGCGCCTGGCAAAACGTGAATTGAGGTTAACGTAGCCCCAACGTGCATCCACGCGATTGGCGAGTGTGCTTTCGGAGTCCTCACATCCCATAAAGTAAATTTGTAAAAATTGCTGTGGTTCGTTTGGCATTAGCAGCAACGGTCCCACTTTGTGATAAATTTGGCCTTTGATTTTGAATGTTGAATTAAATTGTTGACTATTTGCAGCATTATGTTTTACTATTTCCGTTGTTCCGAAAGATGTCATTTGGAAACATGAATTCAATAACGGAATTAACGCGCTTAGGCAGAGCGGGGGCTGGGAGAGATTTAGAATTGGCAACGTCGAGCCCTCTCTACGCTTTCCCAAGTGACAAGTTATATATCTATGACACTATAGTTTCATCCTTGTAGTTCAGAAGTAACACGAAAACAACGAGAATTATTTAAAGTATTTCTACTGTGTCTAAAAATTAGCGTTTGATAATAGTATTCATTCCTTAGATAGGCAAAAAAATCACTACAAAGAAGCACTACATTATCTGCAAGCAAAACAATATAACACTTGGAATTAAGTTTGTTTGCCATTAAAAATAGATTGAAGAGGTATGGATCAATGAGTGTCCCTTGTGGAACACCAGTATTCCCATTATTGGCATGTGGTTTAATGTAGATAATTAAGTCTGTATATTTACATATAATTAATTTTATTTATTAAAATAAGCATTGTTTTTATTGCATGTGCTATTCCGATGTAAGATTCTTAAATATTAACAAAAAATACAAGAAATATTAATATTAATTCAATTATGTTTTACAATTTCCGTTGTTCCGAAAGATGTCATTTGGAAACATGAATTCAATGTTGGAATTAACTTCAGGAACAGATTAGAATCTGGAGACATATTTTTCTTCGTAAAGATCGTATGTTGACTAAAACTACATTTTATAATTAAAATGTATTTATTATAATTAAAGTACTAATATCGTTATTATGAAATAGGGATTGGTGGTAGAAGGTTGAAAATTTAGGGTAGTATATACTTTATAATGCTAAATCATAAACAAATAAAAATTAAATATTTTGCCCAAAAAATAAAAAAATATTTTTTTGGGGTAGCCGCCCCTTATCACATAGGGGTATAAAAATTAGTTATAAGCCTTTTCTCAGACCTACTGAGACACGAGAATTTTATATAATATATATATATATAACCGGCCTCCTCCTGGTATTTTTATATTTTATAGTTAAATTTTTCCTGGAATTATTATAGCACGATGAAGAAATTTAAATTCCAATTAACTCCCTTTGGGAGTAATTTTATTCCCGGTGAGAAAAGGTAAAATCGTTTATTCGGCGTTGTTAGTAGAAGAGGATATTATTAGAATTGAGTTTACAGAAGGTGTAATTATTCAGGGCCTGTAAGTCTACAGTGGGCGTAAGTAGACAATGACTGTAAGTTTACAGTTTGTATCGCCAGAGGAAGTTTATTAAGCAACTAATTATGAAATATAACTTCATTAGCTCAGCTAATCTCTGGGGTAATGTCGTGATTCCGTCTCATAAATCCAACATGGTGATTTATAATGTTAATATGAACGGAATAATTTCTCTCTCTCTCGTGGAAATAATAAGGCCGCTTTCAAAATGTATATATTCATTTTGACGAGTCAAGAGCTGTATATAAATTTTTACATACAGAAGTTTCGTAAAGATTAAAGAGTATTGGACCAATGATTGAACCTTGCGGAACACAAACCTTTCCGCCTATTGAGACATCTAATGTATTTAAAGTTTTAAGGTCTTCTGGATATGACCGCGACGACTAATAATACAGGTCAATATTTGATCTAAAAAAAAACACTCGGAGCGGTATGGTCCTTAAATGGTTTTTGGGGTCGCTGATTAAGATAAGCGGTTTGGTGAATTGAAGGTCAAATAGATGAAAAAAAGTTTAAACAATTCATTCAAAAATTCATTTTCTGGGAGGCAGTGCGAATCAAACAAACTCAGGGACCTCAAAATCATATGCATGATTTTTTCGACGTTGTTTTATCTATTTGACTTTCAAATTACCTCTAGGAAAAAACGTAAAATTTAACAAAAAAACTACGGATTCGGACTCAGGGACCTCAAAAACATACACATGATTTCTTTTTTTTAGATTTTTCCTACGGGTTTTTCTCTGTTTGCCCTTCAAATTGCCTTGTATCTGACGCGATGAAGGTTAACCGACCCGCTCATCGTATTCAGCGACCCAAAAAACCCTATAATGATCATACCGCTCCGAGTGTTTTTTCTTAGATTAAATGTTGACCTGTTAACCATCGTTTCGCCAGACATTCTTCAGGCTTCTTCAGATTTTGTTCTATGAATGAAAAGAGATTTTTTTCTTCTAACCTCACGTAAGAAGAAAGAAGTGCTGCATTAAGTAATAGTCTATTAGTTTTTCTGGGGGACAGTTCCCAACTTCTCCAATCCTTTTCATTTATCGTATCTGCTTGATAGAAAACAGATTTCAGTCCGGGACATATTTATACTTTATTGGGGCCATAGGTGGTCTTTCCAGACTTTTGCTTGGTCGATCCTTCTCGCGCTGTTGGGTTCCGTGGAGCCAATGAAATATTCTGTCTCCCACAGGATAAGAGGTGTCCATAATTTACTAAGTCTGTAGCCATCTTCTCTATTGATATTCTAGGGATATTTTACAATTTTGATCAATTCTTGGAACATCCTTCCACGTGTTATAGATTCCCTATAACACAACTAGGACTTCAGTTTTATCAAACTCTAGGGAGTGATTTCTGGTCAAGAAGTGTTCTGCTGATCATTTTGTTTCTGTGATCTTGATATGTTTTATATATTCTTTGAGTCTTGTTTAAATTTGTCCCCCAGTTTATTCAATGCATTGCATCCTACACGAGCTTGGTAAGTCGTATAAATTCGTTGTCTTTAACCCTATAACCTAGTGTGAGAGATATAACTTATCACATCGCTGCAGAAGGGTAAGGGAAGGTGGAGGCGCCTCTAGCCAATAACGCCCTTGCTGAGTTGCCACTCCTCTCTCTCCTAATCCCGCGCCTAGGCAGAGCGGGGGCTGGGAGAGATTTAGAATTGGCAACGTCGAGCCCCCCCTACGCTTTCCCCAAGTGACAAGTTATATATCTATGACACTATAGTTTCATCCTTGTAGTTCGGAAGTAACACGAAAACAACGAGAATTATTTAAAGTATTTCTACTGTGCTAAAAATTAGTGTTTGATAATAGTATTCATTCCTTAGATAGGCAAAAAAATCACTACAAAGAAGCACTACATTATCTGCAAGCAAAACAATATAACACTTGGAATTAAGTTTGGTTGCCATTAAAAATAGATTGAAGAGGCATGGATCAATGAGTGTCCCTTGTGGAACACCAGTATTCCCATTATTGGCATGTGGTTTAATGTAGATAATTAAGTCTGTATATTTACATATAATTAATTTTATTTAGTAAAAAAAGCATTGTTTTTATTGCATGTGCTATTCCGATGTAAGATTCTTAAATATTAACAAAAAATACAAGAAATATTAATATTAATTCGTATAAGGAAACACCAATAAATTTAAAATATTTGCTAGACAACTAGCATTAAACATTAACATTAAAATATAGCCTATTCGTGCAATAATACTATGACTTTAAAAGCATTGTACAAAGTTTAAAAAAATAAATAAAAGGAGCCTTTCCATTTATTAAATATTTTTGTAGCACATAAAATTATTTGTTAGCAACATTATTCACTCTTTAGGAAGACAAAAAAAAAGCACTAAATAAAACAATTGGAATTCATTTTCATGTTCATTAAAAATAGAGGGGTCTCCCGTGGTGTAATGGCCAGCGCCTTGGATTCATAAGCTGGAGATGGTGGGTTCGATTCCCAACCTCCGGCAGGAATTTTATCATCCCACGGCTCGCTGCACCCTGGATGTCGGCGCTAATGACCTAGATGTAGATGCGCAGTAAAAAAAAAAAAAAAAAAAAAAAAAAAATTGATTGAACAGGAATAGGCCCATAAGTAAGCCTTGTGGAACACAAGCATTTCTATAATTTTCAATTGGTTAAATGTAGATCATTAAAGCTTTATAGTTGATATTTAAATATAACTAGGTTTATTTATTAAAATAATTTTTTTTTTGTTTTATTACGTGAGCTGTTTCGATGTAAATTCTAAAATACTAAATAAAAATATTAATGTACACATTAATATTTTTAGTCATTTTTATTTTATTTATTAATACACGTATTAATAAATAAAAATTTAATAAGTTGTAAATATTTGTTAGATATTTACAATTAATATATAGCCTTTCCATGTTACAACAGTATGCTTTTAAAAGTATTATATGTACTTATAAAACATAAATAAAACCAGCCTTCCAATTTATTAAAACAATTAATATATTTGATCCCACTAATTGATGAACGAGTTTATCCCTTAATCCGTAGCCTGAAATATTCAATTACTTTTATATGATTAATGATAAAATGCAAATATGCATTTTAAAATCAACCGCAAGAAGAAATATTACCTCAATCACAAGAAATCCATTTCAACTTGTTTTACAGTATGAATAAAAGTTGTAGAGAGATTTTAATCAATTAATTAACTTGACACACACACACACACACACACACATATATATATATATATATATATATATATATATATATATATATATATATATATGTATATGTAAGTAATATAAAAATATAAAACCGCAAATCTGTAACTGTTCGGGTTCACAGGAACCCGTGCGTGACCTCTGAACTGTAAGACGTAGACGATTTTGACCTAGCCTGTGACACTCCCGGTATTAAGACCTACCTGTATGCCAAGTTTGGTCAAAATTGGTTAACGTTGTGAATTTTTATAAGGAAGACAAAGAAAAAGCTGATAGACGATTTTGACATAGCCTGTAACACTTTTCGGATCAAGTCCTACCCGTGTCCAAGTTTAGTCAAATTAGACAAACGGTTAGAATTTTTATAAGGAACAGACAGACAAAAAGCTGATAGACTATTTTTACCTAGTCTAGTGCACTCCCCGGATCAAGATAATAACCAAAATACCATAACCGAAATTTATATATATATATATATATATATATATATATATATATATATATATATATATATATATATATACAAATTTGAACCACCATCATTTTCGGTCTCTAGGCGTTCTAAAACGCAAAATTTTCTAGTCGGCACGGATAGCGTTATGAGATCAACCTTATAAGCGGGGTTCCTCCCTTTGGAGGGAGGGAGGAACCGCGCTAAAAATAAAAAAATAAAAAAAACGTGACCTCCGAACTTTGATTCCTAGACGGGTTAAACACGCACATATATAAAGACGTTCGTCACATACACATTAGGCCTCCTAATGTGGCAAAAATAACATAAAGAAAAAGCAATTCGATTTAAAATAAAACTATGTGGTATACAGAACCCGAGCAAAAGGAAAACCATTGAGGTACTTAAGGTGTAACTATGTGGTATTCAGAACCCGAGCATAAGGAAAACCATTGAGGTACTTAAGGTGTAACTATGTGGTATACAGAACCCGAGCATAAGGAAAACCATTGAGGTACTTAAGGTGTAACTATGTGGTATACAGAACCCGAGCATAAGGAAAACCATTGAGGTACTTAAGGTGTAACTATGTGGTATACAGAACCCGAGCATAAGGAAAACCATTGAGGTACTTAAGGTGTAACTATGTGGTATACAGAACCCGAGCATAAGGAAAACCATTGAGGTACTTAAGGTGTAACTATGTGGTATACAGAACCCGAGTATAAGGTAAACCATTGAGGTACTTAAGGTGTAACTATGTGGTATACAGAACCCGAGCATAAGGAAAACCATTGAGGTACTTTATTAGTATTACATATTAGATGTTATCTTCCTTAGATTAATCCTTCCAGACTCTCTGGAGGATATCATCTACACGATAGAGGAATGGCGTGAGGGGGGGGTGGGTATGAATGATGAAGCAGTTCCTTAATGGCCTCACGCGCCATATTCAAAATCTTGATGGATCTACTCTCTACTTAACCTCACATATTAGTTTAACATACTCAGGAAAATTTTAGCAATTTCAGATAACTTTCTTAATAGATAAATGATTCAGCTCTTACATATGTGTATATATATATATACAGTGGAGTCTCACTTATACGAATGTGAGGGGGAACGGAAAATGCTTCGTATAAGTGAAAATTTCGTATAACTGAATAGTACTAGTTTTCGTGGCTATTTTAAAATAAAATAAATCCTTCATTAAAATGTCACAATTTTACTGTTTGTACATATTTTGTTGTTAAAAAAGTCCGTCACGCAGGAGCTGCATAACTAAGCACTTTCCTCAGAATTTTTGTAGTGCAGACAACATTACTGAATAATTTGCCGTAAATAGCCTACATAAATAAAATAATAACTTGAATAGTTCTGCTCATTTACATTTCTTATGAGAACTGTTCAATTAGTAATTTTGTAAATAATTTGCTTCCAGAGTTGTGTTAATAAATGACATTGTACTACTTAATAAACACACAAAAACTTCATTTTCCGTCTTTTGATCTGACGCAGGAATAGGATACAGTCCCCCTAGTGGGAGATAGCGCTCCTTGCGGCGGCTTTGGGAACCTTCGTCTGGCGGCTCACATTTCTAATGAAACAGAGTTAACAGAGTAAACCCTCCTTTCCAATTGACCGATTTACTTCATTTTTACAACACTTCTTTCTCGTGTGATACCCACGAAGTATACCGCGTTTCGTTACAATACTGCAGAAATTACGACCGGTATGAGTATATTAGTACTTTAGGTTCGGAGTAAACCCCCCCTCCGAATAACCCGATATAGTTTATTTTTACAACCCATTTTCCCCTTTTGATTACAGCCACGAATACCGAGTTTCGTTGAAATGTAACAAGAATTACGGCTGGTATTGGCAAATTGGTTATGTGGGTCCGGAGTAAACCCCCTCTCCTAATGAACCGATTTAGTTTATTTTTACAACGTATTTCTCTCTTTATATCAACATAACGAATACCGAGTTTCGTTGAAATATAACAAAAACTACGGCTGGCATGGTCAAATGAGTGTTTTGGGTCCGGGGTAAACCCCCCTCCCGATGGACCGATTTTGTTAGTTAACGAACTCGTTCAATCGTTTGCTAATTGAACGCTATATACCACGTTTCGTGAAGGAAAAACAAAAACTCTGGCCGCTATGGTGTTAACAGACATACATATATATATATATATATATATATATATATATATATATATATATATATATATATATATATATATATATCGTCGATACAAAAGCAAACTAACGAATATGAAAAAATGCATCTTTCATTGTCCAACTTTAATAGTTTATGCTGGACTTATTTACGGCAAATTCTTCAATCTGACTTCACTCTATTAAAGGGAAAGTATTCCACTATCAAAAGGTCAAATCTGCCGAATATTTGACTGTCCAAAAAAAAAGTTATGAATAAATACTTTTCCACTCTGAAAAGTGGTGATTTTCATATTCGTTAGTTTGCTTTTGTATCGACGATATATATATATATATATATATATATATATATATATATATATATATATATATATATATATATATATATATAATTTTAACGGGGGTCATTTTCGGTGTCTACTAGGTAGGTGAAGATGGCTCTTGGGCCTCTTCCGATGAAGAAAAGACTAGCCTCTTTGGAACTCACCTCCAGAAAACCTTTACTCCTCATCCTGATCACAATGACCCAACACATCATTCAAAAATAATCGAATTCCTCGAATCTCCCCTTCCACTATCCTTGCCTCCTAAACCCATATATCCTTCCGAGGTCAAGCATATCATCACCAAGCTACAAAGGCGCAAATCTCCCGGCTTTGATTTAATAACATCTGAAATCATTCGCCAGCTCCCAACTAAAGCTATCAAATTCCTCACATATCTATACAACTGTATTTTCCGCACCACCTACTTCCCACTCCTATGGAAATTCTCTATTATCATCCTCTTCCCTAAACCTGGAAAACCACACTGCCCTTCATCCTATCGCCCTATAAGCCTACTACCCATCCTATCTAAAATATTCGAAAAATTACTCCTCAAACGAATCCAACCTATCCTTCACAGTCAAAATATCCTGCCCACTCACCAGTTTGGTTTCCGTTCCCAACACTCCACAGTACAGCAGGGTCTTCGCGTTGTAGATCGCATATCTTCATCCCTAGAGCAAAAAGAATATTGCACTTCAGCGTTCCTGGACGTTGCTCAAGCTTTTGATAAGGTATGGCATGAGGGCCTCCTCTACAAGCTCCAAACCTTTCTTCCCAGCACCCTATACCTCATCCTACGATCCTACTTATCAAATAGGCATTTTCGGGTCCGACAAGGATCAGAGTACTCAGAATATTATCCTGTGGAAGCGGGAGTTCCCCAGGGCAGTGTTCTGGGCCCTGTGCTCTACACCCTGTATACAGCCGATGTTCCAACAAGTCCCGATACCCTTCTAGCAACCTATGCAGACGATACAGCTATCGTAGCATCCCACCCAAATTCTAACACTGCAAAATCTTCAGTCCCACTTGAATAAAATTCAAGAATGGTGTAAAAAATGGAGAATCAAGGTAAATGAGGAAAAATGACCTCTGTGAACTTGGCACCCGACTTTCGAAAAAAATTATGACAATAGACTTAAAAAATTGCAAATCGTTTGTAGTTATTTGCAGTGAAAAAAAATTCGTTTGTAGTTGCCCCGTTTTTGAGAACCGGGGGGTCAAAAAATACCCCGCACCCGACTTCAACCGATTGGAACCAAACCACTTTTATTCGACGTAAAATCGTTTGCAGTTGTTTGTAGTGAAAGAATTTTCGTTTGTAGTTGCCTAGAAAAAAAGTTACGGCCGCTTTATGGATTTTCAAAATGGCGACTTTTTTAGTTTTAGGGGTGCGTGTTTTCTTACAGTCTCAATACATTCTAAATCGTTTGTAGTTGATAGTTTTGAAAGAATTTTCGTTTGTAGTTGCCTAGAAAAAAAGTTACGGCCGCTTTATGAATTTTCAAAGTGGCGACTTTTTTAGTTTTAGGGGTGCGTGTTTCCGTATAGTCTCAATACATTCTAAATCGTTTGTAGTTGATAGTTTAGAAAGAATTTTCGTTTGTAGTTGCCTAGAAAAAAAGTTACGGCCGCTTTATGAATTTTCAAAATCTCGACTTTTTTAGTTTTAGGGGTGCGTGTTTTCTTATAGTCTCAATACATTCTAAATCGTTTGTAGTTGATAGTTTTCAGCAGATTTTTTTTTTGTTTCAGAATTGCCCGGTATTTTCAATATAGGTGTGTTTTTAGGAGTTCATAGCAAATCCGGTGTCATTTCGTCGCTTAGTATGAGGAAATAGAGAAAAAATCAGCTCCTTGGAAAAATTTGTTTATGCACTGGAATCGACTGGAAATGTGTTGTTTAATGTTTAAAACAAGTTAGGATGTTAAAACGGAAGGCAATTTTGATTTAAGCGCATTAAAACACACTTATATTCAAATTTGCTTGTGATTTGGAGACTAAAAACAAAACGCGCTACAATTTAGCCAAGGTAAAATTTTTTTTTTGTTTCAGAATTGCCTGGAATTTTCAATATAGGTGTGTTTTGAGGAGTTAATAGCAAATCCGGTGTCATTTCGTCGCTTAATATGAGGAAATAAATGCCGTTTGCAGAGAAGTTTCTATTTCATTTTCATCAATCCTCAACAATAGAACAAAACTGGCAAAATTCTAATTGACTGATATTATTACCATGGCTGCAATTTCTCAAATCAATTTGACACCTATATAATGTTTTCCAGTTAGCGAAGCCCCTGCGGTGTCGGGGATAATACCCCCCCCCCCCCGATGTGGCGGCCCTGTCTTTAACTCAACGAATAAATCCATCTTTTGTGGGAGATGTTTTGGAAACCTCGTAATTGAAGAGAAAAACTAAAAAGAAAACGTCTGACTCGCAGGAACTGGGTCATCTTAGCGCGGTTCCGTTCATATCTCTAGTGCTAATAGTAAAGGAATAAATACAGTTATTGGTAGGATTTGATCATTCGTTAAAAATATAAAATAAAATCTCAAACAGAGGAAGATTAAGGTGCCACAACAGGAAACTGACAGCAGCCTAAGACTCCCCGCCAACACAACGTTCGCCCCGTGAAAACACTATTATCAATAAGTTTCTCATTTTCTTGCCTTCTTTTACTAATAGACTAATTTTTCTGAATACAATTTATCAAACAAGTCAGTAAAACAAACACAAAAGTCCGTTCAAAAGAAAGCAAACGCTTTCCAAGTTTCAGGCCCTTATTTCTCCGATTAACATCGCCCCATGGAAAATTATTTTATAACAATTTATGTAGAGACATTAGTAAGCTTTCGAATAGGAACCTTCCCCTTGCCACGACTTTCCAACCGATTTAAAAATATTTACTAAAAGATACGAAGATCCCAAAATGTTTCATGTCTACTCCTAAAATATTTTTTTCGAATACTTTCTTCACTCCAAATGTAATCAACATCTTAGTTTAGATGAGTTTTAAACACATAGAACTCATTTTGAAACTAAAAAAGTCGCCATTTTGAAAATTCATAAAGCTACAAACGAAAATTCTTTCAAAACTATCAACTACAAACGATTTAGAATGTATTGAGACTATAAGAAAACACGCACCCCTAAAACTAAAAAAGTCGCCATTTTGAAAATTCATAAAGCGGCCGTAACTTTTTTTCTAGGCAACTACAAACGAAAATTCTTTCAAAACTATCAACTACAAACGATTTAGAATGTATTGAGACTATATGAAAACACGCACCCCTAAAACTAAAAAAGTCGCCATTTTGAAAATTCATAAAGCGGCCGTAACTTTTTTTCTAGGCAACTACAAACGAAAATTCTTTCACTACAAACAACTGCAAACGATTTTACGTCGAATAAAAGTGGTTTGGTTCCAATCGGTTGAAGTCGGGTGCGGTGTATTTTTTGACCCCCCCCCCGGTTAAACCGCGGCAACTACAAACGAATTTTTTTCACTACAAATAACTACAAACGATTTGCAATTTTTTGAGTCTATTGTTATATTTTTTTTCGAAAGTAGGGTGCCAAGTTCACAGAGGTAGAAAAATGCCATCACATCACCTTCACCCTTCGGCGCAGTTCCTGTCCACCAGTACACTTTAACAACGTCCCATTACCCTCTTCTGATACAGTTCGCTACCTCGGACTACACTTGGACTCCCGACTTACCTGGAAACATCACTTAAAACTTAAAAGACAAGAACTTAACAGACGATTTGGACAACTCTATAGACTGTTGAACCGCAATTCACATTTAAGTACTGAAAACAAACTGATCATTTACAAATCACTACTGCAACCCATTTGGACATACGGTTCACAACTATGGGGAACTGCGAAAACATCGAACATCAGACGCATTCAAACATTCCAATCCAATGTCCTAAGAACAATAGTCGATGCTCCTTTTTATGTTTCCAACCTCAACCTCCATAAAGACCTCAATATCCCACTCGTTAATGATGTTGCATTATCCAGATTCCAACGTTTCCATCCTAAACTTTCCGCTCATCAAAATCCTGAAGTCCTCTCCCTATCAAGTGCCACTCACCCACTCTCTCCACCCAGACGACTCAACTAGGTAGGATCGATAAAAATTTGAAGAATTTTTCAAAAATTCCGTCATGAGTGCAACCTCAATAGCTACTTTCCTTCGGAGGAAAGTGCTAAAAAGTTGTACATTATCATATTTTCAAGTTTCATATCACAATTTTTTTTTTTTTTTACTTTTTTTTTAAGGTGAAAGGAAAATAGAACACTGCTACTAGAACGACTACTGTATAGAGACCTTAAAAACGAGTAAATGGAGGGGATGAATCACTGGCACGTGCGGTGTTATTAGATCGGAAACGAAGGAAATCACACAAGATAGAGTGGATAGAACACGGCTGGATTACTAGAATCACAAGGAAGAACTGAGATGAGGGAGAGAGTGACTGGTGGAGGTAAGTCTGTAAACATTTCGTGGAAAAGCTGTCGTCTCTTCGTATAACTGAATAGTATTTACAGAAGGGGAACAAATTAGCATTCGTATAACTGGATATTGCGTATACCTGAATATCGCATAAGTGAATAATTCATTAAACAGGATTAAATGGAGTTTAGCCGGGGAACCGCGAATGGAAGAGACCGCAATACATAAAACACATGCAATTCCCAGCGAAGCAGTTTAAAAGTAAACACACACACACACATATATATATATATATATATATATATATATATATATATATATATATATATATGTATATATATATATACAGGATGTATCGCATGTAGATGACGAAGAAGAAGAGGAGGGGGGGGGGGACTAGACTGAAAATGTAATTCAATCCTGCCAACCTCATGATTCTACCTGTTTTTGTTCTAATGTACCTGTAATTCTACATATGGCGTTCTAATGGTTACTTTGAAAAAGCCGTGTTTTTCGCAGTCAATTAGCAATTTTTTCAACGTTACATTACTTTTGTGAAATCAGCATTAAATTTTCTTTAAGGTTATTGAAATTTCAATTTTCAAAAGTGTCTCATACAAACCACAATATCTGTAATAATAGATTATATTAATAAAAAAGTCTAGTTAGCGAAACATTTTCGAAAATCACTAATCTTCCAAAAACAATTCTCTAAACTGCCGAATCTCAAAAAAGTCCGTCACGCAGGAGCTGCATAACTAAGCACTTACCTCAGAATTTGGGTAGTGTAGACTGCTTTCCAGAACAATTTGCTTAAAATATCCTACATAAATAAAATAAAAACGTGAATAGTTCTCATTTTGTAATGAGTAACTGATCAATTATTAATTTGCTTCCAGAGTTATGTTTACACATGGTACCTACTACACTACGTAATAAATACAAGAATCCTCATATTATCGTATTTTGATCTAACGCAGGAACAGGATACAGTCACTCTAGTGGTAGAAAGCGCTCCTTGCGGCGGCTTTGTGAACCTACGTCTGCCGGCTTTTCTATTCAAATATATTACAAATTAAACCCCCGCTTTCCGATTGACCGATTCAGCTCATTTTTACAACACTTCTTTCTCATGAGTTACCCACGACGTATACCGCGTTTCGTTACAATACAGCAGAAATTACGACCGGTATGAGTATATTAGGAATTTGGGTCCGGAGTAAACCCCCCCTTCTAATGAACAGATTTAGTTTATTTTTACAACACATATTTACCTGTAGATTACCACTACGAATACCGAGTTTCGTCGAAATATACCAAAAATCACGGCTGGTAGTGGCGAATTGGTATTGTGGGTCCGGAGTAAACCCCCCCTTCTAATGAACCGATTTAGTTCATTTTTATATCTCACTTTTCTCTATATATTACCACTAAGAATACCAAGTTTCGTTGAAATATAACAAATATTACGGCTGACATAGTCAAATAAGTGTTTTGGGTTCGGGGTAAACCCCCCCCCCCCCCCCTTCCGGTGGACCGACTTTGGTGGTTAACGAACTCGTTCAATCGTTTGCTAATTGAATGCTATATACCAAGTTTCGTGACGAAAAAACAAAAACTCTGATCGCTATCGTGTTAACAGACACATATGTATATATATATATATATATATATATATATATATATATATATATGCATATATATATATATATATATATATATATATATATATATATAAATTTTAACGGGGGTCATTTTCGGTGTCTACTAGGTAGGATCAATAAAGATTTGAAGAAATTTTTCAAAAATTCCGTCATGAGTCCAACCTCAATAGCTACTTTCCTTCGGAGGAAAGTGCTAAAAGGAAAAAGGAAAACGTTTAAAATCAATGAAAACGTCCCTGAAAACTGTCGTCGATGTTCTTTGAAAATTTCATCAATTGAATCAAACAGTTTTTGTGCGTACATAATTGTATTTTACTACTTCCGCTTTTACAAAGCTTATGAATCTTTGCTTTTATAACGTAAAGAAAGCATCTCAATTCTTTTCTTTTTTTTTTTTTTTTTTTAACTATTTCATTGTTTTGAACACCAAAAGCCAAAATTCTGTCACGTTCACATATTCAAGAAACCTTTTAAAGATATTACCTCCTAAGTTTCGTTTCCTCCTAAGGAAAGTAGCTATTGAGGTTGCACTTTTGACGGAATTTTCGAAAAATGTCTTCGAATCTTTATCGATCCTATCTAGTAGACACCGAAATATTACCCCCGTTAAAATGTATATATATATATATATATATATATATATATATATATATATATATATATATGTCCGTTAACACGATACACGCCCGAGTTGTTTTTTGTTTTTTTTTTTGTGTCCCACAAAACTTGGTATGTAATATTCCCCCATCAAACGATTTAACGAGTTCGGTAACCAACAAAATCGGTCCATCCGGAGCCAAAGTAGTTAATTCCCATTACCAGTCGTAATTTTTTTTTTTTTTTTTTTTTTTTTTTTTTTTTTTTTTTTTTTTTTTACGGCGCATCTACTTCTTGGTCATTAGCGCCGACATCCAGGGTGCAGCGAGGAATTTTCCCAGCGAGCCTTGAGATGAGAAAATCCCTGCCGGAGGTGGGAATCGAATCCACCATCTCCCGCACCAGTCGTAATTTTTGTTATATTTCAACAAAACTATGTATTCGTTGTGGTCAAATGAAGAGAAAAATGTCTTGTAAAAATAAACTAAATTGGTTCATTATGTGGGGGAGGTATACACAAATTATCCCAAATTACTAAACTGCTCATACCAGTCGTAATTTCTGTTGTTTTGAAGCGAAACGCGGTATACGTCCTGGGCATCTAATTAGAAAGGAGTGTTGTAAAAATGAACTAAATCGGTCTATCGGAAGGGGAAGGGTTTTTTTTTTTTTTTTTTTTTTTTTTTTCCTTTTTAAGGCGTTTCAACCTTTTAGGATATTAACGCCACAGATTTTAAATAAAGTTTAGAATTTTATTTTATAAATGTATGCTTGTAATAGTTGTTATTCAGCCATTAAGTGTTCAATTATTGTTTTCAAAATAATATATTGTTGAATATTAGAATTTTTATACTAAATTTAAATATTAGTTGATAGTTAACCTTAAGCAATGAGTTCTGTTTGTTGCACATAGCCACCACATGCCACAACAATCATAGTTTTTTTACAAGTTGTGTGTATTCTAAAAAATTAAATAGATTTTTGATCTTATTCGGGGCATCACCCATATCCCCCGGGGAAGGGTTTACTTTGTACTATGTTTGAATAGAATTCTCCCGCCAAAATCTCCCACTAGGAGAGGGAGTTGTTGAGTTCTGATGTCTACCACTAGGAGGTGCTGTATCTCCTTCCTGCTCTAATACTGTATCCCGTTCCTTTTAATATTCATCAAGAACAATAGATGAAAATGTGAAATTTTTGGTTATTTATTAAGTAGTACCACGCCTATAGAAAACTCTGGAAGGAAATTAATTAGAAAATTAATAATTGAAAGAGTTACTCATTACAAATGTAAAATAGCAGAGATATTCATGTGTTTATTTGGGTCTTTTTGCGAAGACCACATCCAGTTACTTTTGAAGTATCAGTAGTGATTTATAACACTTACTCGTACTCGCTGATAAGCTTACTGATTAGCTTATAGGTTCTTTGCTGGTTATCTACTACTTCTTGACTCTTTATCTATGGTTATAATTCATATTAGATAATGGCAAGCAATATTTATTAATAAAAAGGTTAATATGATCAAAATCAATTCTCTCAACTATGAAATAAGTTATTAAGCTTTAAAGTTGACTGTTTTGCAGGTTATGAAGGATAACAAACAACGTTATTTGTAAACAAACATATTTTATTCCTTTTCTCTCTCTCTTTTTTGGATATTTTACATTTATTAGGCATTATATGCTATGCGTTTCCGCTCGCTCAAGAAAATATCAAAACCCTAGTCAATCCAACTCCCAATTAATAGAATTATATTAATTGTAGCGACTCTAGTCTATCCAACTCGCTAAAATTAATAGGATTCCATTAATTTTTCCCAGTAAGAAACCAATCCCTTTTACTTTGTCAGGTACATCGCGAACTAATTGTAAAAGACTCATTTTTCTCACAAACATAAGCAGAGCTTTTTCATAAACAAAAGCTAATTCACTGTTGAAGGTTACTTTACTCCCAGCAAGAACGAATGCAATTGGTCATCCAATCCTCCAATAGGAAGGCAAAGGAGTTATGCGCATGCGCTAAATCACTGATACAATCACTACTGCTACTTCAAAAGTAACTGGATGTGGTCTTCGCAAAAAGACCCGTTTATTTTATTTATATACATTATTATAAGCAAAGTATTCAGGAATGCACTCGACACTACCCAAATTCTGAAGAAAGTGCTTAGTTATGCAGCTCCTGCGTGACGGCCGTTTATTTCGTGACGTTTAAGTTACAAAATGACATCGTCATAGGCGGATTTTCCTCCCCATAGAGTGGGAGGAAAAAAGGTAAAACTTGTTATGGAGCGCCTGTAAAGTTCTGAGAACAATTGGAGTTAAACTCATTAAAACTTCGCTGTAATTAAAACAAAAGAGTGCTGTTTCAATGAAAATAATTGTTTCTGTAATTATACTGTACATTATAGACAAAGCAATTTTTTAATCTGACCTATAAAGTTGTTGTATTTTGTGTTTTGTAAATATGAAAAAAAAAATGTTAGCTTAGATATTATTTTAGCGCGGTTCCTCCCTCCCCCATAGGGAGGAACCCCGCTTATAGGGTTGATACAATGAAACAATCCGGAAGTGCCGACAAGAAAATTTCGCGTTTCAGAACCCCTAGAGACCGAAAATAACGGTGGTTCAAATTTGTATATATATATATATATATATATATATATATATATATATATATATATATATATATATGTATATATTTATTTATATATATATATATATATATATATATATATATATATATTTGTCTGTTCGCTCATTTCTGGCTTCCCTGATGGTCCGATTTTGATGAAATTTGGTACAAAAATCAGTCGTCCAATTTGAAAGGTCAAGTTCGTTAACCAGCAAAATCCGCCCACTGGAAGATGGCGTTTGGGGCGAAATTCCCGCAGAAAAAATCGTAACGCTCTTGTCTTTGAGTTCATAAGCTTGTAAGTAATCTTTTTATAGGCTTCTTGGGCTAGGAAAACGAATGAAACCATTTTCAAGGCGATAGCTTTAACCGTTTTCGAGAAAATTGGAACAATAGTTTTTGAATACCGTTTTTGGTTTGGGTACTTAGAATCACGGGATTCAGTTGAAACATTATCTGCATGTTCTACTTTCATTAAAACTAATATGTTGAAAGTTATGTTACGTTTGGAGTTAAGGAAGGGTTAGAATAAAATATTTTATGAACAGACATGAAAAGTTTTGGGAACTTTGTATACTTTCCTTAATATCTCGAAAAAGGTTGAGAATCTTGGGAAACGGAAGAATACCATTAGAAAGCTTACTAAATGCTCTACAAAAAAGGTTCTGATGAAAGTTTTGATTAGACGATGTCAATCGGAGAAATAAGTGCTTAAAACTTTAAAGTAATTGATTTCGCTGATTCGAACTGTTCTTTTTGTCTGTTTTTATTCCTTGTTATTTTTTGACTGCTTATAGTTGGATAATATGTATTTGATAATAAATCAGGTTAAGAAAAATAAGAAAAACAATTTAATCTTAGAGATATGGATTTCCAAGATATAGTTTTTCAAATGCCTAGCGGGGTCCTTCCTAGGGCGGGAACCCATGCAGGTAAGATCGTAAATAAGACCTTTCTTGAAAGTAAAGATGGAACTGTCAACTTTGGTCCTCCTCTGCCTCCCGGCACTTTCATTGCTGACGAAGGCTACCAATGAGTAGCCAAAACGTCCTAAATATAGATTTTTTAACAAAAATCGTATTGAGGTTTCTTTAGCCGAATCCCAACCACTCCATCTTTACTTATCACCTCGACAGCTAACTATCTAATCTTCATGCTTTCTATGTGGACCCAAAATAATAACAGCTTCTATTTTAAATGAGTCTAGATATAAGAACGGAACCGCGCAAAGATGATGCAGTTCCTGCGAGTCGGACTTTTTCTTATTAAAATTCATTTAAATCATAAATTCATGTTTTCCATTCGATATTATCACATTCTAGTTTTTCGGGGGGGGGGCTGGTTGTTCGTTGAAACTACAATTAGCAAATTACCAAATTGTAGGGTATATTTCTACCACAAAGGTTCGCGTAGGCGAGATTGAACTGCTCCATATATCTATTCATTTCGCCAAATTTACGTCCAGACCTACAAAAGTTATTGTATAAATATGACATTCCATTCAAATTTAGTTTTAATTAAATTCGTTATCAAATTTGTTTTATCGGCAAATTATTAATTAATTAAGAAAGAAAAAACAACCTTCTAACCAATTGAAATGAATATGCAAAAGATTGATAAGTACGCTGAGTGTTTAACAAACTATTAAATTTGGGGAGCCAACATTGTTTTTAAATAAAGAATTTCTTCAACATCAAAAGTGGTGGTTATGGTGGGCAAAACTAAAAACTAAAACTAAAATTAAAACTACATTCACTTTTTAGAATAAACTAAACCTAAACTAAAAATTGCAACCTAAAAAAAAAACTCAAACTAAAATTAAATTATTTATTTATTTTACGAAACGACGGCGACTTGCTCTTTTTTTTTCTTTTTTTTTTTTTAAGATACAGCAAAAAATACAAATTTATATATTCACAATTAACAGTAACTTATAGTACTAAATACAAACAACAAAAAAAAAGTTTAAGGAGAGCATAAGAAAAAAGTTAGTAGGTTTGTGTTAAGAATTAATTGATAAACATTATTTAGAGCCTTGCTATTTGAACTATAGTTAATGTATTTACATAACTTATCACTAAAACTAACTGCCATTATTTAACTATTTATTAGGTCATGGATGATGCTACATGTTGTTTTCCATTAATGGCCAAGCAAAATTGAGTAATAATTACATAATAGGGAGGGGAAAAAATAAAAAAATAATCTTAAAATATCTTTCGTTTCCTCAGATTCTTTGGTAAATGTTTATGTGTTTTAAATATTGGAGTATAGAGTATATACATGGACTACCCTCTGTAAGAAGTTCTTGTAGGTCGTGTGGAATGTTCAGTTTGTCGCGTCTTTTACATTCAGTGAGTATGTGTTTAATTGTCAGTGTTGTGTTACAAACTCTGCATATCGGTTTGTCTTTTTTCTCCATGAGGTAATTATGTGTGAGCAACGAGTGTCCAATGCGAAGTCTGGTCAGTACTACTTGGTCTCTTCTTGTCAAGGTATGTTGTTCGTTACTCCATGCTTTTACTGTGTTCTTAATTTGTGATAATTTGTTGTTTGTTTGTAGCCAGTGTTGCAACCAGTCGTTTAATATATGTGTGCGTAATGTGTGAACTAAATCATCTAACGTTATGATTTCAATGTCTAGGATCTGTTTATTTGTTGCGTCTTTTGCATGTTTGTCTACTGATTTACTTAGTCCGATATCCTCGTGTCCGGGTAGCCATAATAGTGTAAGTGTGTCATTCCTGAGTCTGTGTAATTGTTCGTATATCTGTTTAATTATTGGGTGGTTAGTATAAATATTATCGAGGGAGCGTAAAGAACTGAGTGAGTCTGTACACAGGAGTATGTTTGTGTTTTCAGTGTTATGTAGTTTTGTAAGGGCTAAGTGTATGGCGTGTAATTCGGCTGCGTAGATACTTGTGTTGTCATGTAATTTGATTGAATGTGTTTGGTTTTGGTTAATGGCTGCTGCTGCAGTTCCAGATGATGTTTTCGATCCGTCTGTGTAGATGTGAATATGGTTACGTTTGTCTGCCAAAAGTGAGGTAAATATGGTTTTATAAATTTTGTTGGATAGTGGATAATTTTTTTTTTTAAATTGTGCTAGTGTTAAGTCAATCTTGTAGTTCTTTACGCTCCAATGAGGGAATGTTAACGGTGTGTTTGTGTATGTGGGTGTGTGTAGTGTATCTCTATCAGTATGATGATGCGTGTATCTTATGAGTAGTGGCTTCTGTTTTGGATTTTTTTGTACGTATTTGTTTATCATGGAACTGTCCATATAGTATTTTGTACAGGCTGTATTTAAGGTTTTTGATTTTAAGAGAAACTTTATACCCAAGTACCTCCGTCTATACTCCAGTGGAGGTTCTCCAGCTTCTACACAAATGCTATCAGCGGGACTTGATCTAAAGCTACTCAACAAAAAATTAAATTAACTAACGGATATTAGTTGAACTAACACTAAAAATGCACTACTCAAACATTTAAAAAACTCTTTATTATACTCAAAAATTTAATTTATTAAATTTTGTCTGTTTTGATTATTTTATTTTTTGTTTGTTTGTTTTTACTTCTCTTAATTCTTCTTTCTTTTTCAAGTTTATTTCTTCATATGTTTTTATATGCATATACACTTTTTTTTTTTCACATTTAAAGTTGACGACTGACGTTTAAAGAGTTTTTCGCCTCTGTTGCAGAACTCTATAAATTAAATAAATAAATAAAAATAAATAAAACTAAAACTAAATCATTGGAATTGATTAAAAACTGAATTAAAGCTTTATTTTAGTTTAGTTTGGCTTTACAAAAATAACGTGAATTAATGCAAATCATATGTTATTTCAATAATTAAGCCAATTACTAAAATAATAGAACTTGTTTTCATTTTTTTTTTTTTTAAATAGGCTGTACTTGTAAGTTGAAACCTCATTTTTTCCCCATTATAGTTCATAAATAAACTCACTTTATTTAAACAAAAATACATACATACCTATTTTTTACCATTTTACTGAATCAAAGTATGCAGTAAAATAATTAGTGAATTAAAAAGTAAAACTAACCTAAAATCATAAATTAAGGTCACTTTTGCTTAAATTAATTACCATACTAAAAACGGATACTAAAACTAAAAACAACTATTTATTAAGAAAATTCTCCAACACATGATTAATAATTATTCAAATCTAAAACTAATAATATAACGTGAGTTTATTTTTAGTTAGAATAGCTGTTACCCAGTTTGCCATGCTACACCTACTTTCTGTCTATGACTCTCCCCGTATCAAGATCTACTTGATACCTAGTTGTCTATACCCAGTTACGAAAATCGGTCAAACGATGTGAATTTGTTTTAGTTCATAATGATACCCGGCAGACGCCAGCACAACAGCACTTCATCTAACAGCCGACAGGGGCCAGTAGTTGTCGATTCAAAATGGCCGTCACAATCTGAATGGGTCAATGTAGCCAATTTTTCTTGAACAAAACTTTTGACCTATAACCAAATTTTGAAATTTGACTATTTTGTCCTAGCCTAGGAGATTTCTCGTATCAAGACCTACCTGTGTGCCAGGTTTGGTCAAAATCGGTCAAACGGTGTAGATTTGTATAAGGAACAAACAAACAAACAAAAAACAGTCAGACACGTGATTTATATATATATATATATATATATATATATATATATATATATATATATATATATATATATATATAGATGTGTTAATGTTACTTTAGTAAACTAAGGTTAGTTTAGCCCAACACTGCTTACTGAAACGGTAAAGCGACCTCTTCAAAGGTTGTTATAAAAAGTAATAACCTTTTATTAACTCTTTTTAACAACAGGATCATAAACCTAATTGCTGTGAGGGATATTCCAGAAGAATTATAACTCATCAAGTAAATAAATAAAGAGCAGGTAATAAACTTCCTCAACATGGAAAACTGGAAGTTTAACTTTTAAACGAGAGCCAGGAAAAATATAATATGAACATCAAAAGAAAAAGTATTTAAAAAAATAAAAAGTTAAATACTTCATTATAACTTTGTATTTCGCCCGCCTGAGGCCAACTTCTATCGAAACTTTCAAAAGAGAAATTATATTAATAATTGTCTTCAAAATATCTTTTTTATGATGAAAAATTAAATTCGAACAAATAATTATGCATCACTAATTAATAATAATAATAATAAAGTCCGATTTGCAGGAACTGCGTCATCTCAGCGCGGTTGCGTTCTTATCCCTAGTGTCATTGTGAAAGATTGAAATAGAAACAGTTATCATTTTGGTTCGACCTTTCGTGATATGCTTTTATGTAAGAAACGGGCTGGCCCTTACCTGGAAATACACAACCCACAGCCTACAGCTTGGTCGGCCAGCCCCTACCATCCACGATAAAACTAAAAATACTTACTTTACAGTTCATTGCATTGAAAATATCAAACTTTTTTGAGTGAGAAATCTCAATTTCTTGTCTTTTTCTACAATAATACTTTTCTATAATAATAAAAAGTTTTGATAGCAATTTTTATATTTTTTTTTTTTTTTTATTTATTTTTTTTTTTATTTTTTTTTTTTTACGGCTCATCTACATCTACGTCATTAGCGCCGACATCCAGGGTTTAGCGAGGAATTTTACCAGCGAGCCGTGGGATGATAAAATTCCTGCCGGAGGTTGGGAATCGAACCCACCATCTCCCGCTTATGAATCCAAGGCGCTAGCCATTAGACCACGGGAGACCCCGCAATTTTTATATTATTTCAACTTTATCATTATTTAAAATAAAAAAACAATATTAGTGCCATAATGAATAGAAACTTTGATTCACTCACATAAACAAATAACTTGAAATAAACAAAAGGTTCCAAATGAAGTATTTCTTAATTTATTCTGAACATAAAATACATTAATTGTAGATCTCGTGATAAGTGATTAATTAAACTTTAATTATTAAATTAATGAAATGCATATCATTATTTCTTAAACTATATTAAAAATATATCCATGTTTTTACTTTCACAATACATATACATATACTTTTTTTTTTTTTTTTTTTTTAAATGTTAAAATTAAACTAGAATCTTTTTTCGCAAAATTTTATTATAAAAATTTTCCCAACAATTTTTATTGATAACATTTTTATATCAAAATTATTTCATAAGAGTTATTCATTAATTTAAAAAATATAAATTATGAATTAATTTTTTTCTCATAATTTTTAGGAAACATTTAAATTTTATTTCGGTCCTTGCCTTCCACTTATTACGATTTACCAACCGTTTTCGAGATATTAAGGAAAATGTACAAAGTTCCCAAAACTTTTCATCTCTATTAAAAACATATTTTATTGTAATCCTTCCTTAACTCCAAACGTAACCGAAATTAAACATCTGGAATTAAATTTCGAACTTTCAGAACATTATATATATATATATATATATATATATATATATATATATATATATATATATATATATAAATTTGAAGCACCATTATTTTCGTTCTCTAGGGGTTCTGAAACGTAAAATTTTCTAGTCGGCACTTTCGGATTGCGTCATGAGGTCAGCCTTAAAAGCGGGGTTCCAGCCTATGGAGGGAGAGAGGAACCGCGCTAAAAGAAGAAGCGGAAGACGCGGCACTAATGCGCCGTTAAAAGGTACCGACTCGGAGGAACTGTGTCATCTTACCGCGTTTCCGTTCATATACCTAGTGCTGTAAGCGAATGCTATCGCTTTACCGTCAACTAATTTGCATAAGAAGATATGAAATTAATAATTATTCTTCAACTGACCAAAAACTTCACCATACAGTTTCACCAACTTTAGTACCCTACACGTTTCACACCTTTATTGGTGCCTCTTCAGGGGAAAAAAAGTTACAAATGTAAAACTTACAGCCTCAATCTGAGGAGGATAACCTTCCACCAGTACGGCCACGTCTAGCTGATCATGGTCTGTAAGAATCCAATATGGCGAAAAATAATCAGCTGATCGATAATCGATATGTCATACTTATAAAATTAATTTCCAGAAGAAATATAGTCTTAAAAATTCCCACCCTCTAATTAAAACATATTTTTATTTTTTGTCAAATAAGTTAATAAAAATAATATTCAAATGTAGTATTTCAGTTTTTTTATTTACCACTTTCTTTCTATTTTATTCTACGTTTTAATTAGAGGGTGGGAAGAGGGTTTTAATTTTTAAGACTATATTTCTTCTGGAAATTAATTTTAAAAGTATGACATATTAATGGATCAGCTGATAATTTTTGGCCATATTGGGTTCTTTCAAACCATGATCAGTCTAGACGTGGCTATACTGGTGGAAGGTTATCTTCCTCAAGTTGAGTAGGTTTTATAGGTGTAACTTTTTCTCCCCCTGAAGAGGCAACAATAAAGGTGTGAAAAGTTGGTGAAACTGTATGGTGAAGATTTTATTATTCGATCTTCTGCCTAGCACGAAATTAAATTAATATATATTTCGAATATGAACCATTTACGTGTTAGCAAAAAAAGAGTTTTGAACAATGTATTTTAGTATGGAACTTGCTTTAGCCGTGACCTAACTGCCATCACCGAGAACAACCACAAATACTGAGACTATGGTGGAGGATAGATATGGCGCTGTGGTGTGTGTGTGTGCTTTATATACTGGCCATAAAAAGACCCCATTACATTTTACACTTCATCCATTTAATGGTTTCGGCATGACTAACGCAGGCTCGTAAAAACACATCATTCAATCAATAGAAGGCCCTAACGACCCGGAAAGCAGCTAAATTGACTGCCATTTTCTGCTTTCTTGCTTCTTAAATCTTCAGTACTTCAATTTATGTTCTCAAGTACAGCTTTGAGGTACTGAGATTGATCTCATGAAATTATAATTGAACATTTCTTCTAATATATATATATATATATTATATATATATATATATATATATATATATATATATATATATATATATATATATATAAATCACGTATGCCTTATTCAAATCCACACCATTTGACCGATTTTGACAAAACTTGGAACGTAGGTAAGTCTTCATCTGGGAAGTCTCGTAGGCTAAGTCAAAAATGTCTACCACCTGTCAGTCTGTATGTTTGTTCCTTGTACAAATCCACACTATTCGACCGATTTTGAACAAACTTATCACCCAGGTAGATCTTGATGCGGGTATATTCGTATTTACAAATACATGATGTACGAATAAATTCGTATTTTTAGTAATAAATACAATTATGCCCACCTCTGATCAAAACTAAGAAGTTTAAATTTTTAAATAATAATGGTGTATTAGAAGGAATATATGTTATTACCAGACATGAAAGGATTTGGGATCTCCATATATAAATATATATATATATATATATATATATATATATATATATATATATATATCTGTGGCTTGGTGCTAAAAGGGCCAATGTCAATTTTTTCATATTTTGTGTTTTTTATTTACTTCCCTTAAAATACTTGCAAAAACACAAATATTCATGTATATATGTATATATATTTATACCTCTATATGTATACTATAAAAATATATATAGTATTGATATATATTTGGTTTTATGCAAGTATTACAAGGGGAAGTAGATGAACAAAACAAAATATGGAAAAATTGACATTGGCCCTTTTAGCACCAAGCCCGACATGTTTCGTGCATATTTTCGCACCTCTTCAGGGGCACTTCTACAACACAACATTATTTTTTGTACATCCAAAAGAAACAATTCATAGAAACTAGATATAAAAAAAAAATTATGGGATGCTCCATTAAATGCATTGAAATGGTATTAACCTAAATTAAATTTAAGACCTACCCTCAATGTTAAAATAATGATATCTACGTATTATGACGTATCTAATTTATTAAGCCGATCTGAGAAGTTGCATTTTGGACCACTTTGCGATGGAGAGAGGGAGGAAGGTCTCTAAAATAGAATTCGAAAGGTCTCATAGGCTCTGCAGGCCGGTGCGTCCTATTCGTAGTCCCTACTACCCCAATCTCGCCGAATATCTTGAGGCGAAGTTTCCTGACCTGTAAAGTTCCATTTCCACGCTCTGGCTACCTCATTCAACATATATGACTAAAATATTTATTAGAAAAATGTAAGAATAATGGTTTAATATATATATATATATATATATATATATATATATATATATATATATATATATATATATACAGGGTGTCCCGATTTTAAATGGCAAAACTAATGCTCTTTATTTTGGATGTCCCCAAAATAAAGGGTAAAACTTCGGGAATCGATGCAGGATGAAAAAAGAAATAAAAAAAGTCATTTGGCATTTTTCTCGTTTTTGCTTTGTTTCCAAGAAAAACGCAAAAAACTAAAACACAATTGTGAATAGGCATTTTCTCATAATGCCTATATAAAAGTCATTAAAAGTATATGTTTTATGTTCCACCCCCTCCACTCAGCCTCCCAGCCCCAGCACCACATTTTTTATACCCCCCACCCCACCCCAAAAATATAGGAGTGAGTATACCTCTGATTTTGTATGGAATAATGAAATAATAGGTCTCCATTTTTTATACCCCCCACCCCACCCCAAAAATATAGGAGTGAGTATGCCTCTGATTTTGTATGGAATAATGAAATAATAGGTCTCCATTTTTTATACCCCCCACCCCACCCCAAAAATATAGGAGTGAGTATGCCTCTGATTTTGTATGGAATAATGAAATAATAGGTCTCCATTTTTTATACCCCCCACCCCACCCCAAAAATATAGGAGTGAGTATGCCTCTGATTTTGTATGGAATAATGAAATAATAGGTCTCCATTTTTTATACCCCCCACCCCACCCCAAAAATATAGGAGTGAGTATGCCTCTGATTTTGTATGGAATAATGAAATAATAGGTCTCCATTTTTTATACCCCCCACCCCATCCCAAAAATATAGGAGTGAGTATGCCTCTGATTTTGTATGGAATAATGAAATAATAGGTCTCCATTTTTTATACCCCCCACCCCACCCCAAAAATATAGGAGTGAGTATGCCTCTGATTTTGTATGGAATAATGAAATAATAGGTCTCCATTTTTTATACCCCCCACCCCACCCCAAAAATATAGGAGTGAGTATGCCTCTGATTTTGTATGGAATAATGAAATAATAGGTCTCCATTTTTTATACCCCCCACCCCACCCCAAAAATATAGGAGTGAGTATGCCTCTGATTTTGTATGGAATAATGAAATAATAGGTCTCCATTTTTTATACCCCCCACCCCACCCCAAAAATATAGGAGTGAGTATGCCTCTGATTTTGTATGGAATAATGAAATAATAGGTCTCCATTTTTTGACCGGTCGAATTAACGCAAACTCTTTACACACATTCCTCGATAATAAAGTGTCATTGTTCTTGGAGGAAGTCCTTTTGGCACAAAGATTGGGAAGCTGGTTCCAAGTCGACGGTTGTCCAGCCCACTAGGGGTCCGAAATTGGTTAGACATTAACTATCCATGGCGTTGTATAGGACCTGGTGGGCCGGTATCTTGGTCGACTCGATCTTCAGACCTCACGCTCTTGGATTTCTTCGCATGGGGACACATTAAATATTTGGTTTATAGGGAGCACATTAGCTCAAGGGAGCACCTCATCCGTCGCATCAGATGGGCCTGGGAACACATTACAGCAGAGCAATGCACAAATGCCATCCAGTCTGTCAATGTGCGTTGTGATACCTGCATTCTTACTGGCCAAACGTTTGGACAATTTTTAAATTGATTGTTAGGAATAACTAGAAAAATAAATTATTATTTTTTACAATTATGTGTGCGTCCAGTGTTATAGTTAAAACTGCTTGAAGAATTATAACTGTAATTTTATTAAGAATTGATAGTTTTTTTTCGTGTTATCACTTTCCTCAGAAGAAAAGTACCTATTTTAAATAGATCAACGTGCAACTGTACATGCCGCCAATTATTTTTTTCGACCAAGAAGATTTTTCCTTGTTTTGTGTTTTTTTTGGAGGGGGGGGGGGGTAGAAGAGGTGGAAGATAAAATATATACTTTTAATGATTCTTCGTAGTTTTTTGCGTTTTTCTCGGAAACAAAGCAAAAACGAGAAAAATGCCAAAGGAGTTTTTTTTCTTTCTTTTTTCATCCTGCATCGATATCCGAAGTTTTGTCGTTTACTTTGGGGACACGCTGTATATATATATATATATATATATATTTACCTGTATACACCTGAAACATTTTGCAATGACAATTTGTTTCCATTGAAAATTAAAACGAAGCTAAAAAGAAATGCTCTTTTTTCTTAGTTTTTTGCTCCCCTACATGCACCTGAGGATTTCCCATTTAAAGTACGGGACACCCTGTATATATATATATATATATATATATATATATATATATATATATATATATATACAGGGTGTATTGCAAGTAGACGACCATACACGAGAGAGTGTAACTACCCCAGAAATAAAGTTAAATGCTGCACACCGTACGTTTATGTCTATTTTTTTTTCTAGAAATATGCCGTTCTAAAGGTTATATATATATATATATATATATATATATATATATATATCGCATTGAGATGTCATAACTTTAGGAGTTTAATATTCAACTCATTTGTAGACGCAGAAATGAGCGTTTTATCTCAATATTCAGAAGTGCAACTTAAGCTTTTCTCTATTTTCAAAACTATTGTTTTGTTTTAATGAAAAACTGTGTTTTCGAGATTTTTCAATAATGTATCGTACAAACCAACCACATTTTATGAATCTACAAAATATTTTTCCAATAAGAAACACCCTTTATTGCAATATTGCCATGTTAATTATGAACTATACCACAAGCCATATTAGTCTTTTCTTAAATTATTCAATATTTTCTTAATCAGCTATTTGTAGACTTAGAGGTTATCCTACGTCTCAAAAGTTGCATTAATTATACAGCTTTAAAATGGTACCTCGTCACTTTAGAAAATAAATTATTTGAGTCTTATTTTTTTCTGAGTTCTTACTCAAAACCAATAAATATTCCAAAATGGAGTGCTGTCGCCGTACCAGAATGTTCTTCAGTAATCTTTATGATGATCTTAATTTATTATCACTTAGTCTAGTACAGCTGTATTGCTATTAATATCTCATAATTAGTTTAATTATAGTGTAGATGGAGATAGTTAGCCGCTGTAGAGATACGAAGACAGGTATAGTTGGGATTCGGCTAGGAGAAAAACGTCAGACTTTCAAAAAGAAATCTGTATTTTGGACGTTTCGACTGCAACAATGGCAGCCTTCTTCAGCTAAAAAATATATACAACTTATAAGTAAAGAAAATGTACAAGTAGTAAGTAAAAGACAGGCAGAAATGAGCGGAGTATATATATCAATACAATAAATTTTAACCAATCTTATTTTTAAAAACAATGAAAATACGGTAGTTGGAAAGAAAACAGCATGTAGAACTTGTTAGTAAAAACAGTACAAAAAAAATTAAACAGTAAAAACAACGCACATTTTTTATGTGCGTTTAGGCTGCCATTGTTGCAGTCGAAACGTCCAAAATACAGATTTCTTTTTGAAAGTCTGACGTTTTTCTCCTAGCCGAATCCCAACTATACCTGTCTTCGTAGTTTAATTATAGATTATGTACGTATTAAAAATTACAGGGGAAAAAAATATCATTTATAATCAAAACGTACGTAAGTACGACAGCGATTGAGATGGGACTTACCAGGACTTATCCAGTTTGCCGGCAGGAGCAGAACTGCGTGTTGTTACGCCCCCCTATGGGGCGGTCGGGGGGGGGGGGAGAATGGCGAATTCCGCCGGAACTCCCCGAACTTTAACGAAGACGAACAAGCGGCCTCTGATTGAGTAGAGGATATCAATTCCTTCAATTGGGAAGAGTAAGGCTACATCATTTCGGAAATTGGTAAAAATAACCTTTATACCTTGTTTTCGTATGTATATATATATATATATATATATATATATATATATATATATATATATATATATATATATATATGAAAGACTTGCACATCTAGTCCTCCGTTACAGAAACAGACTCAAATATATAAAATAACTAGCTATTACCCGGCGTGCCATGCTACACCTACTTTCTGAATATAAAAGAGCCTAAAAAAATTAGAAACCAAAAGAGTATTATTAAAATCTAATAACACGAACCTGTAACTGTTTCGAACCCGTGACCTCCCAACTTTGAGTCCTAGGCGACTTTGACCTAACCTATAACACCCCCCGTATCAAGACATACATGTATGCCAAGTTTGGTGAAAATCGGTCTAACGAAGTGGATTTTTATAAAAAGGAAAAAAAAAAAAAAAAAAAAAAAAAAAAAAAAAAAAAAAAAGAAACATACAGACTGCAGCTGTTAGACGTTTTTGACTTGGCCTATGACAATCCCCTGATTAAGACCAACCTGTGTGCCCAGTTTGATCAAAACCTATAGAACGGTTTTGATTTTATAGGGAACAAACATACAGACAGACAGCTGGTAGAGGTTTATGACCTAGCTTACGGCACTCTCCAGATTAGGATCTACCTGTGTACCGAGTTTAGTCAAAATCGGACGAACGGCGTGGATTTGTATGAGGTAAAACTTACTGACAGACAGCTGGTAGACGTTTTTGACTTAGCCTACGACACTCCCCAGATTAAGATCTACATGTGTACCGACTTTAGTCGATATCGGACGAACGGTGTGGATTTGTATAAGGGACAAACATAATCGAACGAACGGTGTGGATTTGTATAAGGGACAAACATACAGACAGACAGTTATAAGACGTTTTTGACTTAGCCTACGACACTCCCCAGATTAAGATCTACATGTGTACTGAGTTTAGTCGAAATCGGACGAACGGTGTGGATTTGTATAAGGGACGAACATACAGACAGACAGTTATAAGACGTTTTTGACTTAGCCTAAGACACTCCTCAGATTAAGATCTACATGTGTACCGAGTTTAGTCAAAATCGAACGAACGGTGTGGATTTTTATAAGGGACAAACATACATACAGACAGTTATAAGACGTTTTTGACTTAGTCTACAACACTCCCCAGATTATGATCTACATGTGTACCGAGTTTAGTCAAAATCGGACGAACGGTGTGGAGACGGTATCGAGTTTATTCAAAATCGGACGAACGGTGCGGATTTGTATAAGGCACAAACATACAGACAGACAGCTGGTAGATTTTTTTGACCTAGCCTAGGAGATTTCCCGTATCTAGACCTACCTGTCTGCCAAGTTTGGTCCAAATCGGTCAAACGGTGTGGATTTGTATAAGGAACAAACAAACAGAAAAACAGACAGACACGTGATTTTTATATAAATAGATATGTAATAATTGAGGTAATAATAATATCATCCATGAAATAATAGACATAAAATTTTATTAAAAAAATGAAATTTCCTCCTCAAATTAAATAATATCAAATTTACAAGCACATAATCTGACTTAATAAGCTGTTACCAACTACCTAGAACATCTTAGTTTTCAACTTAGGATCTACAACATATAAATATATATATATATATATATATATATATATATATATATGTATATATATATATATATATATATATGTATATATATATATATATATATATATATATATATATGTTATATATATATATATATATATATATATATATATATATTTATATATATATATATATATATATATATATATATATAATTATATATACGAAAACAAGGTCAAAACATTTTCAAAACCATAGTTTATTTTTACCAATATCCGAAATGTTGTAACCTTACACTTCCCAATTAAAGGAATGGTTATCCTGATGGGGATATATACGGGACACCCTGTATGTATTCGGTATATATATATATATATATATATATATATATATATATATATATATATATATAGTTTTTAGTGTTGCTCTTTTATATTTGTAATAGCTGTTCCCCGGTGTGCCATGCTACACAAGTGTGGATTTGTAAAGAAAATAACACACTGACAGACAGCTGATAAATAAAATTTGACCTAGCCTATGAGACTCCCCGAATCAAGACCTACCTGTGTACCAAGTTACGTCAAATTCGGTCAAACGGTGTGAATTTGTATAAGGAACATACAAAGAGACTGACAGCTGGTAGAAATTTTTGACCTAGCCTAAGACACTCCCTGTATCAGACCTACCTGTGTGCCAAGTTTGGTCAAACGGCGTGGATTTGTATAAGGAACAAACATACAAACAGATAAACAGACAGATAAGTGATGTATATATACATATATGTATGAACAGCTGATTCAAGGTACAGCAGAAGCCGGAAACAGCGCCCATATTCAGCGCTCCTATTGGCAGAAGGAGCGACCAATGCCAGAGCCGCTTAACCCAATCGAGGCCGATTGTACACCGTGCGCGCAATAGAGTTCCGAGGCTATAAGACGACCTGCACACCGTGTGTTCAAATAACAGAAATGAGCAATTATCACTTATACTGAGTACACTAGTCGTCGAAATATGATTTTTCTTGGACTAATGAAATCTTTTAAGTACAGGAAAACATCATTTATCATAAGTTTTACTGTATATCAAAAAATCTATTATCTGTATTCTCATTTCACTTTACATTTCCCACGTGCACAATCCGCTGTCAAAAAAATAATATCCAATGAGTGAGTTGCACACCTGGTGTGCAATGATCTTATGCTGGTGCTAGTTTACTTGAAAACGTAAACATAGTTTTAAGTTTACTTGACGAAATATAAATTATAGTTTAACGATTGTATTTCCCCTTTAATCTACTCTCTAAAACAAATGTATTGGTAAAAGACTAATGTCGATAACATTTTCCAACCTCAAAAAATAAAATAAAGCATTTTCAACGTATTTTATTTTATTTCTCAGTCCCATTGGACGGAACGCTCGGACTAATATCGACCATTTTTCGATACAGAATCACCAGAAAAAAATGGACCAGATCGGTGACCCTACCATGTATACCAACTCCCCTTGTTAGTAGGAATTTAGATAACAATTTTATATTCCTCATAAACTTATAATATAATATTAAACTAATGTGAAAGTATATACAAATTTATATAAAGTAAAAATATTTATACATTTACTTGGATACTTATTTTTAATTTCAATGTAACAAAAGTCCGACTCGCAGGAACTGCGTCATCTTAGCGCGGTTACGTACATCTTGAAGAAATGGAATAGATTAGCATCACAAATCACAGGAAACTGAGCGCCACTGCCATCATGATTACCACAGCCACTGCCATCATGATTACCACAGCCACTCCAAACTTATTACCAATACCTTTCACCGTTTGTTAGCTTATTTTACTACAATACTAATTTTACTGATAAATGCAATTTAAAACTAGAAACAACCAATTAAAAAGTGAGATAAAGAAAGAGAAAAACCATTTCAAAACAACAAAACAAACACTTTTTAAGTTTTAAGCGCTTATACCTCTCATTGACGTTGTCCCATCGAATATTGCTTCAAGACATTTTTTGTAGAAAATTTAGTAAGCATTCGAATGGTCACTTTCCATTTACCACGATTTCCCAACCGTTATCGAGATATTTACGAAAAATGTATGGAGATCCAAAAACTTTTCACGTCTATTAATAAAATTTTTTTTTTCGCATACTTTCTTAACTTCAAATATAACCAAAATTTAATCATCTTAGTTGGGATTAATTTCCAAGATGTAGAAAATATTTCAATTAAATCCCGCGATTCTAAGTACTCACAAAAAACTAATGACTAACAAAAACATTGATTCAACTTTTCTCATAAACGGTGACAGATATCGCCTTAAAAATGGTTTCATTCGTTTTCGTATGTTAAGAAACCTATAAAACAAGTACCTGCAAGCATATAAACTCAAAAACGTAAGCGTTACGATTTTTTTTGCGCGAATTTCGCGCCAAACACTATCTTCTAGTGGGCGGATTCTGCTGGTTAACGAACTTGACCTTTCAAATTAGAAGACAGATTTTTGTGCCAAATTTCATCAAAAGCGGACCATTTTTGAGCCGTCAGGAGCGCGAACAGACAAGCATATATATAAATATATACACACATACATATATATATATATATATACAAATTTTAGCCACCTATATTTTCGTGATCTATAGGGTCTGAAACGTGAAAGTTTCTAGTCGGCACTTCCGGATTGCGTCATGAGGTCAACCTCATAAGCGGGTTCTCCCTATGGAGATAGGGAGTAACCGCGCTAAAAATAAAAATGTATAAGGCGCAATGGTTTATGTATAAACATAAGTAAGGCGCTAGGTTAAATCGCCGAATGTAAATTGCGAGATAGCTAGAGTTGTGGGTTTTCCGGAAAATTTTCCAAGCCACTAAATATTGACGGTATTGTAAAATAAATTGTCATTGCTAGAGGCTACATGTATGCACCACTGGAGTATTTTTATCAACTGTATTATATTATGGATATGATGGCCTTTTGACTTTTCTTCCTTCCCCCAAAAATAATAAGCGTGGTAGAATGCTCGCTAGATTCCCAGTCATTGCGGAATAAAGGGCAATGAAGCAGTTGACGAGTTGGCTAAAAAGGCCATAGGAGAAGGAATCGAATCCCACAGGATACCTGAGGGTGATGTTCTGAACTATGTGAAGCTTACAATTCTACAAAAGTTGCAACGAACCTTCGCACTCTGTAACTGATAATAAATTACGAATTATAAAAAAAAAACAAGTAACACCTTGGCAAACATCAATTCAACCAACTAAAAAAAGAAGAACGCATCCTGACTCGCCTTAGGATCGGCCATACAAGATTAACCCATTCATATCTAATGTCCCGAGGCGCCCCTCCACTTTGTGAAAAATGTAACCAAATCATCACCGTTCACCACCTGTTGATTAATTGTAAAATCTATGAGAAACACAGAAGAGAAGCCCAGCTATCTGATAGAATTGACGAAATATTAGCAGATCACCACGAACAGATCAATAAGCTATTCGAATTTTTCAACGTCAAGTGAATTAATAAATAATATCTAAAAATATAACTTAAAAACAAATATGTGACTCCATAACAAATATCATAAACTAAACATTTAAATCATATAATAATATACAATATCATAAACAAGAAAACATTAAAATTATAAATAATGTAAATTAAAATTAAAATCACTCGAAATAATAACCTTCTGGTTAATTTCGCGGAACGCCAATAGAATTAATTAAACAAATACCCATCTATAATCCTGTGTTTAATGACCTTATAATGGTTGACGACACATTAAACAAATAAACAAAAAAAAATAAGCAAAATTATAATGAACAAAGGATAGAATGTGTTTTTTAAGTTTTTAATAATTTGTATCGCTGAAAAGTTAAAATATAATAATTATTTAAAACCTGTTATGCAAATATAATGTTTCAGTAATTAATTAAAGAACACCATATTTGACAAAATATTTCGGAATATGCGGACAATTTTCCTCCCCACATCTCTAGATATTGGTACTATAGTAAATTAAAGTTGTACTCACCAATTTTAGGCAGCCAGATCTCTTCCACAGCCATTATAAGATGCCGGGTAGCCCCAACACAGACACGCTGATAACCTATCGTACGGAAGGAGGAGATGAAACACAACACTTAACCTTAAATCAAAGGTGTCAGAATCTTGAGAGAGTTACTCAATGCACATTTCTCGGTTCAGGATCTTACTGCACGCTGCTAACTGGATCACATCCGCTCGGGCTCCAGTTCCGCCAAAGAGGTGCGGTCCATCGAGATATCGAAATACCAGTCCAAATATTTATGTTATGCGCAAAGCAGATGGTGCTTCCTGTCTATAGAGTTACTAGAGGCAGGAAATAACCAATTTCCAAAGTCCAAAACCGCGTATGAGTACGGTACAACACACTCGTAAATTATTAGTAGGGAAAGGATGTTATTGTATTTACATATTTTTTTGCTGATTCTTAAATCGAAATTTTAATGGAATTCTACACGTTTTAAGTGATTTCAAAGCATTTAAACAGGTTTTTATTTTACATATTGTTACATATTTTGACAAAAATCCATATTTTTACATATTTTACCATAAATACATATTTTTTCAACATATTTTGCTTTTATTTTTTAATTGAAAAACTATAGGGCAAATCGAGAAAGAATGTTTTACCCATTGAATCTAGATCAGTATGTATTTTCTAATTGCAAGAAGCAAAGGTGGCTGGCAGCCATCCTTGCCCGGCGCAAATGGTCTAGGAGCAGATATATGCGTTTTAAAAAATATATATAACAAATTATTGTAGGGTCATTCCATTTCAAATCACCCAATATTTTAATGAAATGTCACCCATGATTTTAGATTTTCCTGAAACTTTGCACATTTGCTTATACTTATGCCCTAAGAATACCCGTGAAGTTTTATTGTTCTAGGATATATACTTTTCCTTTAATCCAATTTTTAAAATATTAATATTGTGATAATTTGGTTTCACAGATTCGCTTGCTGTAAATGACTAATATTTACAAAAAATATAATATTTCCGGTATCAATAAAGATTTTGATCTGGAAATTTTTTCATAGTTTAACATAAGTACACTCTTTACAAAAATGCAGTCATAAGACCAACGCTAAGTCTGAATTTCAAGCATGCAGAGGAAGTTGCTGCATGATGTTATTACTACTTCCTTTGGCAAAATTATTGTTAACTACTGAACTGATTGTTATGAAATTGTAAACATGAATTCTTTTTCGCACTATGTTTTTTAAAAATTGTAAATTTGTAAAAATGGACCCCACAAAAACGCCATTTAGTTTTTTATACTAATAAAAAGCTCATAATCTTAGGGTTTATTTGAAACCTTTTCCAGCTTTCCAGTAATTTGGAGAAACAAGTTACAAGCGTTTTTGTAAACCCTTGTTTTAGTTTCGGGAACAACAATAATGTCGTTCGTCAAAATTCCATTAAAATAAGATATACATCCTAGAACAATGAAACGTCACAGGTATCCTTAGGTTATAAGTTTAAGCTAATGAGCAAAGTTTCAGGAATATCTAAAATCGTGTGACGTGTGAATGACCCTTGAACAACTGGCATCAAATTGTACACAGTTTTATTGCAAATGTCATTATATAAATAGACCCCACAAAAACGCCATTCATTTTTTTAAACTAATAAAAAGCTCATAATCTTAGGGTTTATTTGAAACCTTTTCCAGCTTTCCAGTAATTTGGAGAAAAAAGTTACAAGCGTTTTTGGAAACCCATGTTTTAGTTTCAAAAAACACAATAATGTCAAGCAATATGAATTTTTTAATTTTTTTTAATACTATGGCTACTTAAATGACTGCATTTTTGTAAAGTGTGTACTTATGTTAAAGTATAAAAAAATTTCCAGATCAAAATCTTCATTGATACCGGAAATATTATATTTTTTGTAAATATTAGTCATTTACAGCAAGCGAATCTGTGAAACCAAATTATCACAATATTAATATTTAAAAAATTGGATTAAAGGAAAAGTATATATCCTAGAACAATAAAACTTCACAGGTATTCTTAGGGCATAAGTACAAGCAAATGTGCAAAGTTTCAGGAAAATCTAAAATCATGGGTGACATGACCTGGGTGATTTCACATGGAATGACCCTGTTATATAACAATTGTATTATTCCTTCAATCTGCTTTCTTTAAAAAAAGTGAAAGAATCATGCGGATACCATTTTCCAAACTCGAGATATAAAATAATGAATTTTCAACCTATTTTATATTATTTCCTAGCTCCTAAGGCGAATTGGACGAAACGCTCGGACACGTGTCAACTATTTAATCAACAGCCAAAAATGTGCCTGATCGGTGACCCCACCACTGTATACTCCCCTTATGAGATCAGACCGGGTCATTTCATGTTAGACAATTTAAAAATTCATTTTGTTGCATACAATTTTCCAAATTAATGTTTATCTATAGACATTTTAAACTTCTTTTTCCCCCTTTTAAAGTGAGTTCCTAATTTTTATTTATGCTTTTTTCAATATATTATACAGTTTTATCCATTTTGTTCTGTATATTTTCAACTTTTGTTCTTTCCATTTATAAAACAGAGTTCTTATTAGTTATCCATGTTTTTCTTTTGTGTAAATATTTTATAGTGTTTTTTTTTTACAACATATTTTCAATTTTTTATTATATTTCATTATAAATAGTTGAATATATAGCATTTCCAAGTCTATTTGAACCTTTTCCAAGTCAACTGTAACCTTTTCCAAATCAAATGTCACCCTTTCCAAATCAAATGTCACCCTTTCCAATTCAAGTGTAACCCTTTCCAATTCAAATGTAACCCTTTCCAAATCAGTTGAAACCCTTTCCAAAACAAATTTAACGATTTACAACTCAATTGTCACCCTATTTATTTCAATTGTAACCGTTTCCATTTCAATTGTCACCCTTAAAATTTTTGCAAATTGACCATAATGGGGAATGAACGAATTGAGGGCGAATATTGAAAATATTGAAAAAAAAAAAAAAAAAAATCGATCTCGCTAGTGACACGTTAACTACGCCCCCGGGAGCATGCACCGTATATACCCTTTAGGTAAAACTGAAGTTGAGCGTCCTCAAAACCGATTTCTTTCAAATTTCGTACAATAACGTATTTTGATGCACTAAACACGAATCCGTTAAAAAAAAAAAAAAAAGTTCGCTTTCAACTAGGAAAACGTTAGTGCTTAATAACTTCTTTCCTAGTTGAAAGCGAACTTTTTTTTTTTTTTAACGGATTCGTGTTTAGTGCGTCAAAATACGTTATTGTACGAAATTTGAAAGAAATCGGTTTTGAGGACGTTCAACTTCAGTTTTACCTAAAGGGTATATACGGTTAAAGTGTTAACGACGCACAGACATTTAGGTCACTAGCGAGATCGATTTTTTTTTTAATTATTATTTTTTTTTTTTTTTTTTAAATAAAAATATTTTCACGATTTATCCCGTTGAGTTTTGAGGCCCTCAATTCGCCCATTCCCCATTACGGTCAATTTGCAAAAAATTTCAATGGTGACAATTGAAATGGAAACGGTTACAATTGAAATAAAAAGGGTGACAATTGAGTTGTAAAGCGTTACATTTGTTTTGGAAAGGGTTTCAACTGGTTTGGAAAGGGTTACATTTGAATTGGAAAGGGTTACATTTGAATTAGAAAGGTTGACATTTGATTTGGAAAAGGTTACAGTTGACTTGGAAAAGGTTCAAATAGACTTGGAAATGCTAGATATGTACATATATTAAAATTTATTTTACATGAACATCCGTTCCCTAATTTTTAGCATTTGATATTTTCTACTGCCCCTTTCTAACAGATGGTAGCGAAAAGGTAGTGCGCACATGTGCACTGGTGCAAACAAACAAAACTTAATTGCACCATCATTTATTACTATAAGTTTAATTTAATAAATTTTATAAGACTGTTGGCAGAGTCCGTCGTCACTGACAGCGGTGAGAGTACTAATGGCGAGTGCGTTCGACGTAAGTCAGTACTAAAATAACACCGGCTTGAGAATGATGTGTTTACGTCGAAAGCGCTCGCCCATAGAACTCGCACAGATGCCAGTGACGACGGTCTTCACCAACAGGTATGATAACAGTAAATTTAATGGTGTGCCTAACCACTTAGATTATTTACCTAATATTATAAGCCGTTAAAATCTCCATATTCCTTTCGAAATCTGGGTATAATAATTTTATAAAAATAGTTCCAACTCTTCTAAGGCCGGCCACACACTATGAGGTAGACCGGACAGGTACACCCGTGAGGTGCACCTGTCCGGTCTACCTGTGACCCACAGTGTTCAGGTGTACCTGACAGGCTTGTCAGTCTTCAACATGGATCCTCCAGGAGATCTACTATATCTCTCTTTATTTACAGTAATATTTGAGACACGTTAAAATAAACGAAAAAAACGCAAACAATGGTGTAAGGAATGGTTGCAGAGAAGAAATAAATTCACCCATATCAATCTGCTGAACGAATTAAGAGATGAACCAACAGATTATCGCAATTATCTGCGCATGAACGAATCAGTTTACATAGAGTTATTGTCACTCCTTTCATTAAGAAGAAGTATACACAAATGAGGGCCGCTATATCTCCACACGAAAAACTAACAGCTACTTTGAGAATCTTGAGGAGTCAATTTTCCTCTACTCCTTTCGAATATTAGATCGAAAACTATTAATTTTACTTTTAGCCATACTCTCGTTTGCATTTGGATATATTTTCTGCAGTTTGTATACTAATTTGCGATATGCAGCATCCCTTTTATTTCTATTGTGAAAATCATCGTCTTTTATTTTCCATAAACATGGTTCATTTTTATAAATTTCGATGAAATCACTAAGAACTTCGTTAATTTTATGAGACATTTTACACTTTAACTGGTTTCATAAATAAATAAATAAAAAGGCCACAACGGTAAAACAAATCAACACAAATCAGAGTTGCAGAAAACTGAGACCTCATCAGGTACACCTGACAACCCCCACACACACATGAGGTCCACTCGCCTGTGAGGTGGAAATAATCGAATTTTCATCAGGTGTGAGGTCGCCGGAAAGGGTAGAGAGGGGGTAGTAAAGTTCCGCCACAGACTATGAGGTAGACTGGACAGGTTCACCGGACGGGTGAACCTGTCCGGTCTACCTCATAGTGTGTGGCGGCCCTAAAGGGTAACCATAATTTTTATATCATAGTTTTTACAAAGTTGAACGTGTGGGATAAAAATAAAGTCCCGTCTGCGTTTTGAATGCGCAAAATTAGTTCATTCAAGTTTTACGAAAACAAGTGAAGATATAGTCTCAAATAACACTTTGTAGGCGATGGCTTGGACCTTTATGCCAAGTGCCAAACGTCGAATCATGATTTCGGATTCTCCAAGCAGACAATGTCCACTTTTTAAAAAAAATATTATTTCCCCTAAAAAAGGTTTCCTGGGAAGCATATAAACGCAAAGCCGTAAACGCTACCATTTTTTTTTTCTTCTAGAAAGAAAAGACTTCCGGTTGGCGTAATGTTTTCTTAAACGATCTTGAACCTTTGAATCATATCAGGACCTTGGAAGAGAAAGGGCGAATCTGAAAAATCGACTTTTTTTTTTTAAGTTTTATTTTCTGAGTCAGAAAGATGTAGTTAAGACAATGCTTCGCCGTATTTCTCTGGTTCGCCTTTGGTTCTCTTACAGTCTCTAGTTAAAGAAACCATCATATATTTATTTATTTATTGATAAGGCTTCGCAACTTGGCGAATCGCCTGGTCAATTGGTACATATTAACAAATTGTTAAGTTATTTTCATACAAATGTGTTCTTATTCTAAAATGTACTAGGGAACAAAAGTTATACAATAGCAAAATAGAAAAGAATGAGTGAGTTCAGAACAAAGAAAGAGAAATAAAAAATAAGGGGATACAAAAAAACAAAAAAAAAATAAATAAATAAAAAAAAAAAAAAAATAATAAATAAATAAATAAATAATAAATATATATATATATATATATATACATATACACATATATACATATACACACATATATACATATACACACACATATACATATATATACATATATGGTAAACGAAGTGGCAACAAAATGTTGCCAAATCACAGGAAACCATCATATACGAAAAATTCGAAGTCAGGGGGATTCTGGGTCTGAAACTCCTCTCCTAGCATTTCGTTGGACATTGAATATCAATTGCATTCTTTAAAAATCTGACTTATGACCATTTTTGGGATTTATATATATGCATATATAAAATGTGAAATTATCTAGTCAACGGGTCAGCGCAATAAGCACCTACATATGGAAGGAAGGAGACAGCGCGCTAAAAGAATAAAAAGTTAATATAAGCAAATTTAAACTAAGGAAAAATGTACTGCGTCCATAGTTCAAAGATACAAATATTTTATGCAACAGTAAAAATTCCGTCACGCAGGAGCTGCATAACTAAGCACTTTCCTCAGAATTTGGGTAGTGTAGACTGCTTTCCAGAACAATTTGCTTAAAATATCCTACATAAATAAAATAAAAACGTGAATAGTTCTCATTTTGTAATGAGTAACTGATCAACTACGTAATAAATACAAAAATCCTCTTATTATCGTATTTTGATCTAACGCAGGAACAGGATACAGTCACTCTAGTGGTAGAAAGCGCTCCCTGCGGCGGCTTTGTGAACCTACGTCTGCCGGCTTTTCTATTCAAATATATTACAAATTAAACCCCCGCTTTCCGATTGACCGATTCAGCTCATTTTTGCAACACTTCTTTCTCATGAGTTACCCACGACGTATACCGCGTTTCGTTACAATACAGCAGAAATTACGACCGGTATGAGTATATTAGGAATTTGGGTCCGGAGTAAACCCCCCCCCCTTCTAATGAACCGATTTAGTTTATTTTTACAACACATATTTACCTGTGGATTAGCACTACGAATACCGAGTTTCGTCGAAATATACCAAAAATCACGGCTGGTAGTGGCGAATTGGTATTGTGGGTCCGGAGTAAACCCCCCCTTCTAATGAACCGATTTAGTTCATTTTTATATCTCACTTTTCTCTCTATATCACCACTACGAATACCAAGTTTCGTTGAAATATAACAAATATTACGGCTGACATAGTCAAATAAGTGTTTTGGGTTCGGGGTAAACCCCCCCTTCCGGTGGACCGACTTTAGTGGTTAACGAACTCGTTCAATCGTTTGCTAATTGAATGCTATATACCAAGTTTCGTGACGAAAAAACAAAAACTCTGGCCGCTATCGTGTTAACAGACACACATATATATATATATATATATATATATATATATATATATATATGCATATATATATATATAGATATATATAAATTTTAACGGGGGTCATTTTCGGTGTCTACTAGGTAGGATCGATAAAGATTTGAAGAAATTTTTCAAAAATTCCGTCATGAGTCCAACCTCAATAGCTACTTTCCTTCGGAGGAAAGTGCTAAAAACGGCAATCGTTTCGTTCAACACACAAAAAAAAGAAAATTAAGGTAATTAAAGATGAAGAACTCAATACAAATTAAACTGACAGGGGAAATCATAGGTAAGTAAATTAACGGGGAAAATCAGTCCCGTAACAGGCCAGGAAGGCCCTGAGGGGCAGATACTATAAAGGTACCTGATTCATGACCATACGGCACACTAGGGAGATAGTGTGGTCAGCACTATGCTCCGACCGCCTGATTTTCCCCTTGGCCGCTTCGACTCCTAGACTCATTAGCACCCAAGGTACCCATTATTAATTAAAGACTGGGTTGGCCTAGGGACGGTCAGGGAGGCCGAATTCAACCCATGAACGAAGACACTAGAAGAAAAAATCTTTAGTACTATGCTCGGGATTTGAACCTAGGCCACTGAGCTAACCTCGCCCCCAAAGAAATTAACGGGAAAACGGAAAAAAAGGAACAAAAATACTTTATTTCCCGTTGAATAATCACAGAAATGTTCATTGACAGTTGGTAGACACGTGGATACTAGAATCGATAGCCCTATTTCAGGTCACAGTCTGCTGCTTCCGAGGAATATCAAAGGGTTTCATGCAGTTCACTGAAGACGGATACTAAACCTGATGAGATTACAGTGTCCTACATTAGAATTGTAACTCTTGAACTGGTGAACTTTTGTAAATGCTAATAGCTATTTTGAAGTGTTTTCCCGCTCCCCTCCTTTTATACGAAACACACAAATCCACAGAGTTCAGGGTTGTCCACTCCGCAAAGCACATTGGAAAATTCACACAATGGCACTACAGTCCAGGCAATGAATGCTCGGGTCTTTTTGCGAAGACCACATCCAGTTACTTTTGAAGTAGCAGTAGTGATTTATAACAGTTACTCGTACTCGCTGATAAGCTTACTGATTAGCTTATAGGTTCTTTGCTGGTTATCTACTACTTCTTGACTCGTTATCTACGGTTATAATTCATATTAGATAATGGCAATCAATATGTATTAATAAAAAGGTTAATATGATCAAAATCAATTCTCTCAACTATGAAATAAGTTATTAAGCATTAAAGTTGACTGTTTTGCAGGTTATGAAGGATAACAAACAACGTTATTTGTAAACAAACATATTTTATTCCTTTTCTCTCTCTCTCTCTCTTTTTTGGATATTTTACATTTATTAGGCATTACATGCTATGCGTTTCCGCTCGCTACGCTACGCTCCGCTCGCTCAAGAAGATATCAAAACCCTAGTCAATCCAACTCCCAATTAATAGAATTATATTAATTGTAGCGACTCTAGTCTATCCAACTCGCTAAAATTAATAGGATTCCATTACTTTTTCCCAGTAAGAAACCAATCCCTTTTACTTTGTCAGGAACATCGCGAACTAATTGTAAAAGACTCATTTTTCTCACAAACATAAGCAGAGCTTTTTCATAAACAAAAGCTAATTCACTGTTGAAGGTTACTTTACTCCCAGCAAGAACGAATGCAATTGGTCATCCAATCCTCCAATAGGAAAGCAAAGGAGTTATGCGCATGCGCTAAATCACTGATACAATCACTACTGCTACTTTAAAAGTAACTGGATGTGGTCTTCGCAAAAAGACCCGAATGCTCAAAAACAGCTATAGATGGAGATCTTCGGAACAAAATTGCGTTGTTTTTTTTCCCCCCAAAATGGCAGACATTCAAGAGTGGATATTTCCAAAACTACAGATATCTTGTGAAATGTGCGTGAGTAGAAATTGTAGCATATTTAATGAGCTTTCATTTGTTATAGAATGGTCATGTCGCTAGGACGCAGGGTTTCCGATATATAAGCGAATCCCCTAAAAATGGGACCTTCTAAACCCCCCTACCCGCGGTACAAAGGCTACGGGCGACGAATAGCCCAAACAAAGTTATGAAGACAAAAATTGTGTTCCAAACATTTCCATCTATAACTCTTCGTTTCTTAGACTATTAGTCTACAATTGTCGCCAAATTTCAGATTTCACGATGAACACTGAAATTGTTTTAACGTTTGAAGAGAAATAATAAAGTAATACATATTATTGAAGGGAATGAAATGCTCTACAACTCTATTACGGTCAATTATTATTTGGGTACATCGTTGAAGAGTTATCCGGTCAAAAAGGGCAGCAAATGTGCGACAAACATTTTTCGCCAAAATGACAGACTCTCAAGAGCGGATATTTCGAAAACTAAAGATATCTCGATAAACTTGTTTGAGTAGAACTCAAACAAAGTTATGAAGTCAAAAATTTTGTTCCAAACATTTCCATCTACTGTTCCTTGCCTGGACTGCTATGAGAAACTGGCAACAATAGAAGGACCCAGCTGCTATCAACTTGGAGAGAGGATTGCAACACGATTAAAGACAAGATGTTATCAACACTTCTTTTATTTACAATAATTTATCCCGTTGTTTTCTAATGCAAAAATGTTCTATTTGTTTCTTTTTAGCACTTTCCTACGAAGGAAAGTATTTATTGAGGTTGCACTCATGTTAAAATATTAGAAAATATTTTCGAATCTTTATCAATCCTACCTAGTAGACACCGAAAATGACCCCACTTAAAATTTATATATATATATATATATATATATATATATATATATATATATATATATACATATATATATAGGTATGTGTGTGTCCGTTAACACGATACTGGCCAGAGTTTTGGTTTTCCTACGAAACTTCGTATGTGGTACTCCCCCATTTAACGAATGAACGAGTCCGTTAACCAACAAAATCGGTCCACCTGGAGGGCCGGGGGGGGGGGTAACTCTGGTCCCAAAGTAGTTATTTGCCAATACCAACCATAATTTTTGTTATATTTCAACGAAACTCGGTATTCGTTGTGGTCAACTGAAGGGCAAAATGTGTTGTAAAAATAAACTAAATTAGTTTATGAGGAGAGGGGGTATACTCCAGACCCAAATTACTAATTTGCACATAACGGTCTTCATTTCTGTTTTATTGCAACGAAACTCGGTATACGTCGTGGATATTAAGAAAGAAGTGTTGTAAAAATGAAGTAAATCGGTCTTTTGGAAGAGGGAGTGGTTGACTTTATACAATGGCTTGTTTCTCCCGCGAAAAGCTCCCACTAGACGAGTTATGAGTTCTGATGTCTACCGCTAGGAGGTGCTGTATCTCCTTCCTGCTCTAATACTGTATCCCGTTCCTTTTAGCACTTTCCTCCGAAGGAAAGTAGCTATTGAGGTTGGACTCATGACGGAATTTTTGAAAAATTTCTTCAAATCTTTATCGATCCTACCTAGTAGACACCGAAAATGACCCCCGTTAAAATTTATATATATATATATATATATATATATATATATATATATATATATATATATATATATATATATATATAGTTTTTGTTTTTTCGTCACGAAACTTTGTATATAGCATTCAATTAGCAAACGATTGAACGAGTTCGTTAACCACCAAAGTCGGTCCACCGGAAGGGGGGGTTTACCCCGAACCCAAAACACTTATTTGACTATGTCAGCCGTAATATTTGTTATATTTCAACGAAACTTGGTATTCGTAGTGTTAATATAGAGAGAAAAGTGAGATATAAAAATGAACTAAATCGGTTCATTAGAAGGGGTGGTTTACTCCGGACCCACAATACCAATTCGCCACTACCAGCCGTGATTTTTGGTATATTTCGACGAAACCCGGTATTCGTAGTGCTAATCCACAGGTAAATATGTGTTGTAAAAATAAACTAAATCGGTTCATTAGGAGGGGGGGGGGTTTACTCCGGACCCACAATACCAATTCGCCACTACCAGCCGTGATTTTTAGTATATTTCGACGAAACTCGGTATTCGTAGTGGTAATCTACAGGTAAATATGTGTCGCAAAAATAAACAAAATCGGTTCATTAGAAGGAGGGGTTTACTCCGGACCCAAATTCCTAATATACTCATACCGGTCGTAATTTCTGCTGTATTGTAACGAAACGCGGTATACGTCGTGGGTAACTCATGAGAAAGAAGTGTTGTAAAAATGAGCTGAATCGGTCAATCGGAAAGCGGGGGTTTAATTTGTAATATATTTCAATAGAAAAGCCCGCCAGACGTAGGTTCACAAAGCCGCCGCAAGGAGCGCTTTCTACCACTAGAGTGACTGTATCCTGTTCCTGTGTTAGATCAAAATACGATAATATGAGTTTTTTTGTATTTATTACGTAGTGTAATAGGTACCATCTGTAAACATAACTCTGGAAGCAAATTAATAATTGATCAGTTACTCATTACAAATTTAAAAGAGAACTATTCATGTTTTTATTTTATTTATGTAGGATATTTTAAGCAAATTATTCTGGAAAGCAGTCTACACTACCCAAACTCTGAGGAAAGTGCTTAGTTATGCAGATCCTGCGTGACGGATTTTTTTTTTTTTTTTTTACGGCGCATCAACAAATCTTGGCTATTAGCCCCGGACGTCCAGGGTGCAGCCAGGAATTCTCTCAGTGAGCCCTCAGATGAGAAAATTCCTGGCGCCCCCCATAGATATGCATTAAGTTGTAAATACCCATAAATAACCGGACCGACTTTTAACTTACTTTTAAGTATTACTGGGCAAGGGTTTCAGACCTTGTTTGCACCAAAAACACTCAAAGAAGCTGTATCAAGCTCAAAAAATGAAAATACCCACTTTTTGGGTATTGACCTTCTCTGTGGGTAAATACCCGGGTAAATACCCAATTTATATTTACCTTCCCACTGGGTATTTACCCACCCCACATCACTGGGGAGACCCCTAATGAAATAATTATTGCTAAACACGCACTCAATCCACACAAAACAATGTCCTCCATGATAGAGACTGGGAAGATGAGACTGAAATTTTCACATCACAGTGTGGACGCGAGACGAGACAAAGATCTGTGTCTATAGACCAAGTCTATATCTCAAGCCTAGACCGTGTGAGCCAGTCTCGAGACAAATCGCGCAACGAGGTCTACCAGTGTGGAATAGGCTTTAGACCTGAGATTTTTGGTCTCGCAACAAACCCATAGAAGGGGTCTCGTCTATAGACATTTCAACCTAGACATCCTGAGACACGTCTCGAGACCAAAGTCGCGCAACATGTCTACCAGTGTGGGCATACCTTTACAGTACTGACAAGATGGTCTGTCCTGTCATGTCTTAAGGTGAGAATGAGTCAGTCGGGAATTGCCTATCCTCAGTCTGCACAGGACGACTTCTTCTCGTCTGTTACTTCTGCTGCTTGATGGCCCCTTTAATTTGCCATAAATTGTTTTTTCTTGTCCTGTACCATGTTTTCTGCCAACTTTGCGTAATTATTGTCTTGGCCTGTCCGTAGTTTCGAATTAGGTTACTACACAAAGTAAATCGATTGCTCAACCACTAAGCTGAAACTCCGCGATATATTCATGCAAATATGAAGGACAAGTTATTTCATCACCTAAAGTTTATGAGCCGTTGACATTTCTAGACCACACTTCCGGATTTTGTGAGTAGACGTCATATATGCGTTTTAAGAATATGTTAAAGAAAGTAAAATTAGGACTAAATTTAACATTCAAAACATTTAAAGCTAAAGAACTTAGAGGAAAAGCATCATTATAACGAATGCATAAGGAGAGTTTGGAGTGAATAGACCTGTCGGTGAGAGGAAGTTTTTAATTTAAATCAACTAACAAGTCTGCGAAGAGCTCTTGATGTTTCAGAAAGCACAGCTATAGCTGAACCCAAGAATACGCAACAGTAAGGACTATGTACGGCAGCTGCATAAAGTGCATTAGGTTTTAGCACTTTCCTCCGAAGGAAAGTAGCTATTGAGGTTGCACTCATGACGGAATTTTTGAAAAATGTCTTCGAATCTTTATCGATCCTACAGAGTAGACACCGAAAATGACCCCCGTTAATACATATGTATATATATATATATATATATATATATATATATATACATATATATATATATATATACAAACATGTGTGTGTGTGTGTGTGTGTGTGTGTCTGTTAACACGATAGCGGCCAGAGTTTTTGTTTTTTCTTCACGAAACTTGGTATGTAGCGTTCAATTAGCAAACGATTGAACGAGTTCGTTAGCCACCAAAATCGGTCCAACGGGAGGGGGGGGGGTTTACCCCGGACCCAAAACACTAATTTGACCATGCCAGCCGTAGTTTTTGTTATATTTCAACGAAACTCGGCATTCTCATTATGTTGATCTAAAGAGAGAAATTCGTTGTAAAAATAAATTAAATCGTTTCATTAGGAGGGGGGGTTTACTCCGGACCAAAATTAATAATTTACCACTACCAGCCGTAATATTTGTTACATTGCAACGAAACTCGGTATTCGTGGTGGTGATCAACAAAGAAAAATGGGTTGTAAAAAGAAACTAAATCGGGTTATTTGGAGGGGGGGGGGGGGTTTACTCAGGACCTAAAGTACTAATATAGTCGTACCGGTCGTAATTTCTGCTGTATTGTAACGAAACGTGGTATACGTCGTGGGTATGTCATCAGAAAGAAGTGTTATGAAAATGAAGTAAATCGGTCTATTGGAAAGGAGGGTTTACTTTTAACTCTGTTTCATGAGAATTAGCCGGCCAGACGTAGGTTCACAAAGCCGCCGCGAGGAGCGCTATCTCCCAATAGGGGACTGTATCCTGTTCCTGCGTCAGATCAAAAGACGGAAAATGAAGTTTTTGTGCGTTTATTAATTAGTACAATATCATTTATTAACATAACGCTGGAAGCAAATCATTTACAAAACTAATAATTGAACAGTTCTCATAAGAAATGTAAATGAGCAGAACTATTCACGTTTTTATTTTATTTATATAGGCTATTTACGGCAAATTATTCAGTAATGTTGTCTACATTACAAAAATTCTGAGGAAAGTGCTTAGTTATGCAGCTCCTGCGTGACGTACTTTTGTTTATAGAGGAGGTTAGTACTTATCATTAGTGCTTTACCAGCCAAGCACTTGAGTAAACAAGGTGATTATTGGCACTTAATAGTATTCATATGTACAAGTTATTGGGCAGCGCTATTATTTACTAAGCGACACCCAGTGTTGTGTTAATTTGAATTAAAATGTAATTCAAATGATATTTGAATTATGAATTACATTTCCACAGGGAAGAAGGTTATAAGGTTGACCTGATGACGCAATCCGTTAGTGCCGACTAGAACATTTTGCGTTTCAGATCCCCTAGAGAACGAAAATAACGGTGGTTCAAATTTGTATATATATCAGTCCCGTAACAGGCCCTGAGAGGCAGATACTATAGAGGTATCTGATTCATGACCATACGGCACACTAGGGAGATAGTGTGGTCAGCACTATGCTCCGGCCGCCTGATTTTCCCCTTAGGTGCTTCGACTGCTGGAGTCCTTAGCACCCAACGTACCCTTTTTTTTTTTTTTTTTTTTTTTTTTTTTTTTTTTTTTTTTTTTTTTTTTTTTTTTTGCGGCGCATCGACAATTCTTGGCCATTAGCGCCGACATCCAGGGTGCAGCCAGGAATTTTCTCAGCGAGCCCTGAGATGAGAAAATACCTGTCGCTGTTGGGGATCGAACCCACCATCTCCCGTTTATGAATCTACCGCGCAAGCCACTAGACCACGGGAGACCCAGGTACCCATTATTCAATTAATTAAAGGCTGGGTCGTCCCAGGGACGGTCAGGGAGGCCGAACTCAGCCCATGAACGAAGGCACTAGTAGAAAAAATCTTTTAGTGCTTGCACGGGATTTGAACTCAGGCCTCCAGCTTATTAGTCCAGTGCTCTACCACTGAGCTAACCTCGCCCCCATATATATATTTGTTTGTTCGCCGTTTAGCACCTCGAATAATGGTCCGATTCCGATGAAATTTGGTACACAAATCTTTCGTCTAGTTTGAAAAGGTCAAGTTCGTTAAGCAGCAGAATGCGCTCACCGAAACATGGTTCTTGAAGCGAAATTCGCGCGAAGGAAAAATCGTTGCGCTTACTTCATAGTCTTGCAAGTACTCGTTGTAATTGCTTCTTGGCCTAGAAAAATGAATGAAACCATTTTTAATGCGATAGCTTTAACCGTTTACGAGATTTTTTAAACACACCTTTCTCTTTAGATACCCACGATGTATATCGTATTTAGTTAAAAAAAAAAACACGATAATTTGGGTCCAAAGTAACCCCCCCCCCCCCTATCAAACCCATTTAGATAAATTTTACAAAGTATTTTTCTGTTTAAATTACCACAACGAATATTTCATTGTAATAAATTAGGGCCACGTTAAAAATTAGGGCCAAAATTGTGGTTTTAACACGCCTAACGACCAAACAAAAAAATTAGGGCAGGTACGGAAAAACTGGTACTTAACCCCCCTCCCGGTTGACAGATTTTAGTGGTTGACGAACTCGTTCAATCGTTTGGAGAAAGAATGCTATATACCAAGTTTCGTGGCGAAAAAAAAAACAAAAAATTTGGCATGGGCATATATATATATATATATATATATATATATATATATATATATATATATATATATATATGAATTTTAACAGGGGTCATTTTGTGTGTGTCTAGTAGACAGGTTCGATGGAGATTTGAAGAAATTTCTTAAAACCTCTGTTTTGAGAAATTTCTATGAAAATGGGATTTTGCAAGAAAAGATGTTTCCGGTTGAGCGGATTTCGCAATACCTTATGAATACTTCTAATGACAAAAAATTTGAACATTTTTTTTTTTTTAAACACTTCCACGGTCCAACTTATTACACATATTATGGTCTTCCGGTTTTCAACGTGTCATGTTGCTAGCTTCCTCAGGGTTTTTGAAATTGTCTAAGTCGATTTTATACTCCCAAATATTCCAACAAATTAATGAGCGACTTCAATATAAATTTGTAATTTTCCGAAGTTTCTCAAGTAGCGTTTAGTATAGAATTTCAGGGCGCGGAGGAGTTTAGTGTTCCCGTTTCGATGAAGAATGGGTTAGGTTGAGTGGAAGTTAGTTCTTGAGTAACTTCCTGACGTGACTGGGTTCGGATTACCAAGCTTGTGTACAGATTCGAGCTACCTTTAAGCCTCCAGCCGATATACGCTTTCAGTCTTGGGGTTTAAACTACCTTAACCTTAACACTCTGAGGGCTTTAGATCGAAGAGATTAGAATTGTTCCTAGTTTCTTCTAGGAATTATTGAACAAGTTAATTACATTTTATTAAATCGATCAATTTCTGTAGTTATTAATGATATTGTCATAATTGACGTAGGAATTCACGAAAATCATTTTATGTCGTTGTTTGATAAAGGAGAGCTTTAAAAATAAGGACTCGCAAGAACTATATCAACTTTGCGCGTTTCTATTCTTATACCCTAGTTTCATTTTATAGATTGGAATAGAAATAGTTAATGTTTTGCCTTAATCTTTCGTGCCAAATGTAAACATATGTACGGAAGTAAAATGAAATCTCAAGGCAAAGCAAGACCCTAGGCGCTACTACAGGAAATTGAGCGCTAATTACTTCATTTAAGTGCCGATTTCTCCGAGTGAGATTGTTCAATCAAAAATCGCACAAAAACCATATTGGTAGGAAATTTAATAACCTTTCGAATAGAAGCTTTACATTTACTACTTTCCCAACCGGTTTCAAGATATAAGACCGAAAGTGCTGAGGCTTCAAGAATGCACGTCAACGTCTTCAACGTAAACGTCTTTGGGGAACCTCATTCTTACGATGTGGGTAGTTTAGATGGTGAAGAGCACCGGACCCAACACCAACCCCTGGGCACTCCACACATCGAGGGTTGCCTGCTGGAGGTATCACCACCAATCCAGACGGAGGAAGTTCTTCGGTATAGATAGCTCACAAGAATATTGTCATGCTGTAGCAGGAAGCTGTAAAACCGCAGCTGATGTAGAAGAAAATGGTCGGATTCGCAGTGCAACGCCTGAGTACAGTCCAGGAAGATGAAAGGCGGGGCTCTGTTATCTGCAGAAATAGTGTTTTTGGAGGTTGGCAAACAAAGGAGCCCAGGCCGAAATCCTGCCTGATCCAGATTGATGACGTCGTTCGAGTAGTTTTTCAAAATGTGAACAAGGATCAGCGTCTCGAAGATCTTTCTCATGTTTCTGAGCAGGCTGATGGGCCGGTAGTGCTCGGGCCGGTCTCCTTTATTTAGGGGTTTTACGGTGGGACAACCACGGCTTGCTTCTTTCTGGAATTGACTAGGACAGAAGGATGCGTTGAAAATATTCTGTAAGAAGGGGAGGTCGCTTTCCTAGGGAGCATGTCGTTGGCACTCTGGAAGAGTTGATCTTTTTTGTACGCCTTAATGCAAATCTTTTTCAGTTGCCTGAAGGTGACGTACAACGTGGCCCTAGGGAGATCGGCGGTCACCGTCGAGCACCATAATCCACCACAACTGCCTAGTGAACTCTTGGGTCCGTCGGAGCAACTTTTGCTAGAAGACCGTTTTCCTTCACGCAATTTGCAGGGTCATTACGTTTATAGTGGTCTTCAGGGTGCCGGCACTTTCCAGCATCTAGATGTCATTCAAGGTTGTTCCTCATCCCGATTAGCCAACCAGTTTGGGCAGGCTTTTCGCGCTGATCGGGAACTTCAGCAGCAGTTCCGTACCTCTTGATTCGAGATAGATCTGAGAGGATGTTCTCCTCGAATCCTTTCCCATCTGCCTTGAGTAGGAGGTATTCGTCCACCTTGTAATTGATCTGGCGGTGATCTTTTGGACCATAGCCCATGGCACTGTCACTAGTGATTACTTGGAGATCCTCAGTGAGGAGGAGATCCAGGCTGGAAGTCCAGACGGGGATTCAAGCATGCATGAAGATGTGTATCCATGGATGTACTACACCGATATTGGTCCTCTCTATAAAACTCCCCAGTTCATTTGCCGAAGAGTATTGCCAGACTAGATGTCTGAGTTGTCTTCGTTTTGGTTCATCGACAATGACGTTGTGGGGAGCCTGCGTTGCCAGCTGGGATGAGGTCCTTGACCTGCGACAGTAGTGCTCTGGGCCTTGGTAGACCCACGTGAAAATGTGAAGTTAATTTCGTTCGGTTCCTTGGGTAAAGTCTCTTCTTCCATAGTTGTCTTTGGTCGGTTGGACGTAGTTCTCTCTTTCTCGATTTTGATTGGTGGGTTACAGCTGGTCCGTAGGTTTTCTGTTCTTTCTTCTTTCTTTTAGCGGCCCTCTTTAGGGCCTCAAATCTTCAAACTAGAACCCGACCGGTATGGACACCTAGAAAACGGGAACCTCCTTGAAGCTAAGCTTTACAGACGCAGGAGGATACATACATCAGTCCAAAAAGTTCGTAGTGCTTCCAAAACTGCCGAACACGCCCAGGACAGATGTGCGCAACCTGCTTTCTGTAGAGGCAACTACTTCTTCTACTAATGAAAAAGCAGATCAAGAGAAAATAGAGAAGGCTCAGGTGAAGAAGGAGCATCAGCCACCCTTCTTTATTACCCCAGCTTTGGCGGCTGCTAATCTGAAGCAGCAACTCCACGCCAGAAGGGCCACCGAATTCTTAATGTCCAACAGTGAGAAGGAGGCTCGCCTGTTCCTGAACATAGCGAAGCATCACTCTTGGTCGTATGATGCATGTCACTCGAGGATAAAACCTTCCACTCCTTCGCTCCCAAGACAATGAAGAGGGATAAGAGATTTCTTATCCACGGCTTCGATTGAGACCATCCGATCAAAGAAATATCGGCGGAGCTAAAGCAAAGGCTGCCCGGTTTTAAAAAGGCTTCCAGGCTAACCCGGCATATGGAGGATGAGACGAGGACTAAACTGAGCCAAAGCCTCGTCATTACAAGCCACGAGAAGACGCGTCAGAAAGTCCAGGAGCTCCGACATCTCGACCACATCGGGATTAAGGCTACTGCCTTTAGGACAGGAGGTAGCCCTATCCAGTGTTTCCCTATCCAGGGATTCGGGCAGATACCCCAAAGAGTGTGGATGGTGCGGGATTACCACTGGACCCATAAGTGCCCGAAGACTGTAAAACCGTCATGTCAGCAGTGTGGGTAAGATCACCCAACGTCCTACAGACTGTGCTTTAAACAAGTGGAGCTCGCGAAGAATCCCAGTGCGTTGAGGATAGAGAAAACTCAAGCCAGAGGAGCCCCACTGATGCTCAAGCCTACTCGGGGAGACCCCCAGCAACAAAAGTAACCAGCAGTGTCTCGTACTCGACCGCGGAGCACGACCACGATTGTCATCACTTCAGCACCACACCCCTACAATGAGTCATCCAGGATCTCAATAGAACCCACGCACCAGCCGAAGGGGATGAGCATGGGTCTCGTGGACACCGTGAGGAATCTCATGGCCTAGGTCGACAGGATGTTTGACCTGTTGATGCCCTCTAAATGATCCGGCACATCGTGGTCTACTACAACATCCACAGCCTTTCACCTAAGATGGCTGAGCTGAAACATCTTTTCCAGACTTACTCTTCTGCAGTGGTGGCCATTACAGACACCCAGCTGCACCGCCAAGACTGGCGGTTCTTCGGAGGATACACCTCGTACAGGTGTATCTTCCGACGTCCACCCTGGATCTCCTCGCTAAGGATGAATGCAGTACCGAGATGCTGTGCCCTGGACTACGGTCCTTCCGACCACAACCCGGACCTGTACGAGATGTGAGGAGACCCGCTAACAGAGCTGCCTAAGAAGTACGTACTTTACAAGACAGATTAGAAAGGATACCAGGAGTACATTTTTTCCGACCTGCTTCCGATTGGGACCTACGGAGCAGCTACAGAACTCAACGAAGCCGTCACAAGCTTCAGCGAAGTCATCCAGTCCAGAACCCATTCGATCTCCCTAGGACCACGTTGTACTTCGACTACAGCCAACTGGAATTGGCGCTGAGTAGGACAAAGGGAAACAAATTCTCCGGTTTGGACGTTGTACCCTATGTTATGCTGAAGATGCTCCCTAGGAAAGTGAAGGCCTACCTACTGAACATCTTCAACGCAGCATACCGCACTGGACACTTTCCCGAGGCACGGAAGCACGCCGTGGTGGTCCCTTTTCCAGGAAGCCAGGAGAAAGCCCGAGTACTATCGGCCGATCATCCTGCTGAACCACATGAGCAAGATCTTCGAAACGTCTATTCTTGCTCATGTGTTGAAGCACTGCACTGAGGCGAACATCGGAACTGACTGTTAAATGTTAAAATATGATATACATATTCATACATAAGTCCCCCATTGTATATCATATCTCCCTTTAAGTACGTAAGCGTAGAATAAGGTGTAGTTTTAAGTCCAGCTCTAGGTTCCACTTCGTTGGGTCTGGAGCTCTCTATGTACATATAAAAAAATTTGGGAAAAGAAAAAAAGAGAAGCAGCAAGAGGAAAATCAGCCGTTCGGAGCATAGTACTGACCACACTATCTCTGTAGAGAGCCTTATGGTCATGAATCAGATACCTCTATAGTATCTGCCCCTCGTGGCCTGGTACGGGACTGATTTTGTTTTTAATATTTTTTACAGCGCGTCTACATCAAGGCCGAACATTAGCGCCGGGCTATCTATAGGTTTTCACCCTTCCTAAACATCCATCGTGCAGCAGGGAATTCCTTGAGCAAGCCCTGAAACGAAAAAACTCAACCTCTGCCGCCTGAAAATCCAAGGCGTTAGCCACTGTACCGCGGGGAGAACCAAATATATTATCATTCAACGAGTTTTTTATTATTTGAGCATATTTATGTTACTACTTATTTTTGACAAATTAAAATTCCTTTTTTAAATCAATTTTTCAATACAAGCTTTTAAATATATAGGTACTAAGTATATCACAGTAATTCTTCCGATAAACAAAAACTAGTATTTATCAAAAAAGAATTTTCAATTTTACTTATGTCGAAAATTAGTTATATAAAAATATGTTTAATTAAATTAAGGGATCGAAACAGTTATTTTTTATTGTTTGTTTATTTTATCTTAAATAAACGCTTATACCATATTTCCAGCCATATTTCCAGTAGTATTTATCCTTAATATTTAAGGAATTCTCTAATAATTTTGTAATCTCTGATCTTGTGGAATGAATGAAATTGTTATTTTCTTAAATTTGTGTAGAATGTACGTGATAAATAAATAAATGACGTCTTGTGTAATAAATGTTAGTCTCATTACAACTTAGATCTAACAATTCTTACCCCTCCCTACTATATATGTTTTCACTTATTTTTTAGAAAAACAGATTTTAATTTGTTTCATTTGTTAATAATTTAATAACGATATCAATGGATACAAATTCAGTTACTAAGTAGATGTAAAACGAAGGTAATAATATTAAAAAACGTTTATAATTTAACGTTTTGAACTGGATCGCCATTGCAATGGCATTGGCTAGGTTGGCGCCCTGAAAGGCACCGACTCCAGCTTCAGTTTATTGTAGTGTTCTCGTCTGTTAAGGTAGCTCGGTACGCAATGGAATTTTCAAACCCACTTCAGAAGTAAGTTATTTTTATATTGCATAACACTTCTCAGTTGTTTATATCCTGTGATGTCTAGAAATGTTGGCGCCTACCAGTCCGGATTCCGGGAAAAGGTGTTTTTCTCGTGCATGAAGCAGTGTTTTTCCGAGCTTATCCAACTACCAGTGAAAATATCCTTAAGTGGATACACATCAAAATATTGTACATACACACCATTAATGCCTATGTATGTATATGCAATTGTTTTTGTTAATATGCTCCCATACCACTCTGTTGGTTTAATTTTTTTAGAACATTCTTCATATTTTTTTTAATTTCTAATAAAAATCAAGTAATTCTGTTAATAGTGCAAGGAATGCTTGTATTTTAAAATAATCCTAAATATAAAAACAAAGCATTGATAATCTATCTGGACTAAACAGGTATTATATTTCAATTGTAAACATTTCTATACTAAACAATTTAATTGCGGCACGCATTGTAAACTTTTAGTGAACAAAAAATTCAATATGCCAAATTTTATATCAACTTGGTGTTTTGAACTACGACGTCTAATAATATTTTTTTAAATTTTATTATAAGTTACTTAAGACAGAATATTCGTCGTACAATTATATTCATTTCGCCCACAAACATGTTTATTCAGTTCAAAAATTTTCTTCAGAAGTTATTCACTGTATTTAACAATTGGGTCGTTGTTGCCTATACTAGGTATTTTAATCACGCCATTGTTGAAATGACGTCACTACATTTTTGGCGGGTAAGACAGCTGTCTGGCTTGGCCACGCCTCGCGGGACGCTATCGTTTAAAATTTACAAATTGTGAAAATAAATTGGGAGCATGGGCGTATATAAGGGGAGGGCTGAGTGGGTTGCAGCCCCCCCCCCCCCCCCCGAAATTTTTATTTGATCGGTAAAAATTTCATAAAACCCTTAAAAATAAATTAAATAAGATCATTTAGTTCATAAAACATATTCTATCTTGGGTGTAATAGCGTTTAAGTTGGCTAAATCTCTTCCAAGATCTAAATTGTTAGGATTCCATACACCGGAAATGGCCTCAGCGCCCCCCCCCCCCGAAATTTTTCCAGCCCCCTCCGAAATTATTTTCCATATACTCTCATGATAGGGAGGCCTGTTGTATATGTACCCATTCATTTAAAAGGAGTAGTTTTTATTTGAGTAAATTTTACAGGTTTATTCGTACAATTACCCTATTGTTTTAATATGGTTTATATAATTAATTATTCTATTGACAATTCTGGACTGTATAAATAATGCTAAAAATGTTTAACCGCCGTCAGTAAATGTACATTTATTCGTTGTAACTTTTTCCAATAAAAAATAAAGGTAGCGGTTTGTTATTTTTAAGTACAGTGAATAAATAATTAATTTAGTCAGTCAATTTTTTTTTTGAGGACTCCAAGTGTAATTTATAGTGGAAATACCTTATTAAACTATCAAATTTAATGATATTTTTCACTTGGATATCGCTTTTAATTGCTCATTTTTGCAATTATACCCTTGAATGACAATAATAACTCATTTTTTTTTGTGTGTAAAACTTTTATTTGGCAGAAAATAGGTTCCAAATTCTTGCCAGGAGATTTAATTTTTCTAAAGAAAAAAAATGTCTTCAAATTATTAGATAAGGTTTTTAATTATATTGATTCATTGCATTTTGGATATCAGTTTTTGCTCTATTGCTGAAAACAATAGTGTTATTTTACTAAAACAATATTTTTTAATATATGGTTGAGCAATAAAATCACATAACATAAATTAGTTAAATAAAGCTAAATAAAGGATTAATCTCATTAATAAAAGATTAATCTAACCTACAATTAAAAATTTTCTTCAAAAGTTATTTAATATATATCAAAACTGTATCAGTGTGATTTTTTTTCTTCATTAAAAGTTTATAAAAGCATGATGAATATTTGCATATATTTTTTAGAACTGTGGTACTAGAAATACAGATCAGTGATTCTTTAAACTCTTAAATAGCTTTGTAAAAAAAAAAAAAAAAAGAAAAGAAAATTGCTCTACTGCAGGCCCTCTGATAATAATAATACAAAAATAATAAATAAAAGTTATGAAGGTGGAAAATTATATTAAGATGAGTTGGGGAAGAACCCTCTAAATTTTTATTAATTTTTTTTTTGCAACCTAATAATTGGTTTTGACATTTATAAATCAACCTTAATAATGTGCAAAAATCTATTATTAAAGAATAGACAACTTTGAGATTTTCTAGGGATCTATCTTTTGTTTGACTGGATAAATGTTTATATAATTAAGAATAATTATTTTTTATTTATTTTAGTTTTCCCCAGTAGGTGATAAAACGTTATCTTATTCATTATTCTATTGAGCAATTAAAAGCTTTCAAAGTAAATTCTAAAACAATGTTCTGTTCCATTATCCCTAGGATGCTCAGGGAAAAAATATATATTTCAGCAATACTTTTATATATCATATGTATTTCAGTTATTATGGTGACAAACGTTTTTTTACAACTTTTTGTTTCCCTGTTATTGTTTTTTTTTGGGGGGGGAGAGGGATTGCGGGCTCAAAGAGCCTCCCCTTGAGAAAATATGTAGTCCTCTAAATACATATAAATTAAAACGATATATTATTCTAAATATAATAAATTCTAGAATTTATTGTATGATAAACTAAAAATAAAATAAAATAAATAAATAAAAGAAGAAATAGTTTGTATAAATCAGGTACAAATGTTGCCATTAAAATTTTAGTGGAATAGGTCAGATATCTGAGAAATTTAAAAACATTGGTGCTCAAAATGATTAAGAATTCTTCACTTTTTTTCCAACAATTTTTTTGATGCATAATAAGTACAAAAAGACAACAACAAATATTTTTAACTAAATCGCACAGGTGTGCACATGGAAAACGAATGAAATATTATTTAAAAAAAAAAAAAAAAAAAAAAAAAAAAAAAAAAAACGTTTTGAACTCGACCGCCATTATTGCATTGGCATTGGCCAGGTTCCCGCCCTGAGTGAATCGACTATAGCTTCAGTTTATTGTTGTGTTGCCTTCTGTAAAGGTTGCTCTGTTCGCAATGGAATTTTCACACCCATTTCAGAAGTAAGTTATTTTTTTTTTTTATTGTATAATACTTTTTGGTTTTTTATATCCTAGGATTTCTAGAAATATTTGTGCCTACCAGACCGGATTCCGGAAAAGATATTTTTCTCAATACTTGAACCAGTACTTTTTAGGCAACTAGCTTATCCGACTATCGATGACAATATCCTTAAGAAGATACACATCAAAATATTGTACATACACACCATTAATGCATATGTATATTAATATGTCATTGTTTTTGTGAATGTGCTCCCATACCGCTCTTTTGGTTTTATTAAACAATGGTTCAAATTTTATGTTTCTAATAAAAATCGTATAATTCTGTTAAAATTGTAGATGATTTTACAATAATCCTAAATATCAAAACACAGCATTGATAATCCAACAGGACTACACAGGTATTATGTTTCAATTGTAAACATTTGTAGCGTAAACATTTAAATTACAGCTCACATTGTAAAATTTTAAGGAACATGAAATTCGATATGCCAAATTTTATATCAACTTGGTATGTTTTTAAAACACCGTCTAATTATATTTTTTTATTTATTTTATTATAAGTTACTTAAGATGAATTATTCATCGTGCAATGAAAAATGAGACTATAAACACCTTGGACATTCTAGACTAAAGATGGTCGATCTGAATCGATATTTTAAAAGATCGATCCATAAAACAGAATTTATCGATTTTTTTAATCTATTCCCTAGAGTCGTCTCAAATTTTAATCAGGCCTCATGGTTACGTTTTTTCCAGGTTATAGACTTTTATCTTCTTGGAGTTATGAAAGGACGGGGGGAGGGGAAGTTTTAGAAAAAACCTGTCAAACAAACCCGATGGCAGCCGTATTTGTTGGCCAAATCTATCAAAAAGTTTTACTTTGTTTTTAATGGTTTATTATTATAATAATTTTAAGGGTCTTTTTGCGAAGACCACATCCAGTTACTTTTGAAGTAGCAGTAGTGATTTATAACAGTTACTCGTACTCGCTTATAAGCTTACTGATTAGCTTATAGGTTCTTTGCTGGTTATCTACTACTTCTTGACTCCTTATCTACGGTTAGAATTCATATTAGATAATGGCAAGCAATATTTATTAATAAAAAGGTTGGGTCTTTTTGCGAAGACCACATCCAGTTACTTTTGAAGTAGCAGTAGTGATTTATAACAGTTACTCGTACTCGCTGATAAGCTTACTGATTAGCTTATAGGTTCTTTGCTGGTTATCTACTACTTCTTGACTCGTTATCTACGGTTATAATTCATATTAGATAATGGCAAGCAATATTTATTAATAAAAAGGTTAATATGATCAAAATCAATTCTCTCAACTATGAAATAAGTTATTAAGCATTAAAGTTGACTGTTTTGCAGGTTATGAAGGATAACAAACAACGTTATTTGTAAACAAACATATTTTATTCCTTTTCTCTCTCTCTTTTTTGGATATTTTACATTTATTAGGCATTACATGGTATGCGTTTCCGCTCGCTCAAGAAGATATCAAAACCCTAGTCAATCCAACTCCCAATTAATAGAATTATATTAATTGTAGCGACTCTAGTCTATCCAACTCGCTAAAATTAATAGGATTCCATTAATTTTTCCCAGTAAGAAACCAATCCCTTTTACTTTGTCAGGAACATCGCGAACTAATTGTAAAAGACTCATTTTTCTCACAAACATAAGCAGAACTTTTTCATAAACAAAAGCTAATTCACTGTTGAAGGTTACTTTTTACTCCCAGCAAGAACGAATGCAATTGGTCATCCAATTGGAGGATTGGGAATCCAATCCTCCAATAGGAAGGCAAAGGAGTTATGCGCATGCGCTAAATCACTGATACAATCACTACTGCTACTTCAAAAGTAACTGGATGTGGTCTTCGCAAAAAGACCCAATTTTAATAGTGAATAACTATTGAGTGTACAATGCCTACCTGTTGGGCGTTTGGATGTTCCAATTGTAGAAGAGCACAATCGAAGAAAGTTGGCGTAACATTCGCGGGTAAGAAGATAGAAACTAATTATGCTGCAGGTCGATTCGTATTAGTGATGGGCGATTCTCGAATGTGAATCGAAATGAAATACGAATTTCATAGCCTAAAAGATAGATCTTATGAATCCAACTGAGCTCGCTGAGATTTTCATTTCGATTCGAATCGATTCAATTCTGTTTCGAGATGCTATTCTGCTGTATGACCCTGAGTGTATAGAGTGCTTGATTTCACGAAGCTTGTTGTCAGACGTGTTGTACCAGGATTCTTGCCATTCATCTGTTACATGCGAAGTTTACACGAAGGTGCAAGTGCTAAGCGCGTGTGCACTAGGCATTAAATAAGGCATGGGCGTATATAGAAAATAATTTCTGGAGGGGCTGGGGAAATTTCGGGGGGGCTGAGACCATTTCCGGGGTATGTAATTCTAAAAATTTAGGGCCTGGAATAGTTTTAGGCTACTAAAACGCTATTACACGTAAAATAAAATACTTTTTATGAACTAAGTGATCTTATTTAATTTATTTTTAAGGGTTTTACGACAAGTTTTTACCATCAAGCCAAAATTTGGGGGGCTGCAGCCCCCCCTTATATACGCCCATGAAATAAGGCCGGAAGATCCTGAAATTAAACGTAAAAATACTATTTTTAGAAACAATTTACAAGAGATTCTCTAAGGCTTGACATAGGTTTTGCCGGATACCTCGTTCGTAAGCAGTAAAGCTCAAAATGCCGATAAAAAAAAAAAAAAATACACGAATATATTATTAGTAATATGTGTCAATAAGTAAATTTTAACGAAATCAATTGATTGGTGATATCTTCTAGACCAATTTGGAAAAATAATTTTGACATACCTTCAAAATATTCTTTAAAATTGAAACAATTTATCCCACTATAATTAATCATTTAAAGGGTCTTTTTTCGAAGACCACATCCAGTTACTTTTGAAGTAGCAGTAGTGATTTATAACAGTTACTCGTACTCGCTGATAAGCTTACTGATTAGCTTAAAGGTTCTTTGCTGGTTATCTAATACTTCACTCGTTGACTCGTTATCTACGGTTATAATTCATATTAGATAATGGCAAGCAATATTTATTAATAAAAAGGTTAATATGATCAAAATCAATTCTCTCAACAATGAAATAAGTTATTAAGCATTAAAGTTGATTGTTATGCAGGTTATGAAGGATAACAAACATCGTTATTTGTAAACAAACATATTTCATTCCTTTTCTCTCTCTCTTTTTTGGATATTTTACATTTATTAGGCATTACATGCTATGCGTTTCCGCTCGCTCAAGAAGATATCAAAACCCTAGTCTATCCAACTCGCTAAAATTAATAGGATTCCATTAATTTTTCCCAGTAAGAAACCAATCCCTTTTACTTTGTCAGGAACATCGCGAACTAATTGTAAAAGACTCATTTTTCTCACTAACATAAGCTGAGCTTTTTCATAAACAAAAGCTAATTCACTGTTGAAGGTTACTTTACTCCCAGCAAGAACCAAAGCAATTGGTCATAGGAATCCTCCAATAGGAAGGCAAAGGAGTTATGCGCATGCGCTAAATCACTGATACAATCACTACTGCTACTTTAAAAGTAACTGGATGTGGTCTTCGCAAAAAGACCCCATTTAAAAACACCCATTAGCCCCTTAATAGGTAATTTAAATGCCTAGTTCTATGTATCTTAAATGATCTCACCTCAGAAAATGTATTAGGATTAAAACTTTGGACTAGAATAACACTTAGTAGAATTAAGCCTCAGAATTAGTGGTTAGGTCGCCATTTTAGCCTATTAAGGTAATATTAACTTAATCATTCCTGTAATTTTTGTTTTAAATATTTTTATAACAGTTTCCCTCGTGAAAGATTTTTTATGAAAATTCCTCCAACTCCTCATCAAGCCTACCCACAAAATAACGAAAATTACCTCCGTTAAAAGTTTTATATTTAAATTTGAGTTTCTTATTATAATATAGGTCACAATTTTTAGTACTTGTTGAAAGAATGTAGCTACTGAGGTTGCACTCATGATCGATTTTTTGAAAAATTTCTTCTAAATTTAGAAAAAAAACAATTTTCAGGCAGGGGCGTATATAGACAATAATTTCGGGGGGGGGGGGGAGGAGCTTTTTGGGGTGTATGGAATACTAACAATCTAGAACTTAATTAATAGTTAGCCAACTAAAACGCTATTAAACCCCAAAACAATTATTTTCTGAACTAATTGATCTTATTCAATTTATTTTTAAGATTTTTATGCCATATTTTTATCGATGAAATCAAAATTTCGGTGGGAGGGGGGGCTCCAGCCCCCCCCCCCTCCTATATACGCCCATGATGTCAGGGCATTTTTCCTTATTGTATCGGAGAAAACGCCCTTGAAGTTTCCGAAGCCCTCCACTAATTCTGTTAGGAAGGATAGCTTCAGTCGGAAGTCCTAGGTGCCGAGGAGTCTAGACGAAGGCTTTGATGCTTACCGATTCTGTCTCCAAGATGGTTAAGGGAGAGGAAATGATCGAAACAAGACAAACATTGTACAATTTTTAGAATATTTTCTTCCTGTAGACCAGTGGCACTCATGGGCGTATATATAAGGGGGTGAGGGGGCTGCAGCCCCCCCCCCCCCCGTCGAAATATTAGTTTAATCTGTAAAAGTCACTTAATTAGAAAAAATAATTTTTTTGTTAGTGTAATAGCGTTTTAGTTGGCTAACAACTTTTTCAAGTTCTGGGTTGTTAATATTCCATTCCCATATATCCCAAATACCCTGTTCTCCCAGCCCCTTCCTCCCCCCGAAATTATTTCCTATATAGGCCCCTGGTGGCACTTTTTTTCAAGGTGTGATAACGGACAGTGCAACTTGTTTGAAACGTCAATAAATAAAAAGGAAAAATAAATAAAAATATACAAAATGAATCCGTTCATAGTAATTTAATTCTGTTTGTAACAATCGCGAAAATCTATGAAATCAGTGGCCCGCAACACGATGACTACGACGTGGCCCCTTGAAAGGAATCAACGTATTTAGGACTGGACACCAAGGAAGTGTAATATAGGATCTATTTACTCAACACGCTTTCAATATTTCGAGTGGGCGCGAAATGTAAAATGGTTGAAAATAAAGTAACTCCAGATGGGCTTGGCATAAATGCCCAGTGGGCTGCAGGTTATGTACAGTTTATTTAGACAGTGAAAATCGCTTTAGGGTGCACCATCATTGGTACCGATCCGATCCGATAGCCACCGACTGTCGGAAGGAAAACAAACTCAAACAGGGAAAATAACCTGGACGAACACAGATTGATGAGGGTTTAAGCGAGGTTGTAGGAAGACGGATAATTGGGATTAGACGAGACTTTCAATTGGAAGATTAGATAGAAATAGAACCAAAATCGGTGGCCGAAATTAGATTGGGAACTTTCTGTGGGGTGAACAAGGACATTTTTCCAAGAAGTAGGGAAAACGGAGCTTTGCAAGGAATAATTGTATATGTGGAGTAAGATAGCCTTTCAGGGAGGGAAAGTTTAATAAGCACCACAAGAATACTGTTGGAAGTATTGGAACGGGATTTCATGGCAGTTAGGGACGTCTGAAGGGGATATGTCTGAGAAGAAGAAATTATCTGAGTTAAAGGGCTACGAAGGGCATGGAAGACGAGAGGACACTGAAATGAGTATCGAGCTCGTCAGATAAAACATGGAATGAGAGTGACTTTTTGACAAGGAAAGCGAGATCTGGTATTAGTGCGAAGAAGGGTCGACTAATTGTGATATCAAAAGAATTTAAACGTCTTTAGATCTAGGATTTCTTGAACGGTGACTCTTGTCAACATCGCTTTGATTTTGGGAGTGAGCCAGGAAACAGGAGGATAGTCGTCTCAGGTGTTATTCGAGGATGGTAAGGAGGTTCGAAATAAGGATGTCAACTATGGCATCAATGGAGGGATAGGAATGGATGAATGACAAATATACTGTATGTAAGTCTGACTTGAATGATTCAAAACACAAACAGGGGAAATAACCTGGACGAACCCAGAATGAACAGGATTTAAGCGAGTTTGTAGGAAAACGGATAATTGGGATTAGACGAGACTTTCAATTGGAAGATTAGATCTGGTATTAGTGCGAAGAAGGGTCTTTAGATCCAGTACTGATTTATTGAACGGCGACTTGCTTCATCGTTTCTTGTCTTAGTCGCTTTGATTTTGGGAGTGAGCCTAGAAACAGGAGGATGGCAAGTGAGTATAGTCGTCTTCGGTGTTTGTCGAGGATGGTAAGGAGGTTCGAAATAAGGATGTCAACTATGAAGGTAAGGAAGTCCGGCTTTAGATAGGAGGCGGTTTTAGGAATAAAAGTTGGTATTTTGGATACTATAGATTACGGAAATGAGGTCATATGCAAAGGAAAATGAGACCTGATGTGGGAGTCAACATATACGTAATTAAGCAGGGTATTAGAAGTAGAGGTGTGGTGTGTAGAATTTAACAGTAAAGAACGAGGAGAAAGGGATTAAAGGAAACGTTTTTCCAGGAAATCGGACAATAAGTTGATATTTAAGTCGCCGGCTTGGATCACAAGAAGGGATAATTTTTAAAAGAATTGCTTCGAAATCGTCCTCCAAGGGCATATTGGGAGGACATTAAAATACACAAAATGATTCAAAAGAGTGAAAAGGATACCTCGGCAAGGAGATATTCTGTATGTGACTGTTCCAGAGAGGAGGATTTGTAAATGATACAGTAGTGGAGACACCTCCATCTACGGTCTACCCTGTCGTGACGAACACGGTTGTGGTTAGGCAAGGAAACAGCAGAGCACGGGATATATATTTTGAGCCTGGATTCGGAAATAGCAATGATGTGATAGGATGTGCCCTAGAAGTGAAAGGAGAACTCCGTATAATGGGTCAAAAGGGACCAGGCGTTAACGTTACCTCCAGACAGTCCTGAGAGCAGATGGCCGTCGATGGAAGCCCGTTGTAATTCTGGCAAAAGGTGGTAAAGTGACTCGTTTGGCTGCACTAATTGTTAATGGGGAGCACCTATCTGGATTTAATGCACCGGGAGAAGTGCCGGACGTATGGGAAACGTATTGTCCATTTGGCAGTGGGGAGAATGTTTGGCTTGCCTATCACCGACGTTGTGTTAACGTCCTGTACATTGAGTTGGAGGGTGAGTGGAATGGTGGTTCTTCCAATAGTTACAAGCAACTTGGCGTCTGAATGGCACTGCTGAGAAGCATTACCTTGCGGGTACTAAGGGGTTCCTGCATCTTCAGTCAATGGAGGACACTCTTCTCCGGTGTGGGATGTTGAGGATCTTCTGTACTTATTTATTTATTATTAAAGGGCTTTCTCAATATCACCTACAGTATACTCAGTCTGATGAGTATTGATCTAGACACCGTCGAGTTCTTGAAATTGAGGAACCCCAGTTTGTGATTAGCACCAATGTTGGCCAAGGCTTTGTGAATCCTTGCGTCCGTATTCACGGCCTCGATCTCCTAACCGAAATACTTCCGGAATTGTCTCTTAGACTTTCTTATGGCCATATATACTCCGTTAAGGCATCCTTGTATACTTGTCATCATCAGTAACTAGTTGACCAATTGAAGCGCCTCCTGGCACTTCTCCTTGCATCTCCCAGGGTTTTGTTCCACCAAGGAACACCTTCATTGGTTATATTTTTAGGAAAATTGCAGTTCTCTTCATAGGGCAGCAGAATCGGAAAGTGCCAATTACTAGGGTGAACGATGCCAGTCCCTCCATCATCAATGTCAGATCAAGGACTTGACGTCTATTTCTAATCTCATATGAGGATGTATTTGCCATATTCTAAACATTAAAGTTATTAATAACCAAAAATTCTAAAAGGAACTTACCTCTACCGCTGTGATCGTGACCATTGGTGTCAGTACAAATTACCGCCGCCTCCCTATCCATCCTTGTATGTTCCGCTAGCTTGTCTATTGTCGTGGCAGGTATGCTTCTGATCTCAAGGTAGATAGGAGAATGTCGTTACCTGTCTTCTACCATTGACCTCCATCTCCTCTGTAATAGTCTCTAGAAAATAGGAAACTAAATGGTAAGCATGGTATGTAATATTTAACCAAAAGACATGCTCTAAGATTATTGCACTCCTGGATATAAATCACGTACCTATCCTTAAAATCCTTTATGTACCCACGGATCTTGGATTAAAACAATATCAATACGAATTCAACCGTACTCATACAGTACCATATTCAAGGTTGACCTGCAGCTGTCAGGCCATCTGTTTTATAAGGCGAAAGAGCGAGTTTTCCCTTTCCCGGAGACTTCTTGCCTTCGGTCCTGATAATCATACCCAGTGTTGTAGAGATTGCAGAACGTACGATTCATTCTGAATTTGGGACGTACCCAGTCGCTTTGGTCGTCTGCCCAAAGGAGTTGTTAGGCTTCGCCTCTTCAGCTCTCTACCATCCAGATAAGTAGGATCACAGTTCTCTAGTTGGATTCCTTTGAGCAGCTGACCCCAAGTGCCCTCTCTCGAACCTTTATCCACTCAAAGGACATGAGATCCTCTTCGTCAGCTATTAAGTCTGTCATGTCTATTTGTGAAATTGATCTATTAGCTCCTCCTTCAATGGTCCTTCAGGATACTCCGCGTTCTTGATGGCCACCCTCAAGGAGCTCAAACCGGCGCTATATCTCTGATCATCTGTGTTTGTGCGATGAGGCTTAGGAAAATAAAAGTCACCACTGACAGAGCCCCCTAACAGAAGACTACGTAAAATGTGGTGTCACCATCCACTGCCATCCAGCCATTAGCCCGAGATACCTCGATCTCTAGGATGGGGTGAATTTAAAAAAAAAAAAAAAAAAAAAAAAAAAAAAATCCGTCACGCAGGAACTGCGTCGTCAAAGCACGTTTCCATAAGCCTAGGATCTCTGGTAGCATTTGGAAGGCTTGGTATAAATATAGAAGGCCAGCTGAATTTGGAGGCCAGAAATAAATATAGGTATCAAAAAAAAAAATGAGAAAATCAAACATAAAGAAGCGTTCAAACGACGAAAATATCACCGTCTATCAAAGTTTTTTCCCCGCTGCGTTTGAGTGGGGAAGGAATTGGATGAAACTTCACAATTCTACGAGAAACGCACACGTCCACAAAAAGCAGTCTTATGTAGAGAGGGATGAAAGGTATTCGTTAACCTTTTCCTTACTTAAGACTTCTGTAGAAGTCGAAGTTTGCCGTGCCCCTGGAACGAAGGACTTGTACAGCAGTCCGACCCTTCTCTCTCGCATACCAGCTCCCTATGGCTAACTTTCCCTTAGTACCTTCCCTATGGCTATTAAGCAAGGACTTAGAGAAGCTTTAGCTATTTCTTTTACCACTGCTTGCCGGAAAAATTATCTATTTGTGTCGAGAGAGCTACGGATTAATGGATACATGGGTCGGGTTCGTAAAACTTAACATCGCCAGTGTTAGATCCAACTCGATTCCAATCGAAAAGGATGATGTATTTTTCTTTGTTTTAATAAAAAAGAGGCTATTTATTTATTTAGCTTCTTTGATTAGTACATACATCATAAAAAAATAATATTTTTCGTACTAAAAAGTATAGACTATAAAAAATATTTATTGGAGCATCTGATTATATAATTCAACCTAAATATTTAGAGCTAAAAGAAAACGTAAATGAATAATAAAATACAGTTTTCCTACGATTAGAAATGTTAAGGGAGGAAATTATATGAAGGTTTTTAAGCACGTCGAGTGGACGGCGAGAATAGCTTCGTAACTAGGGCCCGGCCAGGAAGAGAGATCGCCGTACTACAGGGTCGGTCAGCCCGCACTACCCTCAGTAAGCTAAGGGTTAAAGGCTTCTGAACTGAATTTTTCAGTTCTCGTGTCAGTCTATTTATTGTACGCGCTTTTGTCCGAGGCATACGGGGATCTTAGCCACAAAGCTCTGGCTCATCGCTTGGCTGCAAGATGTTCTTGGATATGGTTCGGGAGTTGCAGCTTGGGTTGGGAAGGAAAACTAGGAGTTAGTCGGCATGAATTGCGGGCAGATCCTGAATAGCTTTAGTGAACGTTTCAGTGGCTTTCTCTAGGTCTGTAGGGTTTTTAGGTTAACTGTTTGCTCTATGGAGCGCTCTAAGATAGTCTGAAATGTTTGCCAGTTGATAGGACCGGATGTAAGGGTTGGTTGTAGAGGAGCGGATAGATCGGTTGGCCAGCATGATGTCGTGCTGGGAGATGTAGGACGATAATTCTGGGAGTTAAGGATGTTATGAAGGATTCTGCCAGGGGAGTTGGGTGCACGGCTTTCCAACATGGGGTGTTTCGCGTTAAAATCACCTCCAGTGAGAAAACGGAGACCAAAAGATTGGAATATTGACAGTAATTCAGGATGGTAAATGGTGTTGGGAGGATAACTGCATCCTCCCAACACTGCGGCCAGTATGATATCGAAGGGAGAAAGTGAAAGGGATATGGATGTTACCTGCAGGCTTGCTGATACGATACTCTTGGTGATGCTTGATATGGTTCTTGATTAGAATTAGAACATAACATAACATGTCCTGTCCCGTGCTGCGCCAGAGATGGATCTTAAACCTCAAGGAGCCACTTTGCTGAGGAGAGTACTTAGTCATCTAACTTCTGTGTGAAGAATGTTTTGAACTCACTCATGGAGAACATATTTGCCTTATTTATTTTATTTTTTTATTTGCTCTTCTCTTATCCCTGAAGTTTATTGGGGTACTAACGACTTAAAAAAAAAATCTGAAAATAATTTACCAATCAAATTCTATAATTTCTCTTTTAACAGGATTCAATATTCAAAAATCTAGTTGAAGTGTAGGTACTTTCTAGCAAACGTTCATGCTTGACTTAACATTTTTTCACTTTAAAAGTATATCATGAAGTAAAAAAAAAATGTTTATCTTTCTTATGTTTCAGTTTGTTTTCTCAGCAGGATATAGAAAACATCTTAATTTCTTTGGATAGAGCAGGAATGCAACACTTAATTAAAACTGAGGTACCCGATTATGTCAGTATAGCAGGTAGTTAGCTATTTTTTTTACTATATTTCTTAATTATTATTTTCTGTTTCCTTGTTACTCACTGCATGCAAGTACTTTTAATTTTATTAGTTTTGTTGGGAGAAGCAGCATATATTTCCCTTGCTAGAGAATGTTGACAACCTATAAATAGTGTATCTTCTAGAGCTACCTTTGTTAAGCCTCAAGGTCCCATTTCCTCTGTATCCTGTCTTCTCTTATGTACCTCTGTTAAGCCTGAAGGTCTAGCCGGCCTACTTCTTCCAGGCAACCCTATCCACTCTGCCTTCTCAATTTCCACTTGAGCACTTCCAAGACTATACAAGATCCCCATTCTCTCGCTCATAGAATTTCTTCCTTCAACCGCTTCCTTCGGGCGTTCCTTGCTCCTGGGCCATCTCCTTCTCGAACTCACTCTCCCTAGTCAACATTCTCCTCCTAACTTTTATTTAAATCCTGCCTCTTCACTGTTCTCCTTCGTTCCCTTCATTAATTATTTTCATGGAAATATTAAATAACCCAGAGTTAAAATTATATCTAATTCTATAAGGAGACCCTTATAGGGGCTTAGGTACGTAGTATCCTGTTTGCAGGTAAGATAATTAGATATCTAGTAATGTACACCATAAGCTTTTTTTTTCACGAATAATAATCAGTTCCCCAAAAGTGTGTTTTCTTAAAAGATAATGTTTTATTTTTATTCATTGCTTGACAAATAATTTGGTTTAAAATAAATAATAACAAATTAGAATCGTTCCGTAGTATTATAGAAATAGTAAAGGTTAACATTTTAAATTCATGTCAATACTGCTTTGTATAATGTTTAGTATTTATAAGTATTATTTCATAACATTGTGTCGAACTTCAACAATTATGCAAGCATTTTTCGTTTACTGAAATCAACAAATGAAAAATGAGTTCAGTGAATCTAATTCATAAAATATGAGTACTTTCATTGTTGTGAATAAGAAAAGTGCTATCTTTTATCATTTGATTCCCCACTTTAAAATGCTAATGAAACTACAGAAACAATCAATGGAACAGCTACATGTTTTTGTTTTTTTTCGTGTGTGTGTGCGCGCATATATGCTTCAATATAATACTGTTTTACTAGCTTGCCAACAGATCTATGCATGTAAATTTATATATTTTAATATGTATCTATGTAATATTCATGTATATATTGTAGTGTATTTATGTATATATTGCATTTAGTGTTTCTGACACTGATTTTGGTAGTTAAAGGTTGGATATAGACTCGTAAATTCACTTTAAGCACTCAAGAAATTAATTTATTCTTTGTAGGAATTGCTGGATGGTGGAAATTGATTTTCACAAGGATGAAAAAAAGTCCAAAATTCCCAGAGGTATTTTATTTTGCAGAACATTTTCAGGGACTAAGCCCCATTTTCAATGCTCATGCATAGGTTCTTATTCAGCCGAGCCTTGATCTTAGAATTTTTCCTAAATTTTATTGTTCATAAACATAATAAAAAGAAGTTTCAATACTCGTTTGGCACTAATAGCCAAATTGTTGCTAAGCCGTTAAAAAAAAAAATAAAAAAATAAAACAATATTTATTAAATTCACAAAGCTGTTGTTAAATTTTGATTTAAACAAATGGTTCTGAATAAGGGATAACTTAAGTTTATACTTAATACTGATGAAAAACCATGTAATATCAGATGTAGGAGAGGGGAAAAAAAGCCTTGCTCCTAGACTTTATTTTTTTTTTTTTTTTATCGTACATCTGATATACATGGTTCTTAATCACTATTATATATAAACTTAAGGTATCCCTTATTCCACAGCATTTTTTGACTTTTAACAACAGTTTTGAGAGTTGAATGCGCATTGTTAGAGAAACCTTTATTTTCTTTAGTTTAAAAACAATAAAATTGAGGACAAAAGTCTAGGAGCAAGGTTTGGCTGAATAAGAATCTATGCAGGGGCATTGAAAATGGGGTTTAGTCCCTGAAAACGTTCTGCAAAATAAAATACCTGTGGTAATTTTGGACTTTTTATCTAATTTATTCTTATTATAGCTCTGACTTTTTTTTTTTAGGTAGTGAAGATTTAGATATAAACTTCTTCGATGATGGCTCTTTGGAGGAAGATGGGCCACAAGATTCAACTTCTGTAACGTAAGAACTTTATCCATATTTTAAAATTTCTTCAGTACTTCAATTAGTAAATACGCAAAAAATTGAAGTATTGTAGAGATTATTATGCTAAAAAGAAAAATAAGCGAAGACTGGTACAAATTGGAATTTACTGATGTCTTATCTTGGTGAATCATGAAATTCGGATGTTGGAAATCTAAGTCAAAGTTCTAGAAGAGCTTCAGGATAGCAAAGGCGAATGTTTATTCTATGGAACGCTGATTCATTAACCTGATTGAAGAAGTATACAATTGTAATTCAACGTTTTAATATTGATATATACGAGTGATTTGTGGGTTACAAAATGCTCTCAGGAGAGTCTCATATCTGGGATTCTTCCTTGAAATCGCACATTGAATTTTTCAAAGATGATGCTGCTGTTCACTTTAGCTTGAAAATGTGAGAGGACTAAAGACGAACCAGAAAAACAAGGCAAATCTGTCTGTTACCTGCATCATAAAAAATAAATCAAAAGAAAGTTGATTTTTCAGGTTCTCTTCCAAGTTCACAACCCAACTCTAAGAGAAAAAAACACTTTCTACCAAATATTATCTGATATTAGAGTTTTCTAGATAGAAACATAGAACAACATAGAAACATTAGTATATTAATTAAAGTTATTTTTATACTAACATATGTTTTAATTATTTTATTTTTATAAAATAATTAAAACATATACATAGATATAGATATAACATAAATATACATAGATACTTAAACAGAAAAGCACCGTTTCTTCTTTTGTAAATCTCTGAAGATTGCTCATGAGAAAAAAAACTCGCTACCCTCTTAACACAGCTGTCCTTAATTTTTTAATAGTCCTTCTATACATAAAAACTTAGTGAAGTTTGGTACTTACGTATTAGCTTCAACGCAGGTTAAAGATGTGGGTCCCAGAGATCTGGATTATCACCGGGTAAGAGAGATGGATTAAATTGTCAATCTAGTTTTTGCCAATAAGGCGACAGAGAGTTTTGCCGAGGGTTGACTAGAGTTTCGATATGACCTTCAGCGAGCGGAACGCGTAGCACTTATGTTAATAACATACTTGCTATGCGTTTCCACCCGCTACGCTCGCTCAAGGTTATGTCAAAACTTTAGTCAATCCAACTCATTAATCGGGGATGGTTTTTTGATGGATAATGGACCAATACGCAATTTAATTTTGGACTCATATGCAATAGCATCTTCTTCAGTCTAAGGCAAATCCCCAAGAATCATTTTCGCAGGAGAAATGTGAGAAGCGCACAAACACGAAGAAAACGTGAATAAAACACAAACCAAACACGAAGAAAACTAACAACAAACTAGGAAATCACATAAAAACAAACGAAGAAACGCCAATTGCATAAAAAACACCAATGTACTAAAGAATTGTTTTTTATATAGAAAGAGAAGAAGATGGTTATTATAATCACAAATACCAATAGAATTGCTCACAGGAATAGACCAATAGAAATGCGTACTCCATGAGCCAGATCTCTGAACGAGACCCACATCTTTAACCTGTGTTGAAGCTAATACGTAAGTACCTAAATTTTATTAAACCACTGTATTATAATTTTATAAAGCACATTAGTTTAATTGGTAAGGCAGTTTTTCTAGAAAATAAAGTTCATGTTTAACAGTAAGGTCTGTGTTGGTCTGTGGATATATTGTAATGATATTTTACATTACATATTTAAAAGTTTTAAAATTAACACAGAAAATTCTGAAAATCCAAAAAGCTCATTGATATGTTGAATTCAATTGGGATAAACAAATATTATTGGTTATATTTGTCTAGCATTGGATAGAGTTAGCATTGGATACCGGTAGGATGCTCCCGCCATAAAAATTTAGTTCAGTCTGTTACAAGCCAGTCTGTAAAAAGGTGGCTCCAGTCTCATATGTCACTCTATTGAAAGCAGTTCAGTCTGTTGAGTTAAAAGGAATATACAGTCACATATAGTGCAGTTTAAAAGAAACGACGCCATTCCTGATGCAGCTCTAGTAGAGTCGGTTACAAGCAGTCTGTGAAAAGGTGGCTCCAGTCTCAGGAGTCAGTCTATTGAAAGCAGTTCAGTCTGTTGAGTTGTAATGGAAGATACTGACACATACAGTGAAGTCTGTTAAAGGAAGCGTCAGTCTCATGTCTCATCTCTACAGTTCAGTGTATAAGAAGTCTCATAAGTGCAGTTCAGTGAAAAGAAGATACAGTTGTAAAGAAGATCCTGTCCTATGTAGTTAATACCGAGCTGGCTTTATATCAGGTAATGCTTGTTTATCTATGCCTGGATATAACTTATCTATGAGTTTTTTCTTTTGTTTTGTTTTTATTATTTAAAATTATCTTTGTTTTACTTTACTGGACTCAAACCCGACCCCTGAGATAAAGAGTTTTTAAAATTAAATATTATCAAATTTTTATTTTTATTATAACAATATGTACTAACTGACTGTCAGTTACGGATTAACTTGGCTATTCCACATGACTTGACCGACTTACTTTTTGAAGGCAGCCCGTATGTAGATACAGCACTGACATATTTAAAAAAATACTAATATTTTCAATAAAATATAAGCGACACCAAGAGCCTGGAGCAAACTATTACATAATTAGAACCATGCATTTCACCTCATTTTCATTTAATTTCACAGCTTCATCGTACACTTTCAACTTCAGTTTTTATCATAATTTTATTTTTTATTGTAATCATTATTTTGGTAGTATATTATTTGTTTATTTTAATTATTAATTTATTTTATGTTTTTATTTTACTTTATTTATTTATTTTTAAATTCATTTCCTTATATCAACATCGACTACTAGAAGAAAAATTAAACTGAATTTAATAACATATACTCTCTTCAGTTGTGTTTTTGGAATGGCTTCGCTTAATGAATCATGATCGTCAACTCAAAAAAAGGAAAAAGATGCTATTCCCCAATGACGCGGAGCATCATCATCGTCAATAAAATAAATAAATAATGAAGATTGGTAAATTGTGTCTCTTACAGTGTATACAATCCTGCTACATATTATACAGTGGTTCAATGCATTTAATTAATAATAGACTTACTACTTTGAGCCTTATATGATAATCAGATTATATGGCGTCAGATCAATACGACACTGTGCCATTTATCTCAATCGTTGGCTCCATAAAACTAATTAACTCGCAATGCTCTCATATGAAGCAGAAGAGAGGTAAAAAACAGTGCCCATGAATGGCAACCTTGTACAGTACAAGGCATGCTAATGAATCTAAGGCGCTAGCCACTAGACCACGCGAGACCCCCAATGAAGCAAGTATTAATGTTTGCTTGTGTGAGTTTATTGATATGTAAGAGCAGTCTTCACATTAAACATCTAAAGTCATACAATAATGATTTTTATATTGTAATAAACTATTAATTATTCTTTTTTTTTTTTTTTTTTTTTTTTACGGCTCATCGACAAATCATGGCCATTAGCGCCGACATCCAGGAATTTTCTCAGCGAGCCCTGAGATGAGAAAATTCCTGCCGCCGGTGGGGATCGAACCTACCATCTCCTGCTTATGAATCCAGCACGTTAGCCACTAGACCCTGGGAGACCCCATTACTTGTTATTATGATAGTTCTGTTGTTTTTTTATTTTGTTTTTTGTTTTTAACTATTAAATATGGTTTATTTTCAAATAAAATAAATTTGTAATGTTTGTGTTTATTTTATATATTTCTAATACTTTCTTTAAGCATGTATGTTTTCTTTTTTATTAATATTACAGCTTCAGTAAGCTACCTTGCTATTGTATAGCTCTGTAAATAAATTATATAAAGCTTTGTAGGCTCCCCGATTCGTTAGGCACCCGACTGTAAAACAGTAGGATCTAGGTACAAATCTCTGGCTGGCGAGTTAATTTTTCTTAAAAAATAATGATTTGAAAAGTATTTTGATATATTAAAAAAACATTCTTTATACACCATTCTTATTGTTAAGAATGTCTTTGTACCATTTTTATGACTATTTAGAATTTTAAGAAGGTAGAAATTGTCAGGGTTCGGTTGTTGTGTCTTAGTAAAACTTCATTTTTTACGGTTAAAAACGGTATTCAAAAACTATTTTTCCAATTTTCTCGAAAACGGTTCAAGCTATCGCCTTGAAAATGGTTTCATTCGTTTTCCTAGCCCAAGAAGCCTCTAAAACGAGTGCTTACATGCTTATGAACTCAAAAACGTAAGCGTTACGATTTTTTTGCGCGAATTTCGCCCCAAACACCATCTTCTAGTGGACGGATTTTGCTGGTTAACGAACTTGACCTTTCAAATTGGACGACGGATTTTTGTAGCAAATTTCATCAAAATCGGACCATTCGTCTTCTACCTAGAGAGCGAATAGACAAATATATATATATATATATATATATATATATATATATATATATATACAAATTTGAACCGCCATCATTTTCTGTCTCTAGGGGTTCTGAAATGCAAAATTTTCTAGTCGGCACTTCTGGATTGCGTCATGAGATCAACCTTATAAGCGGGGTTCCTCCATATGGGGGAGGGAGGAACCGCGCTAAAAGATTTAATTATAAACTTAAATTAGACGTAGATCAATACTGGTTTAAGACCTAGATGGGTATCATGGATACAGATATGAAGTTAACAAATACATAATGAAAATAGGCTTACCAACAAGAATACGGAGAACTATGCCTCACAGATGCGTAATCATTTCTGACTGTGGTTGATCAAGGTAAGTTTGGGGAAAGGAGTGGGTGGGGGAGGAGGAGTTTTTGACCACCTATTGAGTCGAGGGTGATAGGATAGGATCAAAGGATGGAAGACAGTGTCATAAAAGTGTGGTGATAATGGAAGGGATGCAGGGTTTTATTGCAGGAAGTATAAAGTTTTAACAAGATGTTTTTAATAAATTGAAAATGTTGAAGTAGATATAGGACTCTGGATCACACTCCAACATTTTCCGTTTATTAAAGACATCTTGCTAAAACTCTTGAAGGCTTGAATTTCAAGCCGAATCGTAGGCAAACAATAAAACCCATTTCCACATAAAAAAAATATTATTATTAAGACACGATGACTGAACCCTGTCAATTTCTACCTTCACATCACCAATGATCAACAATCTACTCTCAATAGAAAATATTGAATCTCCAAATTCCATTGTTCTTAATTTTCAGGGATGAGCAAGACCCCTTGGAGAATAATCAAAAGAAACTTGAAGATAAAAAAAATGAGAGTTATATTGCCAATGAGGTAGAAAATGGTCCAAATCAGGATCATCTTACCAATCTTATACCAAATTTTAAACTTGAAATGGGAGAATATGGAGTTCTTGAATCTAGCCATGAAGATCCCTATAAGTTAGTAGACTCTTTAGGAAATGGTATGTATATTTCTTATCATATCTATTTTAAATTTAAAGTTCGATTTCATGAAATAAACCCGAAAGTACAGAGTAAAATCTATTTTGAATATCAAATAAAAGAAATGTTAAAGATTTTTGTAAATAGTGTATTAAACAGGGCTGCCTGAAGATTGTGAGAAATTATTGTGAATTTGTTGTTCTATTCTGGCAGAGTATCTTATTAAACATTGAAAGATCAAATCCCGATTCAGTGTTAACATGTTCAAATTAGACACCAAACCAAGCACTAACCACCGTATTGCAAGGCCAACTTTATATTAACAAGCAAAGAATTTGAGGAAATTAATCTAGAAATAAGATTAAATATAATATTTTTGTATTTTGTAGACAGAAGGTCCAAATTAACATAATTGTAAATTAATTAAAATGACTCAACATGTTTTGCATATATAAGGGAGAGAGGCTGAGGGGACTGCAGCCCCCCCCCCAAATTTGGATTTGATCTGTAAAAATGGGTCATATACCCTTAAAAATAAATTAAATAAGATACTTTGTTCATAAAAAATATTTTATTTTGGCTGTAATATTGTTTTAGTTGGTTAAAACTAATCCAAGTTCTAAATTGTTAGTTTTCTCTACTCCGGAAATGGTCTCAGCCTCACCCCCGAAATTTTCCCAGCCCCCCCCCCCCCCCCCCCCCGAAATTATTTTCTATATATGCCTTTGTCTACAGATGGCTCTTCAGGTGCCTAAAAACTAGATACAGCCTAATGGAACGAAGGTGAACCTTCCGTTAAAATGGCCACATCATAACTAAAGTTCATCTACATAGAAACAATCACCTATTTAAGTTATAGAAGAGAGGAAGGATCAATGGATTCTTGAAGTAACTGGCAGGAGTTGCTCCACAAAATTTCTTAAAACATTAACTTATATTGGCGACATTTCAACCATCAGGCATTTTATATTTATTAGTGCTAAGTTCTATCGTGATTTTAGGATTTTGAATAGGCTCGAAACGTCTCCAATATAAATTAATGTTTTAAACAATTTTGGGGAGCAAATCCTGTTGTTTTCCTCAACAAATGTAGCTATGTTGTAGTCAAATGTTTAAAATATTGATAGAGTCCAAATGTAAAATTCGATATTCATTCAGCTGACTACAAATACATCTGATTGTTACAATGTAGATGATTTTCATTTATGATGTGGCCCATGTAGTGGAAAGTTTCAACCACCAACATTCCATTAGTTGTTAGGCTCCTGGAGAGGCATGTGAGGATGTGAAACATACAGAACCGTTTTAATAAATTTACAATTATGTTAATTTATACTTTGATTCATCGACCTTCTGTCTTTGCAAGACAAAATTGTTGAGATTTTGATTAACCATTTATTTTAATATACCTAATATCTCTTTTCTTTCTTTTTTTTTTTTTTTTTCTTCTTTTTTTTAACAAATATTTATATTTGCTTGTTAATCAATTTATTTTGTGTTGTAGTTTTTGGAACTGACTCTCAAATGGATGTCAAAGATGGAATAATCAATCCATATTTAGAGGATACATATGACGATTCAGAATATAACAATGAAAATAATGTAAATAATGAGGTAGCAGATGATAAAAGAGCAGTCAATCAGTTAGAAGATTATATCAAAAATGATTCCAATAATAACTTTCAACTTCCTTTTAATTGTTCTTCATGTAAGTTAATATTAGGCTTAAAAATTCACTACAGCTATTAGAACAAATTATTTGAAATTTTCATTGGTCTTTCTCAACTTGTTGAAAGAAAAGGTTCAGTGTAATGGTGACCGCTGTCCTCGGCATCGACCCAAAATGTCAGAAAAACCATAAACAAACAAAATTTAAATATTTCTTTATTTTTAACAGTCAATTTATTTTACATTGTTGTTATATTTAAATAAAATATTGAAGAAACTAAGATGCCTAGCTCATTAAAAAAAAAAAAAAAATTACAAGAACCACAAAGGACACTGCACAAAAAAGGCGATTTCCTACACCAAATATATTCACTGTATATAAATCCAAACACACACACACACAAACAAACACACACACCACCTGAAGACTAGAGTATATTGTATATATATTTCTTTTTATATTGTATTTTTTCAAACCAGTAAGTTTAATTCCTAATAATCATAAACTGTGGAGGTTTTCAGTCTTTGGATTCGCCTCATAAACGCAGTCTCGTAAGAAGATTAATCTTTACAGCAAAAAACATTCTCTAATGACTTAGCCGTTTTTTTTGTTGTTTTTTTTTTTTGTGAACCCTCATTTGTAATGATAAAATAAAAAGCTATTCTACTTATTTATTCACATGTTCCCTGTATTTTTAATATTTTCTCCTATACTAGAAAGGGGCGAGGTTAGTGCAGTGGTAGATCGCTCGACTAATGAACTAGAGGACCCGAGTTCAAAACCTGAATGCATCTGAAGAATTTCATCTTGTGGTGTCGTTTGAGGGTTGGATTGGTGTCCCAGATCATCCCAGCCTTTAATTAATTAAATAATATCTGCAGAGGAAAAAAATCAGGCGGCCGGAGCATAGTGCTTACCACACCATCTCCCTAGAGGATGGTCAAGAATCAGACACCTCTACAGTATCTTCCCCTATAAGCTTCCTTTTTGGTCTGATTTGACGAGAAAGTACATATTGATAATAGAGTATTTTTATTTTTAAACTTCCTTCATTGACCCCTTGTGGTTCTCAAATGACAGATTCAATTGGCCTACAATAACTACTTCTGGAATTCTATTTTTTAGCTTATGTAGCTCAAAATGAATTTGAATCAGAGCAAGAGACTTCAGGGCAAAGTTTCCAAAGTAGTAGCAATGATGAAACTTTACGAGAGCCAAGACTGTTTGAAGTTCTTCCGCCGATACAAGTACTACTGTCAGAGAAAAATGGCTTTCAGCAAGAAATGCCATTACAATCTGGTAAGTTTTTTCAGTTTGCGAATTTATATATCTATTGCATTTCAAGTTGCACAACTCTTGTGACGAAGAACAAATGTATTTATTAAACCATAGTAAAATACATCAAATGGTAAACATCAATGACCAAAGTTTCTAATCCTTTTATTGTTTTGTCTAATAATTAACTCATCAGGATTTGCTTTGAACCCAGGTCTTCCCATTTTATACTCGATTGTGTTGCCCCTTGCGCTACGATTCTGCATATTACAGCTAGAACAGCCAATTCATTCAAAGAGTCTGTGCTTCAGTCATGTTTATCCGAAGCTAAACATGAAAATGTGTTCAGAAAATGTCATTCTCTTAAAAAGCTCGGAGTAGATTAAATAATTGATATATTTAAAACCTATTCCATTTAAATCCTATGCCACCTGAAGCTTGAAGGAAGGACCTGGCGAGTTGATTCTTTCTAAATAATAAAGATAGATTAACAAACTAATACAGGTTACAGAAAAAAATCCTGATGGTTCCACAGCTAAGCGTGCCATCATTTATTTTTTTTATTTACTTATTTTATGAGCTTTGCAACGACAGCGACTTGCTCCTTTTTTTAAGATACAGTAAAAAATACAAATTTATATGTTCACAATTATCAGTAACTTATAGTACTAAATAAAACAAAAGTTTGAGGAGAGCATACGACTGAAGTTAGTAGGTTTGTGTTAAGAATTATGTGCTAAACATTATTTAGAGCCTTGCTATTTGAACTATAGTTAATATATTTACATAAATTATCACTAAAACTAACTACCATTATTTAATTATTTATTAGGTCATGGAGGATGCTACATGTTGTGATTTTCCATTAATGACCTAGTAAAATTGTGTAATAATAAGCGTGCCATCAGACATGCAAAGGAGTATGACGATTACTGTAAAGATGAAAGAGGGTGCTTTCAAACCGACAAATACCATCAATGTTTATACATATGGCTTTAAAACAAGCAATGGTGCTGAATTGGGGGTTTGGAGTAAGGAAAAGGGTGATATTAGATTATAATTTTCTGTTGGTTAAACCCCCAACAGTATTTCAAGAACAAGGGGAAGTTTTGTACTTCTTTAATTCCAGCTGAGGAGGGAAAGAAGATAAATATTCAGGCACCTTTAAGACACTAGAGTCCCAGGAAACTAACTCAATAATCATGGAAGTGTGCCAAGTGAGGCTAAATGAATTAACCCAAAACAATGAATTTATTGGGTACTGGAACATCGAAGTATCCTAGACAAAGAGAAGGCTGGCTTTTTTTGGATTATCAACAATTGCCTGTGTAAAATGTGCAATAGTAGCAATAGCCGCCCACGGCCATAGCCATTGGCATAGCCAGTTCCAGAATGGGTGACCAACCTGGTGGTGTTGGCATTATAAAAGGGTGTGGCAACCTGTAGATAGCCCGGGGTCAATAGCCTAAATGTTTATACGCTGTTAATAAAAAAGTAGCAATAGCCTAAAAAAAAAATTTAGTTAACGCAGAAAATTACTCATATAAAGTCCTTTACAAACCTCAGAAATAAAAGGGCATTTTCTCTGGTATGATCTTCTTGGGAGGTAGTAGCAACTGTCTCTGTATCTTGGAATTTTTATTGGATTAATTGGTTCTTGGATATCTCTAGATAGTACAGGGGAGGGGCAACTTTTTTAGTCACACAATCTTCAATTACGATTGAGATATTATTAAATTAAGCAATACAAATAAATTAGTTTAAAATAATGTAAATTCACATTTATAATTTTTGTTGCAGATGCAACAAGAAATGCTAATTGTAATACTGTGGGTGAATTTATTACTGATGAAACCTCAAAGGATTCTGTAGAATATCGTCAAATTCCTGGCATGTTCAGAATTTTGCAATGTTTTCCTATAGAAAATGGCGCTTTAAACACTACTTCTCAACCAAGTTAGTCATGATGATTATTTAAATGAAACTTATAAATTACTCTTTAGTAAAATCCTTTTAGTTCTTCTACAACGCATTGAAAATATAATGTTACACAATTTTTATTTTCAATGATAGCTTTTTCTTCTCGTCAAAGGAAAAATATCTCTTTTTTTATGTTTAGAAAAAATAAAACCACTTATCTTAACGTTAAGATCTCAATCATTCATCAAAATAGTATAATCACTCTTATACTCGTTTATACAATTATATATTTCTTATTAATACAATAGTAACAATGTTGTGGGTACCAGGACATGAAAATGTTAGGCAATCAACAACAGTGGACGAAGAAGCAAAAGAAGCCTGCATAGGGAAATCAGTTAACTCAAACATACTTACGACAGAAGACTTTCACTTACAAATTATAGAAAATATCCTTCTTGAATGGCAAGCCTCATGGTACAGTAGAAGAGATAACCTAATTATAAAACATAAAATAAAATTTCTATGAATCAGATCAAATATTATACAATATAAAATAATTACTAGTGTGTAAAAACAGTAGCATGTCAATAACGAACTGATATCTATTAAACAAATCATAAATTGACTATTAAAACTATGAAATATGAAAATATCTTTACATTGTGTGTGTGTGTGTGTGTTTCTTGATTGACTTCATACTACACTTTTTATTGATAATTTGTCATGTGGCATTGAATGACTCCACTTTCTATTCTATGCAATTAAGAGTTTTTGAGAAAACTATAAAAGTGGTTGTGACCTGTATCAGAAGCCAAACTACACTATCTCCTGGTACAGGAGCTCAGTTATATGCTACCTAATAGGATTACATAGCAAATATAAAAAGGTGTGAACTAGGAAGTGAGGCTATTACTAGAAAATGTGAAACAACCCCTATTTCAGGTCTGAGGGTGGACATCTTATATTCTTCCATCCGACATTACAGAAATTGAAGGCAGAAGAATGTTTTTCCTTGTGGCTCACCATATTCAGGACATTTTATCCTACTTTAGGAAGGGGACCATTTAATCTCTCTCTGTGTTTTCTTTTTTAATCCTCATATGTGTTTGTGCATGCGGCTGTGAGCATTTTTGTGGTTATTTAAGGAAATGTGTGTACACACTGGTACTTTTGTATGGATATGTGTGTGTGCACACTCGTACTTGTGAGTGTGTGTGTGCGCGCACTCAGAGCTGTAAACGGGTAAGTTTGTGCACATTTGTAGTTTTATATGGGTGTGGGTGTGTGTGTATGAGGATAGATCTAGTTTGATTGTGTGTGTGCGTGAGCATGATTGTGGTTATGTAAGGAAGTGTGTGTGCACATTCAAGAGTTGTATATGGGTGAATTTGTGCATGAGGATAGATCTAGTTTGATTGTTTGTGAATCTATTTGCTCGCTTGTAGTTGTATATGTGTGTGGGAGTGTGATTGTGCGGGTTTGAATTTCATATTATTTGAAAGAAACATTTTAGACCCCCCAAATAAATTACACTGACAGAGATACTGAAACAGAATGTATCACAGAATAAAATCTACAGGCACTCTTGTCAAAACTAAATTCTAATTTTTAGAATACCTGAAATAAAATAATGGTACAAATTGAAAAAAAAAACCTCTTAATATCTTATTAAAATACAATTTGAAGAATTTAGAAGAAATAATCAGGAGAAACTTAACTATATACATCATTTTAGCCTTAACTAAGGAAGACCTTCCATAGATAGGGCTATACTATAATGGGAGAGATATAACTGGGCTGTGGAGAGGTAGGGGAAGGTGGAGGCGCCTCTAGCGAGAGTTGGAATGTAATGATTACTTTCAGTAATGACTACTTTTAAATTACTTTCCTGTTCTAATGGAAATTCACCTTGACACCAGCCGTCGTCGAAATCAGAATGCAGGCTTTCGTACTAAAAATGACATCAAAATTAATTGCAATTACCATTCCAATTCCTGAAATGGTGATAATTTTCCGATTACAAGTAGAGCCTTCAACGTCAAGCCCCCTCTACGCTTTCCCCAAGTATCAAGTTATACCTCTCACACTATACTGTGCCTAAGTTATTTATATCAATGAGTTAATGAGATCAATACAGTTATTTATCTGTCATCTAGTATTTTTATACTTTGTGTTATATCAGTGAGTGGTACAGACCTTCATGAAAATGGAATGGAGCAGGATGTTTCTGCACATTCTGATGAGGTGGACCAAGGTTCTCAAGGATTAGAGGATATGGAAGAGGAACAAGGCCTAAGTAGAGATTATGCTTTAAGAGGAGGAATATTCTATGACCCAACTCTCAAAGGTATAAATTTGTTACAAAAGGTCTAATATTATGTAATAATATTTGAATGAAGATCAGAGGTTAGTTGAATAAAAACTGTACAACATTATTTCTGATTCATTGGAGGAAGAACGTTTGTTCTGCTATAAATTTAACCGTCAAGGACTTTTTGTGACCTAAGTTCCCTTATAAATCATGGCAAAATTTGCAAGTATTATTCCCTTGTCAAAGTAAAGCCCTTTTGATGACAAAAGCTTCGGCCTCTTATATATTTCTGCGTGTGTCCTTGTTGATGAAGAAGCCAGGTAGAGCAGTCGACTATGCATATTTTAAGACTTAAGATATGGCCTGGTCATCGACATGTTTTATCTTTCCTTCTAAGTGCAAAAGGTTACTTGATTTGTTCTCTTTCCTTTATTTTCAGACGAAGCGGTTGATCAAGTTTTCTTTTTAGTCCTCCATTAACAAAAACTAATACCAAATATTAAAATATACTATTAAAATGGAGAGATATTAAAATGTAATTGTATCTTACACACTCACATATATATGTGTGAAATTATTTAAATAATGGTGAATTCTCTTAAATCATTTAACTTAAAAACTTTTACAAACTAACTGTTTGTGTCTGGTGCTGAGAAAATTCAAGAAAATCCAATTCTCTCAATTAAATGTTAACTATACACTACAGTTTATTTATACTACTGTTTATTTATATAGTTTAAATTTATATAGTTATTAATTTGTATGAGCTGACATAATTTTTTCAAAATGCTAAGCGTATTCCATTCTATGGAATACATTTAGAATAATGACACAAATATTCTTGCAAATACGCAGATTGAAAAAAAAAAAAAAAAAAATACTGATGTAGACAACATCTGTATCTTGAACATCAGTATGAAGAACGAACTTCAAATGAAAACATTGCCATTGGACAGATAATGACACATTTCGAACACATGTGTCACAAGATTAGCAAAAACACCAGGCTTCGAACTGGAATTACCACCACAACAATTGCATTTAATAGAAAGAATGGCTTGTGTGCTTACTGTGCAACGTTTATCCAATGATAAAACACATACTCACAGAGTGCACAAAAAAAAAAAAAAAAATTGCACATCTCACAAGTTTCACACTCATTACTTGTTGAATGTAACATAACAGCCTTGGTTAAATAGACCATCTTACACACACACAAAAGAAGAAGAAAAAAAAAATTAACCTTAAGTCCTAAATTAGAATATCACTTATAGATTAACACAGCACACTCTCCATTATTTTAATATGAACAAACATACATCCATATAGTCCTGGAAGAGCGTGAAAGACATTTTAAAGTCTCGTCTCAAATTCATACAAATATACCCAACTTTGTTCTAGGACATTCAAGTTGAGCCCAAAACTATATTTTTTTCGTTTATTAATTTTTCTACCATTAGTAATATTTGCTCCAAAATGTATCAGAATATTTTAAAACATTCTTTAAATTATTTTCAATAAATTATAACAAATCAATAACACAAAATAGGCAACAAAGGTAGTTTGTTTAAATATAGCTCACACAAAATCTTACTTTTACTTGCTTACAAAAATGTAAGTTATCTATTGACATTTTCAATTGTAAATTATTTATTTACCTAATGTTATATACCAAACAAGTCAAAAATTTACTATTAAAACAATGAAATATTAAAATATATTTACAATGTGAGTGTGAGCGCGCGCACACGTGTTTCTTAATTGACTTCTTCCCCCTCCAAAGGGATTTAGTCATGAGAAATTGGACACCACTTTCTTTGCAACATATTAAACCCTTTTTAGGAAAACTGAAAGTGTGTTTGTGATCTGCATCAGAAGCCAAACTTTACTTATGGCATTTTTTTTTCTCACATATTCCTATTTACACAAACTGAGATGTTTAATAATAATAGCTTCAAACTCCTCACCAACGCATGTTCTTTGGCCGAAAGAGAGGCTCATTGTGCCCAACTGAGATATATACATTTTGGCCATCTTTGTTAAAGAGCAAGTATAAATAAAACATTGTTTATTGATCTGAGCATTTGTAGATTGTTTATATATTTTCTTAAAGATCTCAAAAACCGTGGTAAGTGGAAGGTAACCATTTCATAGTTTAATCAAATTCCTCTTAGGGATGTAGTAGACTGTAGTTGATCAAGGTGAAGATTGAGAAAAAGAGTGGACGGGGGAGGAGGAGTAAAGGAACAAGGGCAGGAGGGTGGTGTCATAAAAGTGTGGTAATAATGGAAGAGAGGCAAGTATTAAAGGTTATATTTATTATTATGATTATTATTATTTATATAAATATTAAATATATATATATATATATATTCTTTCTCAACTTAACTTGATCAACTACAGTCAGAAGTGGTTACACATCTGTGAGGCATAGTTCTCCGTCTTCTCATTGGTAAGCCTATTTTCATAATGTACTTATTAATTTTATATCTGTATCAATGTTACCCATCTATGTCTTAAACCAGTATTGATCTACATCTAATTTAAGCTCTAGATATAGCACGCATTTACTGTATAATGTTATATATATATATATATATATATATATATATATATATATATATATATATATATGAGTATGAACTCTGTCCTATTTGTTTTACAGCTCTGATGAAGGCTTGAATTTCAAGCCAAAATGTCGCAAAACAATAAAACTCATTTTCTTATTATATAATAATATATAAATGTAGTTTTATTAACATACAACAAACGAACCCTGACAATTTCTACCTTCCCATCACCAACGATTTAGTCTCAATGTAAATCTATTATTTTGTATTCTGTGCATTTTGTTGTTTATTGACGATGAAATGGCTGTACTCTTAAAAAAAGAAAAAAAAAAAAAAAAACCTTTTGTGGAGTATTTTATTGTATATTGAAATATGATTGGGGCATTCTTCCTAAGACTGAATGTCCTTGAAAATGATATTCTTTAATAACGTAATTGTCCTTTATGTTTTTTTCATACTGATATATAATTTAAAAATTATGAAATATGGCATATCAGCTCTGATTTCAAGTGGCAGTGCTTTCACTTTAATTTTTAATTATTTTATTATTGTTTATTGTTATTTTTAGCACCGGTAATGGTTACGTCTCAAGATGAGGAAGACAATGAAGTTAAAAATGCTGTTAAATTTATGCTTCAACCAACATCGAGAACGAGAAACTTTGCAATCATGAGAACTGAAAAACAGATTGATAGAGATTTTATTGAAAAATGTAAGGCAGAAAAAAGTTCGGATTAGATTTAATTTAAGTAATACAATGTCTTAACATTTTATGTTAATATGTATTCATGCAAATGTTAGTAATGTTCATTTATTTTATATATATTTTTTTAAAGACGTGGAGATAAAAATATGTTTATTTTTTAAAATTTGGTTAATTAATATAAATATTGATGAAATAAATATGAATATAAAACCTGATCAAATCAGTAAAATAGTAAATAATAACTACATAAAAATAAGAAGCAAAAAAAAATAATAATAAAATAACAAACACAATAAATTTATGAATTTCAAAATTAAAATGACTCCTCCAGAACTGTCGTGTGTGCACACAATAATGCTCTCAGCTTACATTATAACGTGTCCTTTAAAAAAATTTGTTGCACTTTTCACATGTATTTGTTGTAGTTATGTACTCTTTTCATCCGCACGCGACATCTTCCCTTTCTCTTTTTGTCCAATGTCCAACCGCAGCTGTGTCTCCTTCTGATACATATATGCCTTCAAAAAATTTCAGTACATCTATACATTAGCTTCAAGATTTTGGAGAATCTATTTTCTGTTAACTTAAAACAAATGGGCGCAGGTACAGGAGTGCTCCACTACTGTTTTGTTGGTGTATAAGAGTCAGTACCATGGGTTGTGTGGGTCTGAGATTGGAAGGGTTGTAGGAGAAAGATCCCCCTGCATCCAGACATTTTGACCAACAGAAAAAGAGTCTGGGGTACCCTGTTCAGAAAAGTTAATTTCAACTGAAGAAATTTAATTTTTAAATTTTAACACACTATTTTCAGGAGATAAAATTATATTAACACTCAAAAAAAAAAAAAAAAAAAAAAAAAAAAAAAAAATGAGCAATATTAAAAAACTTTTGATTACGTGCAAAACACTCTTAGATTATTTCAAACACTGTATTAACATTTTCCTATTACTATAGACAGGCCTTTTAATCAGGACAACTAGATTGTGTGTTACTAATAACATGCATAATCTATATATTTAAAAAACACATGTCTGTCTGTTTGTTCCTTGTACAAATCCACACCTTTTGACCGATTTTGACCAAACTTGGTACACGGGTAGGTCTTGATCCGGGGAGTCTCTTTGGGTAGGTCAAAGAGTCCATGACTCACAGATCAGAGATCGTGCGTTCGAAACTGAACTCGAACAGTTACATATTTGCGTCATTAGATTTTAATATTACTTATTTGGTTTCTAATATATTTTTGCTTTTCTAGATGCAGAAAGTAAGTGTAGCATGGCACGCCGGGTAACAGCTAGTTCAATAATAAAAAATTCTTAAATTAATTTTGATCATATTTTAATTTCCTAATCATCAAGGAAAATTATTATATTTCCAAGAATTTCTTCAAAATAAAATTGTTAAAATTAATAATGTTATACAGGAGAATCTGTATTACTGTATCTGTAGGACTGTTATTATAAACCAAATATTATTTGGTTATCAGTAGACAATTTTAATTTAATTTATTTTATCTTTATTTTGAACTAGTTGTGCCCGCGACTTCGTCCGCATGTATATTGACTTAAGGCAGCATTTTTGTATATATCTTTTGGTTTATTTTGGATTATAAACACTGTTGTATGGGTAATTTAAAAAAATATATTTTACAGTAATGCTTCTCTATACACAATATTAGACGTGTAGCCATCAGGGATCAAGCATACAGGCTGCTAGGATTGCTAAAACGTGGCAGAGACCATATGCTGACCTCTTAGGGATTGTTAAACCCTAGAGTGCATAGAGTGTCTGACAGAGAGCAGAAATACAGACAAAGAAACCAAAAATTTAAAACTCATTGTTTTGGGTTATATTGCATTGATAAAGGCCCCAATAGTATTTTTCCCATATATCTTCCATGTACAGACAGCTATCCGTTATTTTATTAAATGTATAGATTTTATTTTTTCACAAAAATATTTTATCCCAATTTACAATTAATCTTCAGAATAATGATGCCTGACGCATCGACTGTAAATTTCTCTTGTAGAGACATGATAGCACAATTTTTTAACTCGTCAGCCTTGAGATGGCTCTTGATGCAAAAGGCTATGTACGCAAATAGGCTGCAATTATTTTTCAACTGCCTATTCTGATAAAATGAATTATTGAAATACATTTTTGATGCTTATACAATTGTATTTTTCTGTCTGTTTGTTGTTATTACAATTTTAGAATGTAAACATGATTCTAAATAAACCCCTATTAATCTAAACTAAACCCCCTACTTATTTAAAACATTTCAGAAGTAATTGTATATTATGAAATTATAAATACGGCTTCCTTATGTGAAGGTGTTATTGTGAAAGTCCCTTAGTTATATAATTTTATGCTATTGTCGCATTTTAAATAAATTTCGAAACAAATAATATCTTTTCAGATCAACATGGAATTGGTTTCAAAGATCTTCAAGCTAAATTCCATAAAAGAGAAGTTACATTCCGTAACAATATTGGCAGTAGAACAATAAAAACGCATATTTATGATGAAGGATTTCAGTGGTATGACCCTGAGATGGATAACGATATAGGTTCAAAGAAAGACAAACTTCTTAAAGTCCTCACGGAGACATCTGGTGAGTAATTTCGAAAGGAAACAAAGAAATGAACTTGTAAAACTTGTTAGTATTTTAGGTTTAGGTAGTTTTCTAAAACCCTATGAGCCCAACTCCCAAGGCAGTTTCTTCAGCTTTGCATTCCTAGTGTGCTATAAATTTCTGAATTAAGCAAATGTAAAGATCTGTTTCTCTTATCTCTTGAAGTCGGTTCTATCAATTGCCATTTAATTTACGGATTTATTTCCAGATGATATTGATTTTTTTACAGTACAAGAAAAAAATGAACAGATCTAAATGTATGTATTGGGTTGGGACAAAAATAATGCAGGTTTTTATATGATCAACTAGCTGACTACCAGTGCTTTGTCACAGCAGATAAGTTGTTATTTTATTGCATTAAATAATGTATCATCAAAATTAACACTACTACATAAATTTTGTGAAGTTTATTATAGTATGGTTCCTCTCATACTATAAGTTATTCATCAATTGATAAGTAATCAAAGTATAATTTTTCTTGACACTGGGGTGCTCCAGGCCAGTGTCAAGGAACTGATAACCTAGAGATAACCCATTATCTATAGGTTACCAGTACCAGAAGTTTAACCAGTACAGGTTAAAATTCTGTGTCAATAATAAATGGCTGTTACAATTCTAAAATTTATGTTTCCAAGATGTCATTTGGAAACACCAATTATATTTGCGAGCATTATCAAGAAGTGTTCTGACTGGGGATGCTGATGAGTGAGGAGGCTGTGCAAGGGTTCAGGATATTATTACCTCGGATGGACCATCAACAGGTATAGCATAAAAGCTATAAGGGACGAAATCACAGTTTATTTCTAGTAATTAAAGGACTGCCATCATAGTTGAAATTAACCGCAAATAAATATAATATTATGAAATACAGTACTGTAACAGCTGGCCTGTTATCATCCTAGCAAAGCATGCTGCCTAGATACACCTGCTTTCTTTAAAACCAACTAAAAATTTAAATCCCTCTAAAAATACTTAATTATTTGTGAAGATCTAAAAAAAAAAATCTTTTCTTAACGAGTGTTTACATTCGAAAGGGAGTGTACATGGAACATTTCAAATTATTGATGATAGGTGAGTGAGTGAGTGGTATTTGACAAATACATAGGAGATTCGTTCCAGACAACGAACAACTCTTGATTGGTGAAAACCACTTCCCGCAATGTTTCCCATAGGAGTTAGATCACAATACACTAATATAAGACTGATTTACTGTGCGCTCAACGAATGCTTCTGGATGACTGATTTACAGTACCAATACCTTTGAAGTGCGTCTCAGACTACCTAAGAGAGAAAAACTGGTTTGCTTTCTATCTCATACTAATTTATATAGATGGAGGTAAACAGAAAACATCTAAAGAACCTCCTGTCTCCTAATGCCAGGATGACACACCTCCAAACTATCCAGTATATTCAAATATAAAACAAAAAAAAAACAATTTTTTTCCTCAATTAATCATTCCATTGTTAATAAAATTTGCTAAATATAATCCTTCGGCTATTTTCAATGTAGTTCTCAATTACTTTAAATGAAGAGTTTGTTTACGTAAACGCAAATTATCTATTTATAATTAAAATAGAAAGAGAAGATGCATCTTCAATTGAATGTTTTAAACAAAGAATGGGTAACTAGGAGTTAGATAATATCAAATCTTCCAGAAACCATGTCAAATGTTATAACATATCAAATAATTATTAATGCTTATAATATAAACTTACGCAATTTACATAATTGAATTATTATGTATTGGTGTATGGTATGTTTTTGCTAATAAACTGAATTTTGGTTACATAAACTAGGCAAAAGAAAACAAGTTTCTCTCATTTTTCAGAAGGGCCTATACAATTGTGGCAGTTCTTACTGGAACTTTTGTCTGACTACAGAATGAGGAGGTTCATAAAATGGGCTGGCACTGAAGGTAATTGTTAGAGTTTTTATCTAATTTGAGCTTTACTCAAATTGAATCTTTTTACTCTTTGAATCACAAAAATTAAACACAGCATGTGTTTACTCTTAGGAAAAAAATAATACAGAGGAAGGTGAAAAAAAGGGAAAGCATTTACACAAACAACACTAACACACAATGTCAGACAATTGAGCTTATGTATCGTAAAATAATCGGGCAATAATAACCTATAGCATGTTCAGGTAAACCTAGAAGTTCAATTTCACTCTCTCTTCTGTTCTGTCATTTGCAAAGCCTTTTAATGATCAAACACTTGACGTGAATCACTATAAAAACAACTGATTATGTTTCATTTAGAAGCAGGAAAAGCTTTGAGGTGCCAGGGAAGGGAGATAGTGTTTAATTTTATGAATACTTAGCCAAAGCTAAGGCTGAAAACGATTTAAACTATATTGCCGATTCCACAAGCAGGTTTACTGGGGTATCTGCCCTTTCTCTACTTCCTTATCATCCAATTTCACTCGTTTGGGATGATGTAAAAGGGGAAATAGCTAGGACATCTTTAAATTATAATTTAGCCGAAAAAGAAGCACTAGCTGAAAAGCTTTTTAAAGAATATTCAACAGAAAAATGGATGAGGTGCTGTGAACATGTGACAAACATTGAAAATTAATATAAAGTTAATGACTGTATTAGAGATACTGAAATAGATAGGTTGATTATTCATTTAAATAGAGGATTCAAGTACTGATGAAAGTAAAATGAGCACTGACTCAGAATGAAATATAAACATTCAATCTGAAATATTTACATTTAACTTTGTGTTCCTTCTATTTGTACAAAAAAAATATGTATAAGTACAAGTTTAAAGAGACAAATTTAAAAACAATTTATTCACATACTAAAATGTAAATCACTATTCATATTAAAACATCATGAAAATAAGGTTATATTAGTGTAAACAAATTGTTGAAACCTGATAAGGTTATAACAGGAAGTTCTTCCCACTATTACTGCCTGTTGGAAATATAGGCCACATCCATCCCTGCATTTCCCCCTTCAACTACTCCATCTTAATTAGAAACAATTCCACTATGATGTCTATTATCTAATTCCACTTAATAATCTGGCAACCAAGGTGTTAAAAGTCTTTTTGCCTCGTTAACAAGAAAAATATTCTTGTATTCGATCATGAGTGTAACTTTCTTGAAACTGAGCCTCTCCAGTTTGCATGCTCCTACCTTTGACTAATCTTTTAACTTGTCAGTGAGTTTTGAATCTTAACTGTATTCTGCGCCGCTGTGTGAATTTTAAGTTCTTCTGTTGAACAACTATAATCATAATTATATTAAATCTGAAGCAAGAAGTATGTTTCAATATGTCATTATTGTTTACTTGGCCCAAAACCTCTCTTATAAACAAAAAATGCTTTATTCCTAAATTCCATTACCTCCTAAAGTTTTTAGATATCCTAACCTAAAAGGGAGCAAACCATGTTTTTGAGGTTATAAAACTAAAAAGGAAAGAAAGCTGTAATTGATTATTACTGTATTTATTAGTTCAATGAACTAATCTTTCTTTTTAAAATGTTGTTTTTACTGGAAATATTGAATATGAAATTTATTAAATACAAGATATTTAAAAAAAAATGTGACTATATTGGAAACAAAGGCTTACTAAATTTGTCTACAAAAACCTAAACTTACCTTTCTGAATTTGTTCTCAGGATTTTTATTTTTATAGTCTCAGTTATTCGTCAGGGGATCTGCAAAACCATCTAACATCAACAGAATACAGGCATTCCAGTCCAAAGTTCTTCATAAAATTGTAAATGCTCCTTTCTGTTTCCAACAAAACCCTCCACAATGACCTTAACATCCCATTTGTCCTTGACCTTGCTAAAACCCGGTTCCAAACATTCCACTCCAAATTTTCTCACCATCCTAATCCCGAAGGTCTATCCTTATCTTCCCAATCCCATCCAGACAATCCTCCCATGTGGCTCAAGAGACAGTGGCCCCGAGATAATTTACTTATCTGATCACATAGGGATCATTATAATATTTACTTGCACAGCTCTGGATGTGCCAACAATGGTTGGCTTCTTTCAAATTGTTTATTGATTTATTTTATTTTACTTTTTTTTTTGTTATTGTCAATCTGTTTGTAGCATATCTGTATCATCAGACTTGATAATTGTACTTTCAAATTTCTACAGATTTCAAATAAATAAATATATATATATATATATATATATATATATATATATATATATATATATTATATATATTCCCTTCCAGTCGTTTATTAAAGAAAACATTCTCTACATATCCAAAATCCATATATTTCCAGAAACCTCTGATTATGTCTAGGCAAGGGCTACGGGTTTTTTCTTAATCAATCATTCCTTCAATAATAAATTATACTCATTGTAAAAGTTTTGATTTTGAGACATGGAACAATATTAATATCAGCTTTCTTACATGATTAGGTGAGTTTAAGCTGACCGAGCCTCATGTAGTCGCAAGACTATGGGGAACGAGGAAGAATAAACCATCAATGAACTATGGAAAACTTAGTAGAGCTCTTCGTTATTACTACAAAGGAAAGAATATGATATCGAAGGTATGGTCATTTTATAGAACACAATTTAACAAATCAGTAAATAAGATTCACTGCTGGATCGCTGATTGGTTTTACTGACCTTAAGGAAAATGGCTGTTGCCTAAAGCTCAATATGAACATTTGGACACATTTATTCCTAGTGGCCTCAGAATATCCAATCTGAATGCTTTCTATTCTCCCTCCTGCTATTATTTCACAGTTACAAGTGTTTTAATTTTGATATACAGTAAACTTTCTCTAATCGGCATCCTACGGTCCAACACTCTTGATAATCCGGCAAAGCATGCATGGGTGCCATGGCCAAACATGAAAAGTACACCTCTTCAGTTCTTATGAATCAATTCCTTAAAATCCCCACCCCAACAACACTGTGGGGTTCGACGTGGTTGTAAAAAAACTCCTGGAAACTCTCTCTGCGATCAAATATGTACTTGTTGCCAGTTCAGTTTATAGCTTTTGACTTAAAACAGTATAATTCTAACAGCTTGCAATTTTATTCTAGTAATTTTAGATTAAATGTGTACTAGTCTTATAGTCTACATTTCGTTTAATTTCCATCTCTATCCATTTTTTTTTCGACATATATCCGGTAATCTGGAATATTTGATAATCCGGTATGCTTCTAGTCCCGAACGTGCCAGATTAAAGAAAGTTTACAGTTATTTAAAATCTTTAATTGCTACAAAAATATTGCATTTTATATTCTATAATAATTCTGTTGTGTTTTTGTGAGTTTATATGTGAGAAGAAACATAAATTTCTTCAGCCAACAACTGTTTCCATCATTGGGTATAACATTACACCACAAAATTATATAACCCAGAGTAACATGACTTCATTATCTTCTAACGCTTCTTTAGTATATTTATGACTTGAATATTTGATGCAAACAGACGTAAAACCGTATAAAAGGACATAAACTTGCTGAGCCATCAAGTCGGACAGATTTATTTTTGACACAGAAATAAATTGTTTCAGGTCCAAGGGAAAAGGTACACCTACAAATTTGATTGTGATCTCGAGATGATTACTGGTTTCAGTGCAAAAAGATTGTACGATCTCTCCAATGAAGTATATCTTACTTTTGGCGATGGAAAAAAAAACTAAACATCATTGAAATTTTCTAGAATAAACAAAATATAGAATAGATCATTTGTATGTAAGATATTTTGGTTTAGATGAAACGTTATTGTTTTTGTTCAAGTTTCACGATTTTTAGTTTGTTACATTTGATTTCATACTTTTATTTTAGCTTTAAAATTTGATATTATATTTATTTTTCGAGTTGCTGGATGGTGAAAATTGATGTTTCGAAGGATGAAATAAAGGTTGAAAATACAACACAAATAAAACACCTGTGGGAATTTTCGACCTTTATTTCATCCTTCGGTATATTATATTTACATCATTTATATCATTATTTTTTACTTACTGATCATTTTACCCTTTCTAAATTTTGTTTTCACCACTAACCCGTTTCTTATTTAAGATTATTTATTACCAAAAACCAATAACTATTTGATGAATCTGTATGAGAAAATGAACAAAAGAAAAAAATATTTGTTTTTAAACATTTTTAAGAATCCAAAATTTATCACTAAACAATTTGCTGTCAATTTAAAATTATAGTTATACATATTATTTTATTATTCACAGCCTTGTAAATTGATCTAAAAGATCCACGAAAAAATCTGATTATATTTTTAATGTTTAAATTACATATATTTTTCTACTATTACAAATGTGTTCATTTTTAATAATAAAAAGAATGTATTTGTGTAACACAACAAGTGTATATTGCATTTGGTGAAACTATATTGTCTCAGTTTAAGTTGATCTATGTTTTAGTTTGTTTTATTTTGATAAATTTTCGTTTTTAGCATTTCATGTATATTTATTTATATTTATGTCATTATATTTTACTTTCTGATTGTTTTTTTATTGTTTTTTATTACCTTTTCTTTCTCAAAATTATTTGACCAATTTATTAAAAAAATAAGTATTTGATGTATTAATTTTATAGTATATTAAATATAATAGTGGAGGCTAAGAGGCCTTCAGTGTTAAAGGATGTGCACCCTGCACCTAAGATCGTGGGTTCGATTCCAACTAGGGGTTATGACTTTTCTATCGAAAAAAGAAATGGCATCAGCCCTATCCTGGCTAGAAAAAAGTCCAACTCGCAAGAGCTGCATCATCTTAGCTCGGTTCCGTTTTTGTCCCTAATGTCATTTGGAAAGGTTGAAATAGAAACAGTTATAATTTTGGTTAGACCTTTCATGAAATAATTTATGGCCCCAAATAGGTCACGGTTGCAAGGGTACATACTCATACCTGACATAGAAAAATTACTTCCTGGCCTCAAAGTTCGCTCTAGAAACACTCTACTTACAGTACTGTTTTACTATAATACTTTACAGATAAATGCAATTAAAAACAAATCTCTTTTTCAGATTCGATATTTTCCTCTTGAATTGTGGACGGCTTGTCGCGAATTGTCGCAACTCTAACCTCTTTAGACTAGCCGACAATGCATTCGACAAAGTATCGAATAAGACCATTTTTCAATATATTACTTCGCCAATGGATAGAATATGATCATTCCCTAATTTATATAATATAATGAAAACCCTATCTTTATTTTTGAATGGAGTAATTGAATATATTGCTGGGAATGTTGTTAAAGAAATTTTGGAGAAACTAACTTGTTTTGAATACATAGAATTATTAGTGGATAATCAATAGCAAATATATTCTCTACTATCTATTAAAGTTGAGAAGTATTCACTGATAATTCCAAACAGTGATTTGGTTGAAGTATTGAGAGAGGCAGAAAATCTAATTAGATTAGATGTTATTATAGTCTTGACTTTAATTTTAAAATCTAAAAAAGTCCGATTCGCAGGAACTGCGTCATCTTAGCGCGGTTCCGTTCTTATCTCTAGTGTTTATGAAGGCATAGAATAGAAACAGTTATTACTTTGTTTAGACCAATAGCGAAACATCTATCCAAATGAAATCTCAAACAAACCAGTCTTGAAAGGTCTTGATTTACAATCTTACCTGTAAGGGTCAGCTAACCCATAAGTCGGGCAGAAAGGCCTCCGCTCAGAGGCATTTGGAAAGCCTTGGGATCTCTCTCTTTGAACGCTACATTTTTAACAATAAATTGATCTTCATATTTCACTTAATCTGTTTTATTGTCAAATACATTATCCGACTATAAGCAATTAAAAAATATCAAGGAATAAAAACAGACAAAAAGAACAGTTTGAATAAGCGAAATCAATTACTTTAAAGTTTTAAGCACTTATTTCTCCGATTGACATCGCCTAATCAAAACTTTTATCGGAACCTTTTTTGTAGAGCATTTAGTAAGCTTTCTAATGGTATTCTTCCGTTTACCAAGATTCTCAACCTTTTTCGAGATATTAAGGAAAGTATACAAAGTTACCAAAACTTTTTATGTCTGTTAATAAAATATTTTATTCTAACCCTTCCTTAACTCCAAACGTAACAATAATTTCAACATATTAGTTTTAATGAAAGTAGAACATGCAGAAAATGTTTCAACTGAATCCCATGATTCAAAGTTCCCAAACAAAAAACGGTATTCAAAAACTATTTTTCCAATTTTCTTGAAAACGGTTAAAGCTATCGCCTTGAAAATGGTTTCATTCGTTTTCCTAGCCCAAGAAGCCTATAAAACGAGTACTTACAAGCTTATGAACTCAAAAACGTAAGCGTTACGATTTTTTATGCGAGAATTTCGCCCCAAACGCCATCTTCCAGTGGACGGATTTTGCTGGTTAACGAACTTGACCTTTCAAATTGGAAGACGGATTTTTGTACCAAATTTCATCACAATCGGGCCATTCGTCTTCGACCT
>OX328130.1:67321683-67362044 GCA_946811695.1 Gonocerus acuteangulatus
ATTTATATATATGCATATACACATACACATATACACGCACACATATGTACATATATATGCCCACATACATACACATATGGGGTATTTATTATTAAGTAGCAGTGACCGAACCCGGACAATCCCTACCTTGCATCATCAACGGTCAACGATCTCTCAACAAAATAATAACTGCTTCTATTTTAATCTTTCGAAATTAGACTAGGGATAAGAACGGAACCGCGCTAAGATGAGGCAGTTCCTGCGAGTCGGACTTTTTTATAATGTTTCACGTAAAGTGCAGTTCATTAAGTGACTTTGGAGATGGCTAAACAAAACGGAATGTGAAAGAAAAATTCACGCAATAAGCAATTTGAATGAATTGTATACACAAATATAAAATTTATATTTTTTAAACCACGGCTAAACTATAATAAAAAATGATTAATCCTTTTCAATTATTTGAAAATTAATATAATTATAAAAAAATATATATAAATGTTTCAGAACTTCTGCCAGACGCCTTGGAAACGCAGTGCTCTAAATGCTCGGAGAAACAGAAAGCCGGGAGTGAGAAGGTTCTGAAGTTCCTCTTGGAAAACAAACCTGATGACTACGCAGAGCTTGAGAAGATCTACGATCCACAAGGAGTCTACAAGAAGAAGTACAAAGAAGAAGCTTCAAAACACGGTGTAAAGTTGTAGGTGGTTTCATGAGTTCAATCATTTGTAGTTACCTTCTTAGGTTAGGGTGTTAACTTCTTGTATTTATATTCAATTCTTTGGTAGTTCACCCTTCCTAATCCTTCATCTGTTGTGATATGTTACAATAAAAACTAATTTTTCTTTTTTTTTATTAATGTTTGATTTTCATCCATCAAATGTTCAGATTATAGTGTGAGAGGTATAACTTGTCACCCGGGGAAAGCATAGAGGGGCCGACATCGCAAGTTCTCTACAACCCTCCCAGCCCTCACTCTGCATAGGCGAGGGACTACCCAGCAAGGCCATCATTGGCTAGAGGCGCCCGTACCAACGAATTATAATATTAAAACATAGAAAGCTTATGGAGTTGTAGAATCTGTGACAGTAGGCGTAATTGGCAGCCATGACAGTTGAGGTCAAATTCAAATTCTTGATGCATATGCTATGTCTACTGCCAAAAATACGATTATTAATCAATATAAATAAGGATTACATATTATTTAGCATCAAATTAAAAAAAGTCCGACTCGCAGGAACTGCATCCTCTTAGCGCGGTTCCGTTCTTATCCCTAGTCTAATTTGGAAAGATTAAAATATTTATTTATTGATAAGGCTTCGCAACTTTGGCGAATCGCCTGAAGATTAAAATAGAAGCAGTTATTATTTTGGTTCCACCAGTCTTGAATGGTCTTGATTTACGATCTTACCTGGAAGGGTCGGTCAACACTAGAAAGGGTCCCGCTAGTTACAAAGTCTTGGAATCTAGGAAATCTATATTTCTAACAATAAATTGTTTTGTTATTTTACTAAACCAGTTTTATTGTAAAATACATTATCCAACTATAAGCAATTAAGAAATAACAAGGAATAAAAACAGACAAAAAAAAAACCCGTTTGAATAAACGAAATCAATTACTTTAATGTTTTAAGCACTTATTTCTCCGATTGACATCGCCTAATTAAAACATTCGTTAGAACATTCTTTGTTGAGCATTTAGTAAGCTTTCGTATGGTAACCTTTCGCTTCCCAAGATTTTCAACCGTTTTCGAGATATTAAGAAATTATACGAAGTTCCCAAAACTTTTCATTATTTCTAGCAATAGAAAATTGGTCTCATTTTACCTATCCTGTTTTACACACAAATACATTTTCCTTATATAAGAAATTACAAAAATAAAAAAGTCCGACTCGCAGGAACTGCCTCATCTTAGCGCGGTTCCGTTCTTATCCCTAGTCTAATTTCGAAAGATTAAAATACAAGCAGTTATTATTTTGTTGAGAGGAGATCGTTGACCGTTGATGATGCAAGGTAGGGATTGTCCGGGTTCGGTCACTGCTACTTAATAATACATACCCCATATGTGTATGTATGTGGGCATATATATGTACATATGTGTGCGTGTATATGTGTATGTGTATATGCATATATATAAATATATATATATATATATATATATATATATATATATATATATATATATTATATGTATATATATATATATATATATATTTATATGTTAGGTATATTTACATAGATATGTGCATATATTAGTGTTAAATATGTCCTACTTGTATTTACAGCCCTGATGAAGGCTTGAAGTTCAAGCCGAAACGTCGGCACAATAAAACCATTTTTACGATAAAAGTAGCAGTGACCGAACCCCGACAGTTATTGTTTTGGTTCCAACAGTCTTGAAAGGTAGGATTTACAATCTTACCTGGAAGGGTCGGCATCACTAGAAACTTTCCCGCTAGTTACAAGGTCTTGGAATCTTGGAACTCTATATTTCTAACAATAAATTGTTTTTGTTATTTTACTAAACCTGTTATATTTTCGAATACATTATCCAACTATAAGCAATTAAAAAATAACAAGGAATAAAAAACAGACAAAAAGAACAGTTCGAATAAGCGAAATCAATTACTTTAAAGCTTTAAGCTCTTATTTCTCCGATTGTCATCGCCTAATCAAAACTTTTATTAGAACCTTTTATGTAGAGCATTTAATAAGCTTTCTAATGGTATCCTTCCGTTTACCAAGATTTTCAACCGTTTTCGAGATATTAATGAATGTCCCCAGAAAATTGGTCTCATTTTTCATATCCTGTTTTACACACAAAATTTAGAATATTTTTTGTAGAGAATTTAGAAAGCTTTCAAATAGTTTTTATCCACTTACCACGATTTCCCAACCGTGTTCGAGATATTAATAAAAGTATACGAAGTTCCCAAAACTTTTCTTGTCTGTTCATAAAATATTTTATTCTAACCCTTCCTTAACTCCAAACGTAACAAAACTTTCAACATATTAGTTTTAATGAAAGTAGAACATGCAGATAATGTTTCAACTGAATCCCGTAATTCTAAGTACCCAAACCAAAAACGGTATTCAAAAATTATTTTTCCAATTTTCTCGAAAACGGTTAAAGCTATCGCCTTGAAAATGATTCCATTCGTTTTCCTAGCCCAATAAGCCTATAAAAAGAGTACTTACAAGCTTATGAACTCAAAAACGTAAGCGTTACGATTTTTTTGCGCGAATTTCGCCCCAAATGCCATCTTCCTGTGGGCGGATTTTGCTAGTTAACGAACTTGACCTTTTAAATTGGACGACGGATTTTTGGACCATCAGGGAAGCCAGAAATGAGCGAACAGACAAATATATATATATATATATATATATATATATATATATATATATATATATATATACAAATTTGAACTACCATCATTTTCGGTTTCCAGAGGTTCTGAAACGCAAAATTTTCTAGTCGGCACTTCCGGATTGTTTCATTGTAACAACCCTATAAGCGGGGTTCCTCCCTACGAGGGAGGGAGGAACCGCGCTAAAATCAATAAAAAACTAAGGGAAAGAGACAAAAATTACAAAAAAGTCCTACTCGCAGGAACTGCAGCATCTTAGCGCGGTTGCGTTCATGTCCCTAGTGCCATTTGATAAGCTTAGAAAAGAAATAAACTTTTTTTTTTTTATATATCTCGTGAAAATTGTCAAAATCCTCTCGAAAATCTCGAATAAAAGTGATATTAAGGCGTCAGGGACACCGACAGTAGCTAACTTTTACACAGAAGCGGAAATTACAGAATCTGGCTCTCATTCTAAAGCAAAGGTCTATAAATCAATACAAAATATGCCTAATAAAGCCTTTCTAGTGGATACAGAAGCATGGGCGTATATGAGGGGGGGGGGGGCTGAGGGGGCTGCAGCCCCTCCCGAAATTTTGAATTGATGATAAAAACTTCTCGTAAAACCCTTAAAAATAAATTAAATAAGATCACTTAGTTCATAAAACATATTTTATTTTACGTGTAATAGCGTTTTAGTTGCCTAAAACTATTCCAAGCTCTAAATATTTAGTATTCCATACCCTGGAAATGGTCTCAGCCCCCCCCCCGAAATTGTTTTTATATACGCCCATGTACAGAAGGATCAAGAAGAAGTACACAAGATTGAGAAGAATACCCTGCCTAATATAGCCTATATAGAATAATATGCCGAATAAAACCTATCGAGTTAATACACAAGGACAAATAAAAGTCTTGACGAATAACAAGTCAAGAAAAAAAACTTTATTTAACAAAATAAAGGGGGCGAGGTTAGCTCAGTGGTAGAGCACTGGACTAATAAGCTGGAGGCCTGAGTTCAAATCCCGAGCAAGCACTAAAGATTTTTTCTTCTAGTGTCTTCGTTCACCGGTTGAATTCGGCCTCCCTGACCGTCCCTAGGCCAACCCAGCCTTTAATTAATTTAATAATGGGTACCTTGGTTGGTGCTAATGACTCTAGCAGTCGAAGCAGCCAAGGGGAAAATCAGGCGGCCGGAGCATAGTACTGACCACACTATCTCCCTAGTGTGCCGTATGGTCATGAATCAGATACCTCTATAGTATCTGCCCCTCAGGGCCCTCGTGGCCTGTTACGGGACTGATTTTTTTTTTTTTTTTTAACAAAATAAAACAAAGTTTAGTTGCCCAACTACAATAGAATAATATACCTAATTAAGTCTATGGAGTAGATGCAAATGGACCAAAAACAAGTCTTGTGGAATATTGTTTTTTTTCTAATTAAATACTTTTTATCAATATTTAGTATAAAACATTTGTTGAAAACTATTGATTGCTAATTGATGAATCGGTTTACAACTAAGTAGTCTTTATGAATATTTAGTATATAACCTATGTTTGGATCTGTGTTTTTGGGGTGCTCTCCGCCTAGGCTTTGTATTTGTGTCGGCAGATACCTGGGGTATATTTACAGCTCTTGAGGATTAACTCTTAGCAGGTAAATTTCCTGCGGACCTTCTGCTTCTACGGGTATTGAACCGCCAAATTCGCTCATAGTATCTAACCGTTGTGAAGTTTATTTTTTGGATTTAGGACTTAATATACATATGTAGACTAAATCATAGCAAGAAGTAATCCTCCGTCGTCGGTTCTTAACTATGTAGACTCGCTAATGTTATCCAATCTTAGATACATCGTATTTAAAATCCACAGCAAAAACACGACATTTCATCAGAATCCCCTGCTGAATAAAACTTATATAGAATAATATGCAAAATAAAGCCTATCTAGTGAATAAAAATAGAGGAAAAAAACCGTTCGTGGTGGTAGAAAATCTTAAAAGTATTTCGCTCAGAAATCTCCGAAATATTGTCACTAATTTTACGTATCCTGTTTTATAGCTGTTATATATGTAAGACATATCCCAGATGGAGGTGATAACAGATGTTTGTCTATGATGAAACCTATTGTAATAAAGTGTTCGTTACAGTGAATGTTTAAATGTATAATTGTTCCCAAATACAACATTGGCGACGAGTAAAAGGTGCGTGAACAATGTCAGGCCAGGACAAACTCCAAGGTATGTTTTTTGTGGAATCCGGGGACTGTAATGTGTTCTTAGCGAAACTGGAAAATTACTTCATACGTGAAGAAATAAGTGAAGAGCAGAAACAGAAAGCCACGTTACTGACGCTTGTTTCAGACAATGCATACAAACTTTTGGAAAGTTTGTGTTTTCCGAATAAAATTAAAGATGTAAAGTTCATAACCTTAACTAACCTGCTAAAGAATCATTACTCATCTGCTAAGTCTTGCTATGCGAACCGGCATAAATTTTACAGTGCTCAACGATTGAAGGAGGAGTCTGCCAGGGAATGGTCTGTAAGGTTAAGAAGTCTTGCTGTTGATTGTAAGTTTGGTGAAGAAATTAATACTTTACTTAAGGACATTTTCGTTTCCGGTTATGGTCCAAGGCCAATTCAGGACAGACTTTTTGAGGAAGATCCTACTAATGTTTTATTAAATCTAGAGAAATTACTTGAAATTGCAAGTGGAAAAGAAGCTGCTTCGATTGAGAAACAAACACGCCTCCCCATCAAGCAAGAGCAGGATGAGATATTTTTTCAGAAAAATATGCCGTTTACATCTGGCAAGAAAAATCCAGGTCAGTTTACTAATAATATTCGACAAAATAAGTATGATCCCTGCATCCACTGTGGCTGGTGTAATCATAAAAGTATAGATTGTCATTATAAGAGGTATATTTGCAATTTTTGCAAACGAAAGGCATTTGGCAGCAGTATGTCTTCACAAGAAAGCCAGTAGGAATAAATATCTTGCTGACAGACAAACAATCTCTGATTTGGATAATTGTAACCAACAGGATAATAATGCTTCATTAAACACATTTTTTTATCAACCTGCTGCTGAAAGTCTTAATGTGGATCCTTATAAGGTTACTCTTAGTGTTAAGGACATTGATCTTATTTTTGAAGTGGATACTGGTTCTTTACATAATGTATTAAGTTTTAGTCTGTACTGTAAGTATTTTCAAGATGTTCCTTTAAATAAGAACAATGTAGTTCTTGCAGACTATGTTGGACAGCTTATTCGCCCTGTTGGAGAAATTGACTTACCTGTTAAGCATTTGAATTCATGTAATAGTGTTACCTTTTTAGTTGTTAAAAAAGGTGGGCCACCCCTATTGGGTCGTAAAGGTATTAGCACATTAAACATTCGGTTGGATAGTATTCATTATAATACTGGTAGTCTACACTCTACAGTTATAGAGTCGATTAGCACATCTAATGACATTAAGGACATTTTGTTGCAATATAGAGATATATTTAGTCCAGGCATTGGTACTATCAGGAATGAAAAGGTTTCTTTAAATGTTAAATCAAATTGTATGCCAAAGTTTTACAAATGCCGAACATTGCCCCTGGCACTTAAAGATAAGGTGGAATTGGAGATAGATCGGCTTGTGACAGAGGGTATTCTGGTGCCGGTGGAAAGTAGTGAATGGGCCACTCCAATAGTACTTATACTAAAACCAGATGGTTCTGTCCGCATTTGTGGAGATTTTAAAATTACAATACAATACAATACAAAGGGACCTGGGCCCTACGCCCTTGTTCACCGCGACCCTGTTGGATCTATTGTGATTTGCGTCCCTGTCTTACTCCCTTTCTAGCTTGCAGCTCCTCACGCATAGCTTGAGCTCCTTGGGAGTAGCCTCGGCTATGTCCTTGGGCGTAGCAATTGCCTTCCCTATGTGCACTAGCCTATTGTAGGCCAAGGCCTCACATTCGCAGAGGACGTGCTGTGGGGTTTCCTCTTCTTCGAGGCACCAGCGACATGTAGGGTCCTCTATTAGCCCCATCGTGCACAGGTGTTTTCTTAGCGGACCATGTCCAGAGAGAAGTCCGACTATCCTTCTTAATTCTATTCTTGTTAGTTGAAGGAAATACCCTGCCCTATCTTTCGAGATCCGGACAAGTAGCTTTGCCTGCCTCATACCTGGCTTAGCCTGCCAATTCTTTTGAATTTCTTCTTGTTCCCAGGCATTTACTACCTTTTTGACAAAGCTTTTTGAAACACCAAAGAACGGCTCAGGACCATGAAGTATCTCCTCCGATCCCTTCCTTGCCAGCTCATCGGCCTTCTCATTGCCCTCAATGCCCTCATGTCCCGGCACCCACACAAGCGTAACCCTGTTACGCCTGCCCAGATCACTTAGGGCATTGTGACAATCGAGCACTAGTTTTGAGGAGACACTATGCGATGCCAGTGCCTTCAGTGCAGCTTGACTGTCACTATTTATTCGTATTCTTTGCCCTTTAACACCTTTTCTTAGATTTTCTCGGGCTGCAATCTCAATTGCATGAACTTCCGATTGGAAGACTGTAGCAAAGGATCCAAGAGCTATGGCTATTTCTGTTCTGGGACCATATACCCCTGCACCAGCCCTCTCATCCTTAAGAGAGCCATCGGTGTACCAAACCAATGAGTCTCTTTGGAAACTATCCTGTCCTTCCTCCCAGCTCTGTCGACTAGGAATGACAACACTGAACTGCTTGTCAAAAACAAGTGTCCGTGTCATCTCATCCGACCGGGTGAGGCATAGATCGCTCTCTTTTAGTCTTTGCATTTTAAAATTACCTTGAATCCTGTTCTAATTGGCACCGAATATCCGCTCCCACGAATCGATCATATCTATGCAGAGATAGGAAATGCTTCATTTTATTCTAAAATTGATTTGAAGGATGCATTCCAACAGTTCCTATTAGATGAAAACTCCAGGAAATTAGTTACTATAAATACCACTAAAGGTTTATTCATGTATACTCGTTTATGTTTTGGTATAACATCTGCACCAGCAGAGTTCCAGAAATATATGGATAAAAAACTTGATAAAATCAAAGGTGTTAAATGTTTATTAGATGATATTATTATTTCTGGAAATACAAAAAAAGTACATAATGAGAGATTAGCAATGGTTTTAAAAATTTTAAATGAAAATGGTCTAAAGGTAAAGCTTTCTAAATGTAAATTTGGTGTTCCCGAAGTAGAGTATCTAGGTCATATAATTAGTAGTAAAGGATTACAGCCAACAGAAAAACATGTTAAAGATACGAGTATATTCAATGCCCCTCCACCCAAGAATGCCTCGATGCTCAAATCTTTCTTGGGTATGGTGACTTTCTATATAAAATACATTCCCCAATCTGGAAATTTGTTGAAACCCTTATATTACCTTCTTAAGAAAGATTCCCTTTGGGATTGGACACCAGAATGCGAACAGTCGTTTTTAAAAATTAAGTACATATTAATTAATAAACCCGTCTTAGCACATTATGATCCCTCCCTACCTTTAAAGTTATGGGTAGACGCCTCTCCCTTAGCGGTTTCAGCTATATTAACTCATGTTTACCCAGATGGTTCAGAAAAACCACTAGCTTACCACTCTCGAGTGTTATCTGTTTCAGAGGCTCGATATCCACAAATCGAACGTGAAGCCTTAGCTATATTAAATGGGGTCACACATTTTAAGGATTTATTATTTGCAAAAAAATTTACCATTGTCACTGATTCAAAACCCTTAATGTATATTTTTGGGAATAAAAAAGGATTGCCTATTTATGCAGCAAATAGAATGCAACGTTGGTCATACATATTATCTGGCTATAATTTTAACATAATTCATAAAAAATCAGAAGAAAATATTGCAGATTTCTTATCCCGAATATCAACAGGCGATAAATCCACAGATTTACATTCTAAAACAAATTATTTGCACTATATCCATGAGTCATTCCCCTATCGATTAGATTGGAAATTAATTAGAAAGGAATCCCATCAGGATCCTATTCTTAAACTAGTATTGAAATATGTCAGAACCGGCCTATGGCCCAATAACATCTCCCGAGATAATGATTTATACCCATTTTACTCAAGACGCTATGAACTCACGATAGAATTTGAATGTTTAATGTGGGGGTACAGAATCATAATTCCCCGAAGTTTATACAAAAATGTTTTAGATTTACTCCATTTTACTCACCTAGGTATTTCTAAAATGAAAGGGATGGCCAGATCATATTTTTGGTGGCCTAATCTCGATGAAGCTATTGAAAATTTATCATCCTCATGTGATATATGTCTTGAGTTCCGTAGTAACCCACCCAAAGCTCCCCTTCATCCTTGGCCTTGGCCAACCAAACCATGGTCACGAATTCACATAGATTTTTTGGGGCCTATCAATAATAATTATATTTTGGTGGTCCAAGATTCACATTCTAAGTGGATCGAATGTTTTCTTACCAACAATACAACATCCAACACAGTTATCCATAAATTAATGGAATGTTTTCCCCGATTTGGAATTCCCCGATCTTTGACTTCAGACAATGCTACTTGCTTCACCAGTTTAGAATTTGTATCTTTTTTGACCAGTTTAGGTATTAACCATTTGAGAGGTGCCCCATTCCACCCCCAGACTAACGGTGCAGGCGAGTCTGCGGTGAAAATTGTGAAAAATATTGTAAGGAAATGTTTTTGGGAAGGGGCTAGGAGCATTGATGAGTGCCTTAGTGAATTTTTGTTGTTTTATAGGTCATCAATCCATTCTACAACACAACAGACTCCGGCAAAACTGATGCTTGGAAGGGAATTGCGTACAGTTTTCGACCAAATGATTCCATCACAGGAAGAAATAGTTGTAAGCAATCAGCAACGACAGATCGCTAATTGGAAGGGTAATAGGGAAATTTCATTGAAAGTAGGAGATAGGGTTGCAGCTCGGGATTATAGAGGCAGAAAAAAATGGGAGAAAGGGGAAATTGTTGAGAATCTAGGTCCCCAAGGATACGCCGTCAAAACTAGTGATAATTACATTTGGAGGCGCCATATAAATCAAATTTTACCAAGGGAAAATTCCAAAAATAGGATTTATGAAGAGGAGGGAGACAAGGAGGGTGATCCTGAAAATGAACCAGCCCCAATTGAAGAAATAACCCTAGCAAATGAACCTACCCCAGTTGATATTACCCCAAAACCAGTTAGGCATAGAAAACCTCCAGACAGATACTCTCCTTCACACTTTAAATGATTTTTTGATTTATAAGGTTAGTTTTTTGTTTCCTTTTATATGTAAACAACTTTTTGTGTGTGTTTCTCTATTTATGTTACTTATAATATTCTTTGTTGTATTATTTTTCATTTATACTATTAATAATATTCTTTGTTGTATTATCATTTTGGGGGGGGGGGGGAAAGATGTTATATATGTAAGACATATAACCTCCCAGATGGTGGTGATAACAGATGTTTGTCTATGATGAAACCTATTGTAATAAAGTGTTCGTTACAGTGAATGTTTAAATGTATAATTGTTCCCAAATACAACAATAGCCAAATAGATTTATATTCTATAATCAATAAGAAAAACCTACTAACAATAAAAAACTATGGGTAACAGATGAAAATAGGGAATACCAAGAATAATTCTAAAGAACGAAATCAACACCAGTACTGTAATCTAGATATTTATACGGCATCTTCGAATTCTAACAAACAAAATATTGATTCTAATTATTCGTATCCTGTTTTATTGACATTTGACTACTATAAGCAATTAAAAACACTAGGGAATATGCCAAAGAACTCGGAATAGGAGCCTCGACAGTTTCAAGACATTTGAAGGAAATCGACAAATCCAAAACTGACATTTCATACGGTACAGCCTGATATATTTTTAACAATGAATTGCTTTTCTAATTTTATTTATTTATTTTATTTCATTATACTGCCTCTACCCTGCTGGGTCATTGGCAGTGCGGTCAGTTAAAAGTCAAATGCCTTTGTAAATGTTGATTGTTTTAAGAAACGTGAGGAGTTTTCGAATTGTCAGTTCGTCGTCTTGTAAAACGTCTTGCAGTGTCTCGGGTATCTTGAGAGTTAGTCTGATGTGGTCGTATTTGTGGCAGTGTATTAGTATATGTTCTATAGTGTTTTGTGTCTCACATGTGGTGCACGTCGGGTGATAGAGATTGTTAAGTAGGTAGCTGTGGGTCAGTGCAGTGTGCCCTATTCTCAGTCTTGTCAGAACGGTCTCTTCTCGTCTTGAATGTCGATGAGCTGTTGTCCAAGTCTCTGTAGTCTTATTGATTCTTGCGATTTGGGTACTTTGGGTTCCGAACCATGTGAGGTTCCATTTTGATCTTACGACATTTTTCAAATGACTCTTGACGTCTTCTTTTGTTGCTTCATTAATTATGGTTGTTTCTGTCTCTGTTCGTGCGTAATTAGCTTGTTGGTCTGCTAGTTCGTTTTGTGTAATCTCGCAATGTGATGGGACCCACATAAACGATATTTCCTGGTGACTGCACTGAAAGCATAATTCTTGAACCTTCTGTAGAAATCCATGAGCCGATATACGCTTTCAGTCTTGGGGTTTAAACTACCTTAACCTTAACACTCTGAGGGCTTTAGATCGAAGAGATTAGAATTGTTCCTAGTTTCTTCTAGGAATTATTGAACAAGTTAATTACATTTTATTAAATCGATCAATTTCTGTAGTTATTAATGATATTGTCATAATTGACGTAGGAATTCACGAATATCATTTTACGTCCTTGTTTGATAAAGGAGAGCTTTAAAAACAAGGACTCGCAGGAACTATATCAACTTTCTGTCAGCGTTTCTGTTCTTATACCCTAATTTCATTTTATAGATTGGAATAGAAATAGTTAATGTTTTGCCTGAATCTTTCGTGCCAAATGTAAACATATGTAAGGAAGTAAAATGAAATCTCAAGGCAAAGCAAGATCCTAGGCGCTACTACAGGAAACTGAGCGGAAATTACTTCATTTAAGTGCCGATTTCTCCGAATAAGATGGCTCATTCAAAAATCACACAATAACGTTATTTGTAGGAAATTTAAATTACCAACCGGTTTCAAGATATATGACCGAGTATTTTGAGGCTAGAGGAATGGACGTCAACGTCTTCAACGTAGGTGTCATTAGAGAATCTCGCCCTTACGATTTGGGCGGTGTGGATGGTCAAGAGCACTGGACCCAACACCATTCCCTGGGGCACTCCACAAATCGACGGTTGTCTACTGGAGATTTCACGACCAATCCAGAGGGAGAACGTTCTTCGGTACAGATAGCTCTCAAGAATCTTGAGAGCTGTGGCAGAAAGCCGTAAAACCGCAGCCGATGTAGAAGGAAATGGTGAGATTCTCAGTGCAACGCCTGTGTGCAGTCCAGGGAGATGGAAGGCGTGGCTCTGTTATCTGCAGCAATTGGTAATCAAAGGGGCCCAGGCCGAAATCCTGCCTGATCCAGATTGATGACGTCGTTCGAGTCGTGTTCCAAAATGTGAACAAGGATCAGCGTTTCGAAGATCTTTCTCATGTTACTGAGCAGGCTGATGGGCCGGTAGTGCTCGGGTCGGTCTCCTTTATTTAGGGGTTTTACGGTGGGACAACCACGGCTTGCTTCTTTCTGGAATTGACTTAGACAGAAGGATGCGTTGAAAATATTCTTTAAGAAGGGGAGGTCGCTTTCCTAGGGAGCATCACGTTGGCACTCTGGAAGAGTTGATCTTTTTTGTACGCCTTAATGCAAATCTTTTTCAGTTGCCTGAAGGTGACGTACAACGTGGCCCTAGGGAGATCGGCGGTCACCGTCGAGCACCATAATCCACCACAACTCCCTAGTGAACTCTTGGGTCCGTCGGAGCAACTTTTGCTAGAAGACCGTTTTCCTTCACGCAATATGCAGGGTCATTACGTTTATAGTGGTCTTCAGGGTGCCGGCACTTTCCAGCATCTAGATGTCATTCAAGGTTGTTCCTCATCCCGATTAGCCAACCAGTTTGGGCAGGCTTTTCGCGCTGATCGGGAACTTCAGCAGCAGTTCCGTACCTCTTGATTCGAGATAGATCTGAGAGGATGTTCTCCTCGAATCCTTTCCCATCTGCCTTGAGTAGGAGGTATTCTTCCACCTTGTAATTGATCGGGCGGTGATCTTTTGGACCATAGCCCATGGCACTGTCACTAGTGATTACTTGGAGATCCTCAGTGAGGAGGAGATCCAGGCTGGAAGTCCAGACGGGGATTCAAGCATGCATGAAGATGTGTATCCATGGATGTACTACACCGATATTGGTCCTCTCTATAAAACTCCCCAGTTCATTTGCCGAAGAGTATTGCCAGACTAGATGTCTGAGTTGTCTTCGTTTTGGTTCATCGACAATGACATTGTGGGGAGCCTGCGTTGCCAGCTGGGATGAGGTCCTTGACCTGCGACAGTAGTGCTCTGGGCCTTGGTAGACCCACGTGAAAATGTGAAGTTAATTTCGTTCGGTTCCTTGGGTGAAGTCTCTTCTTCCATAGTTGTCTTTGGTCGGTTGGACGTAGTTCTCTCTTTCTCGATTTTGATTGGTGGGTTACAGCTGGTCCGTAGGTTTTCTGTTCTTTCTTCTTTCTTTTAGCGGCCCTCTTTAGGGCCTCAAATCTTCAAACTAGAACCCGACCGGTATGGACACCTAGAAAACGGGAACCTCCTTGAAGCTAAGCTTTACAGACGCAGGAGGATACATACATCAGTCCAAAAAGTTCGTAGTGCTTCCAAAACTGCCGAACACGCCCAGGACAGATGTGCGCAACCTGCTTTCTGTAGAGGCAACTACTTCTTCTACTAATGAAAAAGCAGATCAAGAGAAAATAGAGAAGGCTCAGGTGAAGAAGGAGCATCAGCAACCCTTCTTTATTACCCCAGCTTTGGCGGCTGCTAATCTGAAGCAGCAACTCCACGCCAGAAGGGCCACCGAATTCTTAATGTCCAACAGTGAGAAGGAGGCTCGCCTGTTCCTGAACATAGAGAAGCATCACTCTTGGTCGTATGATGCATGTCACTCGAGGATAAAACCTTCCACTCCTTCGCTCCCAAGACAATGAAGAGGGATAAGAGATTTCTTATCCACGGCTTCGATTGAGACCATCCGATCAAAGAAATATCGGCGGAGCTAAAGCAAAGGCTGCCCGGTTTTAAAAAAGCTTCCAGGCTAACCCGGCATATGGAGGATGAGACGAGGACTAAACTGAGCCAAAGCCTCGTCATTACAAGCCACGAGAAGACGCGTCAGAAAGTCCAGGAGCTCCGACATCTCGACCACATCGGGATTAAGGCTACTGCCTTTAGGACAGGAGGTAGCCCTATCCAGTGTTTCCCTATCCAGGGATTCGGGCAGATACCCCAGAGAGTGTGGATGGTGCGGGATTACCACTGGACCCATAAGTGCCCGAAGACTGTAAAACCGTCATGTCAGCAGTGTGGGTAAGATCACCCCACGTCCTACAGACTGTGCTTTAAACAAGTGGAGCTCGCGAAGAATCCCAGTGCGTTGAGGATAGAGAAAACTCAAGCCAGAGGAGCCCCACTGATGCTCAAGCCTACTCGGGGAGACCCCCAGCAACAAAAGTAACCAGCAGTGTCTCGTACTCGACCGCGGAGCACGACCACGATTGTCATCACTTCAGCACCACACCCCTACAATGAGTCATCCAGGATCTCAATAGAACCCACGCACCAACCGAAGGGGATGAGCATGGGTCTCGTGGACACCGTGACGAATCTCATGGCCTAGGTCGACAGGATGTTTGACCTGTTGATGCCCTCTAAATGATCCGGCACATCGTCGTGTACTACAACATCCACAGCCTTTCACCTAAGATGGCTGAGCTGAAACATCTTTTCCAGACTTACTCTTCTGCAGTGGCGGCCATTACAGACACCCAGCTGCACCGCCAAGACTGGCCGTTCTTCGGAGGATACACCTCGTACAGGTGTATCTTCCGACGTCCACCCTGGATCTCCTCCTCGCTAAGGATGAATGCAGTACCGAGATGCTGTGCCCTGGACTACGGTCCTTCCGACCACAACCCGGACCTGTACGAGATGTGAGGAGACCCGCTAACAGAGCTGCCTAAGAAGTACGTACTTTACAAGACAGATTAGAATGGATACCAGGAGTACATTTTTTCCGACCTGCTTCCGATTGGGACCTACGGAGCAGCTACAGAACTCAACGAAGCCGTCACAAGCTTCAGCGAAGTCATCCAGTCCAGAACCCATTCGATCTCCCTAGGACCACGTTGTACTTCGACTACAGCCAACTGGAATGGGCGCTGAGTAGGACAAAGGGAAACAAATTCTCCGGTTTGGACGTTGTACCCTATGTTATGCTGAAGATGCTCCCTAGGAAAGTGAAGGCCTACCTACTGAACATCTTCAACGCAGCATACCGCACTGGACACTTTCCCGAAGCACGGAAGCACGCCGTGGTGGTCCCTTTTCCAGGAAGCCAGGAGAAAGCCCGAGTACTATCGGCCGATCATCCTGCTGAACCACATGAGCAAGATCTTCGAAACGTCTATTCTTGCTCATGTGTTGAAGCACTGCACTGAGGCGAACATCGGAACTGACTGTTAAATGTTAAAATATGATATACATATTCATACATAAGTCCCCCATTGTATATCATATCTCCCTTTAAGTACGTAAGCGTAGAATAAGGTGTAGTTTTAAGTCCAGCTCTAGGTTCCACTTCGTTGGGTCTGGAGCTCTCTATGTACATATAAAAAAATTTGGGGAAAGAAAAAAAAGAGAAGCAGCAAGAGGAAAATCAGCCGTTCGGAGCATAGTACTGACCACACTATCTCTGTAGAGAGCCGTATGGTCATGAATCAGATACCTCTATAGTACCTGCCCCTCGTGGCCTGGTACGGGACTGATTTTGTTTTTAATATTTTTTACAGCGCGTCTACATCAAGCTACATCATACCGGGCTATCTATAGGTTTTCACCCTTCCTAAACATCCATCGTGGAGCAGGGAATTCCTTGAGCAAGCCCTGAAACGAAAAAACTCAACCTCTGCCGCCTGAAAATCCAAGGAGTTAGCCACTGTACCGCGGGGAGAACCAAATATATTATCATTCAACGAGTTTTTTATTATTTGAGCATATTTATGTTACTACTTATTTTTGACACATTAAAATTCCTTTTTTAAATCAATTTTTCTGTGTTATTAGAAGGAAAAATACAAGCTTTTAAATATATAGGCACTAAGTATATCACAGTAATTCTTCCGATAAACAAAAACTAGTATTTATCAAAAAAGAATTTTCAATTTTACTTATGTCGAAAATTAGTTATATAAAAATATGTTTAATTAAATTAAGGGATAGAAACAGTTATTTTTTATTGTTTGTTTATTTTATCTTAAATAAACGCTTATACCATATTTCCAGCCATATTTCCAGTAGTATTTATCCTTAATATTTAAGGAATTCTCTAATTATTTTGTAATCTCTGATCTTGTGGAATGAATGAAATTGTTATTTTCTTAAATTTGTGTAGAATGTACGTGATAAATAAATAAATGACGTCTTGTGTAATAAATATTAGTCTCATTACAACTTAGATCTAACAATTCTTACCCCTCCCTACTATATATGTTTTCACTTATTTTTTAGAAAAACAGATTTTAATTTGTTTCATTTGTTAATAATTTAATAACGATATCAATGGATACAAATTCAGTTACTAAGTAGATGTAAAACGAAGGTAATAATATTAAAAAACGTTTTATAATTTAACGTTTTGAACTGGATCGCCATTGCAATGGCATTGGCTAGGTTGGCGCCCTGAAAGGCACCGACTCCAGCTTCAGTTTATTGTAGTGTTCTCGTCTGTTAAGGTAGCTCGGTTCGCAATGGAATTTTCAAACCCACTTCAGAAGTAAGTTATTTTTATATTGTATAACACTTCTCAGTTGTTTATATCCTGTGATGTCTAGAAATTTTGGCGCCTACCAGTCCGGATACCGGGAAAAGGTATTTTTCTCGTGCATGAAGCAGTGTTTTTCCGAGTTTATCCAACTACCAGTGAAAATATCCTTAAGAGGATACACATCAAAATATTGTACATACACACCATTAATGCCTATGTATGTATATGTAATTGTTTTTGTTAATATGCTCCCATACCACTCTGTTGGTTTAATTTTTTTTAGAACATTGTTCATATTTTTTTTTAATTTCTAATAAAAATCAAGTAATTCTGTTAATATTGTAAGGAATGCTTGTATTTTAAAATAATCCTAAATATAAAAACAAAGCATTGATAATCTATCTGGACTAAACAGGTATTATATTTCATTTGTAAACATTTGAAGAGTACTGCTGTACTAAACAATTTAATTGCGGCACGCATTGTAAACTTTTAGTGAACAAAAAATCAATATGCCAAATTTTATATCAACTTGGTGTTTTGAACTACAACGTCTAATAATTTTTTTTTTAAATTTTATTATAAGTTACTTAAGACAGAATATTCGTCATACAATAACATTTGTTTCGCCCACAAACATGTTTATTCAGTTCAAAAATTTTCTTCAGAAGTTATTCACTGTATTTAACAATTGTTCGTTGTAGCCTATACTAGGTATTTTAATCACGCCATTGTTGAAATGACGTCACTACATTTTTGGCGGGTAAGACAGCTGTCTGGCTTGGCCACGCCTCGCGGGACGCTATCGTTTAAAATTTACAAATTGTGTAAATAAATTGGGAGCATGGACGTATATAAGGGGAGGGCTGAGAGGGTTGCAGCCCCCCCCCCCGAAATTTTTATTTGATCGGTAAAAATTTCATAAAACCCTTAAAAATAAATTAAATAAGATCATTTACTTCATAAAACATATTCTATTTTGGGTGTAATAGCGTTTAAGTTGGCTAAAACTCTTCGAAGATCTAAATTGTTAGTATTCCATACACCGGAAACGGTCTCAGCGCCCCCCCCCCCCCGAAATTTTTCCAGCCCCCTCCGAAATTATTTTCCATATACTCCCATGATTGGGAGGCCTGTTGTGTATGTACCCATTCATTTAAAAGGAGTAGTTCTTATTTGAGTAAATTTTACAGGTTGATTCGTACAATTACCCTATTGTTTTAATATGGTTTATATAATTAATTCTTCTGTTAATTACTGACGGCGGTTAAAAATGTTTAACCGCCGTCAGTAAATGTACATTTATTCGTTGTAACTTTTTCCAATAAAAAATAAAGGCAGCGGTTTGTTATTTTTAAGTACAGTGAAAAAATAATTAATTTAGTCAGTCAATTTTTTTTTTTTTTTTTTTGAGGACTCCAAGTGTAGTTTATAGTGGAAATACCTTATTAAACTATCAAATTTAATGATATTTTTCACTTGGATATCGCTTTTAATTGCTCATTTTTGCAATTATATCCTTGAATGACAATAATAACTCATTTTTTTTTTATGTGTGTAAATCTTTTATTAGGCAGAAAATAGGTTCCAAATTCTTGCCAGGAGATTTAATTTTTCTAAAGACAAAAAATGTCTTCAAATTATTAGATAAGGTTTTTAATTATATTGATTAATTGCATTTTGGATATCAGTTTTTGCTCTATTGCTGAAAATAATAGTGTTATTTTACTAAAACAATATTTTTTAATATATGGTTGAGCAATAAAATCACATAACATAAATTAGTTAAATAAAGCTAAATAAAGGATTAATCTCATTAATAAAGGATTAATCTCATTAATAAAGGATTAATCTAACCTACAATTAAAAATTTTCTTCAAAAGTTATTTAATATATATCAAAACTGTATCAGTGTGATTTTTTTTCTTCATTAAAAGTTTATAAAAGCATGATGAATATTTGCATATATTTTTTAGAACTGTGGTACTAGAAATACAGATCAGTGATTCTTTAAACTCTTAAATAGCTTTGTAAAAAAAAAGAAGAACAAAAAAAAAAAAAAAAAAAAAAGGAAAATTGCTCTACTGCAGGCCCTCTGATAATAATAATACAAAAATAATAAATAAAAGTTATGAAGGTGGAAAATTATATTAAGATGAGTTGGGGAAGAACCCTCTGAATTTTTATTAATTTTATCCTTTTTTTTTTTTTTGCAACCTAATAATAGGTTTTGACATTTATAAATCAACCTTAAGACTGTGCAAAAATATATTATTAAAGAATAGACAACTTTGAGATTTTCTAGGGATCTATCTTTTGTTTGACTGGATAAATGTTTATATAATTAAGAATAATTATTTTTTATTTATTTTAGTTTTCCCCATTAAGTCATAAAACGTTATCTTATTCATTATTCTATTGAGCAATTAAAAGCTTTCAAAGTATATTCTAAAACAATGTTCTGTTCCATTAACCCTAGGATGCTAAGGGAAAAAATATATATTTCAGCAATACTTTTATATATCATATGTATTTCAGTTATTATGGTGACAAACGTTTTTTTACAACTTTTTGTTTCCCTGTTATTGTTTTTTTTGGGGGGGGGGAGGGGGATTGCGGGCTCAAAGAGCCTCCCCTTGAGAAAATATGTAGTCCTCTAAATACATATAAATTAAAACGTTATATTATTCTAAATATAATAAATTCTAGAATTTATTGTATGATAAACTAAAAATAAAATAAAATAAATAAATAAAAGAAGAAATAGTTTGTATAAATCAGGTACAAATGTTGCCATTAAAATTTTAGTGGAATAGGTCAGATATCTGAGAAATTTAAAAACATTGGTGCTCAAAATGATTAAGAATTCTTCACTTTTTTTCCAACAATTTTTTTGATGCATAATAAGTACAAAAAGACAACAACAAATATTTTTAACTAAATCGCACAGGTGTGCACATGGAAAACGAATGAAATATTATTAAAAAAAAAAACAAAAAAAAAAAAAAAAAAAACGTTTTGAACTCGACCGCCATTATTGCATTGGCATTGGCCAGGTTCCCGCCCTGAGTGAATCGACTATAGCTTCAGTTTATTGTTGTGTTGCCTTCTGTAAAGGTTGCTCTGTTCGCAATGGAATTTTCACACCCATTTCAGAAGTAAGTTATTTTTTTTTTTATTGTATAATACTTTTTGGTTTTTTATATCCTAGGATTTCTAGAAATATTTGTGCCTACCAGACCGGATTCCGGAAAAGATATTTTTCTCAATACTTGAACCAGTACTTTTTAGGCAACTAGCTTATCCGACTATCGATGACAATATCCTTAAGAAGATACACATCAAAATATTGTACATACACACCATTAATGCATATGTATATTAATATGTCATTGTTTTTGTGAATGTGCTCCCATACCGCTCTTTTGGTTTTATTAAACAATGGTTCAAATTTTATGTTTCTAATAAAAATCGTATAATTCTGTTAAAATTGTAGATGATTTTACAATAATCCTAAATATCAAAACACAGCATTGATAATCCAACAGGACTACACAGGTATTATGTTTCAATTGTAAACATTTGTAGCGTAAACATTTAAATTACAGCTCACATTGTAAAATTTTAAGGAACATGAAATTCGATATGCCAAATTTTATATCAACTTGGTATGTTTTTAAAACACCGTCTAATTATATTTTTTTATTTATTTTATTATAAGTTACTTAAGATGAATTATTCATCGTGCAATGAAAAATGAGACTATAAACACCTTGGACATTCTAGACTAAAGATGGTCGATCTGAATCGATATTTTAAAAGATCGATCCATAAAACAGAATTTATCGATTTTTTTAATCTATTCCCTAGAGTCGTCTCAAATTTTAATCAGGCCTCATGGTTACGTTTTTTCCAGGTTATAGACTTTTATCTTCTTCCAGTTATGAAAGGACGGGGGGAGGGGAAGTTTTAGAAAAAACCTGTCAAACAAACCCGATGGCAGCCGTATTTGTTGGCCAAATCTATCAAAAAGTTTTACTTTATTTTTAATGGTTTATTATTATAATAATTTTAAGGGTCTTTTTGCGAAGACCACATCCAGTTACTTTTGAAGTAGCAGTAGTGATTTATAACAGTTACTCGTACTCGCTTATAAGCTTACTGATTAGCTTATAGGTTCTTTGCTGGTTATCTACTACTTCTTGACTCCTTATCTACGGTTAGAATTCATATTAGATAATGGCAAGCAATATTTATTAATAAAAAGGTTGGGTCTTTTTGCGAAGACCACATCCAGTTACTTTTGAAGTAGCACTAGTGATTTATAACAGTTACTCGTACTCGCTGATAAGCTTACTGATTAGCTTATAGGTTCTTTGCTGGTTATCTACTACTTCTTGACTCGTTATCTACGGTTATAATTCATATTAGATAATGGCAAGCAATATTTATTAATAAAAAGGTTAATATGATCAAAATCAATTCTCTCAACTATGAAATAAGTTATTAAGCATTAAAGTTGACTGTTTTGCAGGTTATGAAGGATAACAAACAACGTTATTTGTAAACAAACATATTTTATTCCTTTTCTCTCTCTCTTTTTTGGATATTTTACATTTATTAGGCATTACATGGTATGCGTTTCCGCTCGCTACGCTCCGCTCGCTCAAGAAGATATCAAAACCCTAGTCAATCCAACTCCCAATTAATAGAATTATATTAATTGTAGCGACTCTAGTCTATCCAACTGAGCTCGTTGAGATTTTCATTTCGATTCGAATCGATTCAATTCTGTTTCGAGATGGTATTCTGCTGTATGACCCTGAGTGTATAGAGTGCTTGATTTCACGAAGCTTGTTGTCAGACGTGTTGTACCAGGATTCTTGCCATTCATCTGTTACATGCGAAGTTTACACGAAGGTGCAAGTGCTAAGCGCGTGTGCACTAGGCATTAAATAAGGCATGGGCGTATATAGAAAATAATTTCTGGAGGGGCTGGGGAAATTTCGGGGGGGCTGAGACCATTTCCGGGGTATGTAATACTAAAAATTTAGGGCCTGGAATAGTTTTAGGCTACTAAAACGCTATTACACGTAAAATAAAATACTTTTTATTAACTAAGTGATCTTATTTAATTTATTTTTAAGGGGTTTACGACAAGTTTTTACCATCAAGTCAAAATTTGGGGGGGCTGCAGCCCCCCCTTATATACGCCCATGAAATAAGGCCGGAAGATCCTGAAATTAAACGTAAAAATACTATTTTTAGAAACAATTTACAAGAGATTCTCTAAGGCTTGACATAGGTTTTGCCAGATACCTCGTACGTAAGCAGTAAAGCTCAAAATGTCGATAAAAAAAAATACACGAATATATTATTAGTAATATGTGTCAATAAGTAAATTTGAACGAAATCGGTTGATTGGTTATATCTTCTAGACCAATTTGTAAAAATAATTTTGACATACCTTCAAAATATTCTTTAAAATTGAAACAATTTATTCCACTATAATTAATCATTTAAAGGGTCTTTTTGCGAAGACCACATCCAGTTACTTTTGAAGTAGCAGTAGTGATTTATAACAGTTACTCGTACTCGCTGATGAGCTTACTGATTAGCTTATAGGTTCTTTGCTGGTTATCTAATACTTAACTCGTTGACTCGTTATCTACGGTTATAATTCATATTAGATAATGGCAAGCAATATTTATTAATAAAAAGGTTAATATGATCAAAATCAATTCTCTCAACTATGAAATAAGTTATTAAGCATTAAAGTTGACTGTTATGCAGGTTATGAAGGATAACAAACATCGTTATTTGTAAACAAACATATTTTATTTCTTTTCTCTCTCTCTCTTTTTTGGATATTTTACATTTATTAGGCATTACATGCTATGCGTTTCCGCTCGCTCAAGAAGATATCAAAACCCTAGTCTATCCAACTCGCTAAAATTAATAGGATTCCATTAATTTTTCCCAGTAAGAAACCAATCCCTTTTACTTTGTCAGGAACATCGCGAACTAATTGTAAAAGACTCATTTTTCTCACTAACATAAGCAGAGCTTTTTCATAAACAAAAGCTAATTCACTGTTGAAGGTTACTTTACTCCCAGCAAGAACCAAAGCAATTGGTCATCGGAATCCTCCAATAGGAAGGCAAAGGAGTTATGCGCATGCGCTAAATCACTGATACAATCACTACTGCTACTTCAAAAGTAACTGGATGTGGTCTTCGCAAAAAGACCCCATTTAAAAAAAAAATATATTAAAAAAAACACCTCACCCATTAGCCCCTTAATAATTTAATTGAGTAGTTAGTAATTTAAAGGTCTAGTCCAATGTTTCTTAAATGATCTCACCTCACAAAATGTATTAGGATTAAAACTTTGGACTAGAATAACACTTAGTGGTATTAAGCCTCAGAATTAGTGGTTAGGTCGCCATTTTAGCCTATTAAGGTAATATTAACTTAATCATTCCTGTAATTTTTGTTTTAAATATTTTTATAACAGTTTCCCTCGTGAAAGATTTTTTATGAAAATGCCTTCAATTCCTCATCAAGCCTACCCACAAAATAACGAAAATTACCTCCTTTAAAAGTTTTATATTTAAATATGAGTTTGTTATCATAATATAGGTCACAATTTTTAGTACTTGTTGAAAGAATGTAGCTACTGAGGTTGCACTCATGAGCGATTTTTTGAAAAAAAAAATTCTAAATCTAGAAAAAACCAATTTTTCAGGCAGGGGCGTATATTGACAATAATTTCGGGGGGGGGGGAGGAGCTTCTTGGTGTGTATGGAATACTAACTATCTAGAACTTAATTAATAGTTAGCCAACTAAAGCGCTATTAAACCCCAAAACAATTATTTTCTGAACTAATTGATCTTATTCAATTTATTTTTAAGGTTTTTATGCCATATTTTTATCCGCTAGCCCTCCACTAATTCTGTTAGGAAGGATAGCTTCAGTCGGAATTCCTAGGTGCCGAGGAGTCTAGACGAAGGCTTTGATGCTTACCGATTCTGTCTCCAACATGGTTAAGGGAGAGGAAATGATCGAAACAAGACAAACATTGTACAATTTTTAGAATATTTTCTTCTTGTAGACCAGTGGCACTCATGGGCGTATATATAAGGGGGTGAGGGGGCTTCAGCCCCCCCCCGTCGAAATATTAATTTAATCTGTAAAAGTGTATTAAAACCTCACAAATTAATTTAATAAGATCACTTAGTCAGAAAAAATAATTTTGTTTTAGTGTAATAGCGTTTTAGTTGGCTAACAACTTTTTCAAGTTCTGGGTTGTTAATATTCCATTCCCATATATCCCAAATACCCTGTTCTCCCAGCCCCTTCCTCCCCCGAAATTATTTCCTATATAGGCCCCTGGTGGCACTTTTTTTCAAGGTGTGATCACGGACAGTGCAACTAGTTTAAAACGTCAAGAAGTAACAAGGAAAAAATATATACGAAATTAATCCGTTCATAGTAGTTTTATTCAGTTTTTAATAATCTCGGAAATCTGAGAAATCAGTGGCCCGGAAAACGATGACTACGAAGTGACCCCTTGAAAAAAAGGATGAGTGCCACCAGGGGCCAAGGAATCAACTTATTTAGTACTTGACACCACGGAAGTGTTATATAGGATCTGTTTACTTAGCACGCTTTCAATATTTCGAGTGGGCGCGAAATGTATAATGGTCGAAAATAAAGACGGGCTAGCCATAAACGCCCAGCGGGCTGCAGGTTATGTACAGCTGATTTAGACACTGGGCTGCAGGTTATGTACAGCTGATTTAGACACTGGGCTGCAGGTTATGTACAGCTGATTTAGACTGTGAAAACCGCTTTAGGGTGCACCTACACTGGACCCGTTCCGATCCGATCCAATAGCCACCGACTGTCGGAAGAAAAACACATGCATCTCAATGGAGGTGCCTACATTGGTCCCGACCCAATCCAGTCCGTCCAATCCAACGGCCACCGATTCTTGGCCATTCAAACTTGTTTGTTTCTAGACCGATTTCGGACCGACAAAGCAAAATTGCACCAACCCACATTTAGTGTTTCAAAAAGGTCTCCAGGTTCTAAATCTTAACCGCTTTCAATGCATTTTTTTTATTTATTTTTTTATATATCAAAGGAAATAACATTTAGAACAACTTTGTCAATTCAAAGTTTACATTTTTGTTTTTTGTTCCCTTGTTTATTAAATTGCGTGGAAAGACGTTTATAACCATCCAAAGTCTATAACCTTCCAATGCTTATACCCTTCTAGTTACCTTTCTTATAAATCATTTTAAAATATGAATACCAATACTTCTCTTACCTCCAACATTCAACCTAATGGAAGGTTTCTATGCTTATTAGGTGGCATTTCTTAACTTAATCACTCATTTTCACTTCACTACGAGGTCATTACTGACGAGCTGTGACTAAATCGGATCGGATCGGGTCGAGAACAACGTAGGCACTCACGTCGGCCGCTGTTGGCCGTTGTCGATCAGACGAAATCGGATCGGGCCAAATACGGGTCTAATGTAGGTGCAGACTTAGGGTGCACCGTCATTGGTACCGATCCGATCAGATAGCCACCGACTGACGGAAGGAAAACAAACACAAACAGGGGAAATAACCTGGACGAACCCAAATTGAAGAGGGTTTAAGCGAGGTTGTAGGAAGACGGATAATTGGAATTAGACGAGACTTTCAATTGGAAGATTAGATAGAAATAGAACCAAAATCAGTGGCCGAAATTAGATTGGGAACTTTCTGTGGGGTGAACAAGGGTTTCCAAGAAGTAGGGAAGACGGAGTTTTGCAAGGAGTGATTCTATATGTGGAGTAAGATAGCATTTCAGGCAGGGAAAGTTTAATAAGCACCACGTGAATACTGTTCGGAGTATTGGAACGGGATATCATGGCAGTTAGGGACGTCTGAAGGCGATATGTCTGAGAAAAAGAAATTATCTGAGGGCTACGGAGGGCGTGCAAGATGAGAGGACACTGAAATGAGTATCCAGCTCGTCAGATAAAACATGGAATGAGAGTGACTTTCCTCTTGGCAAGGAAAGCGAGATCTGTTATTAGTGCGAAGAAGGGTCGGCTAATTGTGATATCAGAAGGATTTAAACGTCTTTAGGTCCAGTACTGATTTCTTGAACGGTGACTCTTGTCATCATCGCTTTGATTTTGGGAGTGAGCCAGGAAACAGGAAGGATAGTCGTCTCAAGTGTTAGTCGAGGATGGTAAGGAGGTTCGAAATAAGGATGTTAACTATGGCATCTATGGAGGGATAGGAATGGATGAATGACAAATCGACTGCATATAAGTCTGACTTGAATGATTCAAAACACAAACAGGGGATATAACCTGGACGAACCCAGAATGAACAGGGTTTAAGCGAGTTTGTAGGAAAACGGATAATTGGGATTAGACGAGACTTTCAATTGGAAGATTAGATAGAAATAGAACCAAAATTTAGTGGCGAGATCTGGTATTAGTGCGAAGAAGCGTCTTTAGATCCAGTACTGATTTATTGAACGGCGACTTGCTTCATCGTTTCTTGTCTTCATCGCTTTGATTTTGGGAGTGAGCCAAGAAACAGGAGGATGGCAAGTGAGAAACAGGAGGATAGTCGTCTTAGGTGTTTGTCGAGGATGTTAATGAGGTTGGAAATAAGGATGTCAACTATGAAGGTAAGGCTTTAGATAGGAGGCGGTTTTAGGAATAAAAGTTGGCATTTTGGATACTATAGATTACGGAAATGAAGTCATATGCAAAGAAAAATTAGACCGGATGTGGGAGTCAACATAGACGTAATTAAGCAGGGTATTAGAAGTAGAGGTGTGGTGTTTAGAATTTAACAATAAAGAAGGAGGAGGAAGGGATTCAAGGAAACGTTTTTCAGGGAAATCGGACAATAAGTTTATATTTAAGTCACCGACTTGGATCACAGGAAGGGATAAGTTTTAAAATGTGTGCTTCGAAATCCTCCTCCAAGGGCGTATTGGGAGGACGTTAAACTACAACAAAATGATTCAAAAGAGTGAAAAGGATGCCTCTGCAAAGAGATATTCTATGTGTGGCTGTTCCAGGGAGGAGGATTTGTAAAGGATACAGTAGTGGAGACCCTTCCATCTACAGTCTGCTCTGTTGTGACGAACACGGTTGTGGTTAGGCAGAGAAACAGCAGAGCACGGGATAAAGAGTTTGATCCTGGATTCGGAAATCGCAATGATGTGATAGGATATGCCTCAGAAGTGAAAGGAGAACTCCGCATAATGGGAGAAAAGGGACCGACGTCACCTCCAGACTGAGAGCAGATAGCCGACGATGTAATTGTGGCAAAAGGTTGTAAAGTGATTCCTTTGGATGCTCAAATTGTTAATGGGTAGCACCGATCTGGATTTAATGCACCGGGAGAATTGTCGGACGTATGGGAAACTTATTGTCCGTTTGGCTTGCCGGTACATTGAGTTGAATAGTGAGTTTGCATGGAGCTTCTGCCAATATTTAGAAGGAACTTGGCGTCTGAATGGCAGTTCTTAGAAGCATTACTTTGCATGTATTAAGGGGCTCCTGCATCATCTTCAGTAAATGGAAAACACTCCTTGCCGGTGCGGGATGTTGAGGATCGTCTGCATTTATTTATTTATTATTAAAGCCCTTTCTCAATATCGTTTCCAGTGTCTGCTGAGTATTGATCTAGACACCATCGAGTTCTTGAGATTGAGGAACCCCAGTTCGTGATTAGCACCACTTTTGGCCGAGGCCTCCTTGCGTCCGCATTCAAGTCCTCGATGACCTAACCGAAATACCTCCAGGGTTGTCTCTTAGACTTTCTTAGGAACATATTTACTCCGTTAAGGCTTTCTTGTATTCTTGTCATCCTCAGTAACTTCTCCTTGCATCTTCCAGGGTTTTGTTCCACCAATAAACACCTTTACTGGTTATATTTTTACCAATATTGCAGTTCTCCTAATAGGGTAGCAGAATGACTTCAATCTGAAAATTCACGTGAAACATGCCAATTAGTAGGGTGAACTATGCCAGTCCCTCCATCATAGAAGTCTGATCAAGGGACTTGACGTCTATTCCTGATCTAATATGAGGTTGTATTTGCCACATTCTAAACATTAAAGTTATTAATAACTAAAAATCCTAAAAGGAACTTAGCCTATAACCTCAAGGTAGATAGAGGGATGTCGTCACCTGTCTTCTACCATTGACCTCTATCTCCTCTTTAATAGAGTCTCTAGAAAATAGGAAACTTAATGGAATGCATGGTATGTTATACTTAACCAAAATACATTCTCTAGGATTATTGCACTCCTGGTTATAAATCACGTATCCTTAAAATCTTTTATGTACCCACGGTTCTTGGATTAAAACAATATAAATACGAATTCAACCGTACTCATACAGTACCAGATTCAAGGTTGACCTGCAGCTGTCAGGCCATCTGTTTTATTAGGTGAAAGAGTGAGTTTTACCTTTCCCGGAGACTTCTTGCCTTTGGTCCTGATAATCATGCCCAGAACTGTGGAGATTGCAGAACTTACGATTCATCCTGAATTTGGGAATTACCCAGGAGTCGCTTTGGTCGTCTGCCCAAAGGAGTTGGTAGGCTTCCCTTCTTCAGCTCTGGCCGCGGCCAAACGGCCACCCCCTCCCTCTTTATGAGACTTTTGCTTCCCCTACAACTCCATCTCTTCATGCACTTCATCTTGTTTTTCCTTGACTTTCAATTCTGCGCTGGGATTCAGGAATCGATGCGTATGTATTCCATTTGATAGCTCCTGGGAGTTTCTGCTATTAAGACTGTCATGTTTTCTGGCCGTAAATTTATCCATTGGCTCTTCCTTCAATGCTCCTTCAGCATACTCCACATTCTTGATGGCCACCCTCAAGCAGCTCAAAGCAGCGCTATCGCTCTGATTTATTGTAGGCCTAGATCTCGTTCATCTCTCCCTTTCCTTGAGCTGCTCTTTGAGGATCCCGCTTTAATACGCACCTGACTCCTTTTGCGGATGATATTTGTCCTCTGGACCCTACGCACCTTTTTACACTCGTCCATCGGAATTATTCTGTGCTAAGGTAGAGCAATCGATTCTGGCTGAGACTGTTCATTACCCCTAAGGAAGTAAAAGTTCCCTTAGGGGAAACTTCCTAAATTTCCCTAAACCTTCTTCCTCCCTAAAAAAAAAATCCGTCACGCAGGAACTGCGTCGTCATAGCACGTTTCCATAAGCCTCGGATCGCTGGTATCTTTTGGAAGGCCAGGTATAAATACAGGTATAGGCCAGCTGAATTTGGAAGGAAATAAATATAGGTATAAATAAAAAACCCTAAGAAAATCAAACATAAAGAAGCGATCAAACACAAAGACGAAAATATCACCGTCCATCAAAGTTTTTTCCCCGCTGCGTTTAAGTGGGGAAGGAATTGGGTGAAACTTTAGAATTCTACGAGAAACTCTCCACAAAAAAAACAGTCTTATGTAAAGAGGGATGAAAGCTATTCGTTAAAGGCTTGTGAACTGAATTTTTCAGTTCTCGTGTCAGTCTATTTTTTTTTTTTTTTAACGGCGCATCGACAAATCTGGGCCATTAGCGCCAACATCCAGGATTCGGCGAGGAATTTTCTCAACGAGCCCTGAGATGAGAAAATTCCTGCCGCCGGTGGGGATCGAACCCACCATCTCCCGCTTATGAATCTAAGGCGCTAGCCACTAGACCACGGGAGACCCGAGTCTATTTATTGTATGCGTTTTTGCCCGAGGGATACGGGGATCTTTGCCACAAAGCTCTGGCTCATCGCTTGGATGCAAGAAGTTCTTGGATATGGGTTGGGTGGGGAAGGAAAACTAGGAGCTAGTCGGCATGAATTGCGAGCACTATCCTGAATAGCTTTAGTGAACGTTTCAGTGGCTTTCTCTAGGTCTGTAGGCTTTTTAGGGGAACTATTAATTCTACGGAGCGCTCTAAGTTAGTCTGAAATGTTTGCAAGTTGATAGGACCGGATATAAGGGTTGGTAGTAGAGGAGCGGATAGATCGGTTGGCCAGTATGTTGTCGTGCTGGGAGACGTAGGACGATAATTCTGGGAGTTAAGTATGTCATAAAGGATTCTGCCACGGGGGTTGGGTGCACGGCTTTCCAACATGGGGTGTTTCGCGTTAAAATCACCTCCAGTGAGAAAACGGAGACCAAAAGATTGGAATATTGACAGTAATTCAGGATGGTAAATGGTGTGGTTGGGAGGATAACTGCATCCTCCCAACACTGCGGCCAGTATCATATCGAAGGGAGAAAGTGAAAGGGATATGGATGTTACCTGGAGGCTTGCTGATACGATACTCGTCTCCTGGTGATGTTTGATATGGTTCTTGATTAGAATTAGAACATAACATGTCCCGTGCTGCGCCAGAGATGGAGCTTAAACCTCAAGGAGCCACTTTGCTGAAGAGAGTACTTAGTCATCTAACTTCTGTGTGAAGAATGTTTTGAACTCACTCATGGAGAACATATTTGTCTTATTTATTTTATTTTTTTATTTGCTCTTCTCTTATCCCTGAAGTTTATTGGGGTACTAACGATTTAAAAAAAAAATCTGAAAATAATTTACCAATCAAATTCTATAATTTCTCTTTTAACAGGATTCAATATTCAAAAATCTAGTTGAAGTGTAGGTACTTTCTGGCAAACGTTCATGCTTGACTTAACATTTTTTCACTTTAAAAGTATATCATGAAGTAAAAAAAATGTTTATCTTTCTTATGTTTCAGTTTGTTTTCTCAGCAGGATATAGAAAACATCTTAATTTCTTTGGATAGAGCAGGAATGCAACACTTAATTAAAACTGAGGTACCCGATTATGTCAGTATAGCAGGTAGTTAGCTCTTTTTTTTACTATATTTCTTAATTATTATTTTCTGTTTCCTTGTTACTCGCTGCATGCAAGTACTTTTAATTTTATTAGTTTTATTGGGAGAAGCAGCATATATTTTCCTTGCTAGAGAATGTTGACAACCTATAAATAGTGTATCTTCTAGAGCTACCTTTGTTAAGCCTCAAGGTCCCATTTCCTCTGTATCCTGTCTTCTCTTATGTACCTCTGTTAAGCCTGAAGGTCTAGCCGGCCTACTTCTTCCAGGCGACCCTATCCACTCTTCCTCCTCAATTTCCACTTGAGCACTTCCAAGACTATACAAGATCCCCATTCTCTCGCTCATAGAATTTCTTCCTTCAACCGCTTCCTTCGGGCGTTCCTTGCTCCTGGGCCATCTCCTTCTGGAACTCACTCTCCCTAGTCAAAATTCTCCTCCTAACTTTTATTTAAATCCTGCCTCTTCACTGTTCTCCTTCGTTCCCTTCATTAATTATTTTCATGGAAATATTAAATAATCCAGAGTTAAAATTATATCTATTTCTATAAGGAGACCCTTATAGGGGCTTAGGTACGTAGTATCCTGTTTGCAGGTAAGATAATTAGATATCTAGTAATGTACACCATAAGCTTTTTTTTTTCACGAATAATAATCAGTTCCCCAAAAGTGTGTTTTCTTAAAAGATAATGTTTTATTTTTATTCATTGCTTGACAAATAACTTGGTTTAAAATAAATAATAACAAATTAGAATCGTTCCGTGGTATTATAGAAATAGTAAAGGTTAACATTTTAAATTAATGTCAATACTGCTTTGTATAATGTTTAGTATTTATAAGTATTATTTCATAACATTGTGTCGAACTTCAACAATTATGCATGCATTTTTCGTTTACTGAAATCAACAAATGAAAAATGAGTTCAGTGAATCTAATTCATAAAATATGAGTACTTTCATTGTTGTGAATAAGAAAAGTGCTATCTTTTATCATTTGATTCCCCACTTTAAAATGCTAATGAAACTACAGAAACAATCAATGGAACAGCTACATGTTTTTGTTTTTTTTCGTGTGTGTGTGCGCGCATATATGCTTCAATATAATACTGTTTTACTAGCTTGCCAACAGATCTATGCATGTAAATTTATATATTTTAATATGTATCTATGTAATATTCATGTATATATTGTAGTGTATTTATGTATATATTGCATTTAGTGTTTCTGACACTGATTTTGGTAGTTAAAGGTTGGATATAGACTCGTAAATTCACTTTAAGCACTCAAGAAATTAATTTATTCTTTGTAGGAATTGCTGGATGGTGGAAATTGATTTTCACAAGGATGAAAAAAAGTCCAAAATTCCCAGAGGTATTTTATTTTGCAGAACATTTTCAGGGACTAAGCCCCATTTTCAATGCTCATGCATAGGTTCTTATTCAGCCGAGCCTTGATCTTAGAATTTTTCCTAAATTTTATTGTTCATAAACATAAGAAAAAGAAGTTTCAATACTCGTTTGGCACTAATAGCCAAATTGTTGCTAAGCCGTTAAAAAAAAAAATAAAAAAATAAAACAATATTTATTAAATTCACAAAGCTGTTGTTAAATTTTGATTTAAACAAATGGTTCTGAATAAGGGATAACTTAAGTTTATACTTAATACTGATGAAAAACCATGTAATATCAGATGTAGGAGAGGGGAAAAAAAGCCTTGCTCCTAAACTTTAATTTTTTTTTTTTTTTTATCGTACATCTGATATACATGGTTCTTAATCACCTCTGTGAACTTGGCACCCCACTTTCGAAAAAAAATATGACAATAGACTCAAAAAATTGCAAATCGTTTGTAGTTATTTGTAGTGAAAAAAATTTCGTTTGTAGTTGCCCCGTTTTTGAGAACCGGGAGGTCAAAAAATACCCCGCACCCGACTTCAACCGATTGGAACCAAACCACTTTAATTCGACGTAAAATCGTTTGTAGTTGTTTGTAGTGAAAGAATTTTCGTTTGTAGTTGCCTAGAAAAAAAGTTACAGCCGCTTTTTGAATTTTCAAAATGGCGACTTTTTTAGTTTTAGGGGTGCGTGTTTTCTTACGGTCTCAATTCGTTCTAAATCGTTTGTAGTTGATAGTTGTGAAAGAATTTTCGTTTGTAGTTGCCTAGAAAAAAAGTTACAGCCGCTTTATGAGTCTTCAAAATGGCGACTTTTTTAGTTTTAGGGGTGCGTGTTTTCTCACGGTCTCAATTCGTTCTAAATCGTTTGTAGTTGATAGTTGTGAAAGAATTTTCGTTTGTAGTTGTCCCGTTTTTGAGAACCGGGGGGTCCAAAAATACCCCGCACCCGACTTCAACCGATTGGAACCAAACCACTTTTATTCGACGTAAAATCGTTTGTAGTTGTTTGTAGTGAAAGAATTTTCGTTTGTAGTTGCCTAGAAAAAAAGTTACAGCCGCTTTTTGAATTTTCAAAATGGCGACTTTTTTAGTTTTGGGGGTGCGTGTTTTCTTACGGTCTCAATTCGTTCTAAATCGTTTGTAGTTGATAGTTGTGAAAGAATTTTCGTTTGTAGTTGCCTAGAAAAAAAAATAACAGCCGCTTTAATGAGTCTTCAAAATGGCGACTTTTTTAGTTTTAGGGGTGCGTGTTTTCTCACGGTCTCAATTCGTTCTAAATCGTTTGTAGTTGATAGTTTTGAAAGAATTTTCGTTTGTAGTTGCCTAAAAAAAAAGTTACTGCCGCTTTATGAATTTTCAAAATGGCGACTTTTTTAGGTTTTGGGGTGCGTGTTTTCTAATGGTCTCAATTCGTTCTAAATCGTTTGTAGTTGATAGATTTGAAAGAATTTTCGTTTGTAGTTGCCTAGAAAAAAAGTTACAGGCGCTTTTTGAATTTCAAAATGGCGACTTTTTTAGTTTTAGGGGTGCGTGTTTTCTTACGGTCTCAATTCGTTCTAAATCGTTTGTAGTTGATAGTTTTGAAAGAATTTTCGTTTGTAGTTGCCTAGAAAAAACGTTACAGCCGCTTTATGAATTTTCAAAATGGCGACTTTTTTAGTTTTAGGGGTGCGTGTTTTCTTATGGTCTCAATACATTCTAAATCGTTTGTAGTTGATAGTTTTCAAAGAATTTTCGTTTGTAGTTGCCTAGAAAAAAAGTTACAGCCGCTTTTTGAATTTTCAAAATGGCGACTTTTTTAGTTTTAGGGGTGCGTGTTTTCTAATGGTCTCAATTCGTTCTAAATCGTTTGTAGTTGATAGTTTTCAAAGAATTTTCGTTTGTAGTTGCCTAAAAAAAAAGTTACTGCCGCTTTATGAATTTTCAAAATGGCGACTTTTTTAGGTTTTGGGGTGCGTGTTTTCTAATGGTCTCAATTCGTTCTAAATCGTTTGTAGTTGATAGATTTGAAAGAATTTTCGTTTGTAGTTGCCTAGAAAAAAAGTTACAGCCGCTTTTTGAATTTCAAAATGGCGACTTTTTTAGTTTTAGGGGTGCGTGTTTTCTTACGGTCTCAATTTGTTCTAAATCGTTTGTAGTTGATAGTTTTGAAAGAATTTTCGTTTGTAGTTGCCTAGAAAAAACGTTACAGCCGCTTTATGAATTTTCAAAATGGCGACTTTTTTAGTTTTAGGGGTGCGTGTTTTCTTATGGTCTCAATACATTCTAAATCGTTTGTAGTTGATAGTTTTCAAAGAATTTTCGTTTGTAGTTGCCTAGAAAAAAAGTTACAGCCGCTTTTTGAATTTTCAAAATGGCGACTTTTTTAGTTTTAGGGGTGCGTGTTTTCTAATGGTCTCAATTCGTTCTAAATCGTTTGTAGTTGATAGTTTTCAAAGAATTTTCGTTTGTAGTTGCCTAGAAAAAAGTTACGGCCGCTTTTTGAATTTTCAAAATGGCGACTTTTTTAGTTTTAGGGGTGCGTGTTTTCTTACGGTCTCAACTCGTTCTAAATCGTTTGTAGTTGATAGATTTGAAAGAATTTTCGTTTGTAGTTGCCTAGAAAAAAAGTTACGGCCGCTTTTTGAATTTTCAAAATGGCGACTTTTTTAGTTTTAGGGGTGCGTGTTTTCTTACGGTCTCAATTCGTTCTAAAGCGTTTGTAGTTGATAGTTTTCAAAGAATTTTCGTTTGTAGTTGCCTAGAAAAAAAGTTACAGCCGCTTTATGAATTTTCAAAATGGCGACTTTTTTAGTTTTAGGTGTGCGTGTTTTCTTATAGTCTCAATTCGTTCTAAATCGTTTGATTTGAGTGGAGAGGGGATGATGCTGTCTCCTACGATATTCTTTCATTATAGCTTCAGACTTTGCTGTGTCTACTGCTTATTTCGTTGCTTGTTTGCCAACTTTCTGACAGCCTGGTTATTTGACGCTTTGGCAGGTGAACTCCTACCTGACAAATATGCCATATTAATTACCGTCTTTTACACATTGTCCTTCAGTAGAGATACTTATAATATATTACATTATATCTCTTTTCCGGGGAAAAATTATTTCTTGATGATCCTGTTTGGCAGGTTGCATCCAAATTACTTGGAGACGGTTTTAGCAAAGATTATGTTTACTTATACATTAGACAAAACAGAAATAAAATAGGCGACAAAATTAGCGGTCATAGAATCAGTTCAGCCGATAAAAAACGTAATCTGGAAACAGAAGATAGTTGCGACTCGAATTGGTCAAACGAATTTTGTCACACGGACCTAGCATCCCTGAAATCTCAAATTCATATTCCGTATGATGCGTGGATAAACATTGCTCCCGAAATGAGATTATATCAAGGACGGCCGTATAATGTCTTAAAGCCTGGTTGGGCTTCGATTATTTACGAAATTGTTTGGAATGAATTGAAATTGCCTTGTGCATTCCAATTCAAGAAAGCGGCAATTAACTATCTTCCTGGGGATATTTTTCTTAAAATTACAGGAAAATGTTCCGAATGCCAAACACCTCTTAACCTGTACAGTGTCAGCCCTCCAAATAATAATGGATTAAACATGGTGGTTTCGACGTTTGATACTCACGGTATTGCGCATTCGAAAAAAAGGCAATTGCGGGGAAATCTAAGGCGAGATATTTGCGAACAATTGCGGGGAAAATCGACATACATGTGGCGCCGAGATGAAGCTGAACGTACGATGGAATTCGGAGACATTGAACCTGCGAATATCTATTCTGAACACGTTTTGCGTAAGGCAAAGCAACAGAGCAAAGATGCCGAATTAGGGGTTGGTAATTTTAAAAATCCCATTTTATCACTTCTGCAGCTAAAGTACGATTCAAAATACGCTGGCTGTTTGAAGGAACTTGCTCTAGATAAGTTTTATCTTATGTATTGGTCACCTGAGCAGATATTTTTTGTATCAGCAATTGCATCGAAACCACATGACCGGCAGCATCAGTATTGATGCTACTGGTTCAGTAATAAAACCAATTTAGAACGAATTGAGACTCTAAGAAAACACGCACCCCTAAAACTAAAAAAGTCGCCATTTTGAAAATTCATAAAGCGGCTGTAACTTTTTTTCTAGGCAACTACAAACGAAAATTCTTTCAAATCTATCAACTACAAACGATTTAGAGCGAATTGAGACCGTAAGAAAACACGCACCCCTAAAACTAAAAAAGTCGCCATTTTGAAAATTCAAAAAGCGGCCGTAACTTTTTTTCTAGGCAACTACAAACAAAAATTCTTTGAAAACTATCAACTACAAACGATTTAGAACGAATTGAGACCATTAGAAAACACGCACCCCAAAACCTAAAAAAGTCGCCATTTTGAAAATTCATAAAGCGGCTGTAACTTTTTTTCTAGGCAACTACAAACGAAAATTCTTTGAAAACTATCAACTACAAACGATTTAGAATGTATTGAGACCATAAGAAAACACGCACACCTAAAACTAAAAAAGTCGCAATTTTTTAAAATTAATAAATCGGCCGTAACTTTTTTTCTAAGCAACTACAAACGAAAATTCTTTCAAAACTATCAACTACAAACGATTTAGAACGAATTGAGACCGTAAGAAAACACGCACCCCTAAAACTAAAAAAGTCGCCATTTTTTAAAATTAATAAATCGGCCGTAACTTTTTTTCTAAGCAACTACAAACGAAAATTCTTTCAAAACTATCAACTACAAACGATTTAGAACGAATTGAGACCGCAAGAAAACACGCACCCCTAAAACTAAAAAAGTCGCCATTTTGAAAATTCAAAAAGCGGCCGTAACTTTTTTTCTAGGCAACTACAAACAAAAATTCTTTGAAAACTATAAACTACAAACGATTTAGAACGAATTGAGACCATTAGAAAACACGCACCCCAAAACCTAAAAAAGTCGCCATTTTAAAAATTCATAAAGCGGCTGTAACTTTTTTTCTAGGCAACTACAAACGAAAATTCTTTGAAAACTATCAACTACAAACGATTTAGAACGAATTGAGACCGTGAGAAAACACGCACCCCTAAAACTAAAAAAGTCGCCATTTTGAAGACTCATAAAGCGACTGTAACTTTTTTTCTAGGCAACTACAAACGAAAATTCTTTCACAACTATCAACTACAAACGATTTAGAACGAATTGAGACCGTAAGAAAACACGCACCCCTAAAACTAAAAAAGTCGCCATTTTGAAAATTCAAAAAGCGGCTGTAACTTTTTTTCTAGGCAACTACAAACGAAAATTCTTTCACTACAAACAACTACAAACGATTTTACGTCGAATAAAAGTGGTTTGGTTCCAATCGGTTGAAGTCGGGTGCGGGGTATTTTTTGACCCCCCGGTTCTCAAAAACGGGGCAACTACAAACGAAATTTTTTTCACTACAAATAACTACAAACGATTTGCAATTTTTTGAGTCTATTGTCATATTTTTTTTCGAAAGTGGGGTGCCAAGTTCACAGAGGTTTCTTAATCACTATTATATATAAACTTAAGGTATCCCTTATTCCACAGCATTTTTTGACTTTTAACAACAGTTTTGAGAGTTGAATGCGCATTGTTAGAGAAACCTTTATTTTCTTTAGTTTAAAAACAATAAAATTGAGGAAAAAAGTCTAGGAGCAAGGCTTGGCTGAATAAGAATCTATGCAGGGGCATTGAAAATGGGGTTTAGTCCCTGAAAACGTTCTGCAAAATAAAATACCTGTGGTAATTTTGGACTTTTTATCTAATTTATTCTTATTATAGCTCTGACTTTTTTTTTTTAGGTAGTGAAGATTTAGATATAAACTTCTTCGATGATGGCTCTTTGGAGGAAGATGGGCCACAAGATTCAACTTCTGTAACGTAAGAACTTTATCCATATTTTAAAATTTCTTCAGTACTTCAATTAGTAAATACGCAAAAAATTGAAGTATTGTAGAGATTATTATGCTAAAAAGAAAAATAAGCGAAGACTGGTACAAATTGGAATTTACTGATGTCTTATCTTGGTGAATCATGAAATTCGGATGTTGTAAATCTAAGTCAAAGTTCTAGAAGAGCTTCAGGATAGCAAAAGCGAATGTTTATTCTATGGAACGCTGATTCATTAACCTGATTGAAGAAGTATACAATTGTAATTCAACGTTTTAATATTGATATATACGAGTGATTTGTGGGTTACAAAATGCTCTCAGGAGAGTCTCATATCTGGGATTCTTCCTTGAAATCGCACATTGAATTTTTCAAAGATGATGCTACTGTTCACTTTAGCTTGAAAATGTGAGAGGACTAAAGGCGAACCAGAAAAACAAGGCAAATCTGTCTGTTACCTGCATCATAAAAAATAAATCAAAAGAAAGTTGATTTTTCAGGTTCTCTTCCAAGTTCACAACCCAACTCTAAGAGAAAAAAACACTTTCTACCAAATATTATCTGATATTAGAGTTTTCTAGATAGAAACATAGAACAACATAGAAACATTAGTATATTAATTAAAGTTATTTTTATACTAACATATGTTTTAATTATTTTATTTTTATAAAATAATTAAAACATATACATAGATATAGATATAACATAAATATACATAGATACTTAAACAGAAAAGCACCGTTTCTTCTTTTGTAAATCTCTGAAGATTGCTCATGAGAAAAAAAACTCGCTACCCTCTTAACACAGCTGTCCTTAATTTTTTAATAGTCCTTCTATACATAAAAACTTAGTGAAGTTTGGTACTTACGTATTAGCTTCAACGCAGGTTAAAGATGTGGGTCCCAGAGATCTGGATCATCACCGGGTAAGAGAGAAGGATTAAATTGTCAATCTAGTTTTTGCCAATAAGGCGACAGAGAGTTTTGCCGAGGGTTGACTAGAGTTTCGATATGACCTTCAGCGAGCGGAAACGCGTAGCACTTATGTTAATAACATACTTGCTATGCGTTTCCACCCGCTACGCTCGCTCAAGGTTATGTCAAAACTTTAGTCAATCCAACTCATTAATCGGGGATGGTTTTTTGATGGATAATGGACCAATACGCAATTTAATTTTGGACTCATATGCAATAGCATCTTCTTCAGTCTAAGGCAAATCCCCAAGAATCATTTTCGCAGGAGAAATGTGAGAAGCGCACAAACACGAAGAAAACGTGAATAAAACACAAACCAAACACGAAGAAAACTAACAACAAACTAGGAAATCGCATAAAAACAAACAAAGAAACACCAATTGCATAAAAAACACCAATGTACTAAAGAATTGTGTTTTATATAGAAAGAGAAGAAGATGGTTATTATAATCACAAATACCAATAGAATTGCTCACAGGAATAGACCAATAGAAATGCGTACTCCATGAGCCAGATCTCTGAACGAGACCCACATCTTTAACCTGTGTTGAAGCTAATACGTAAGTACCTAAATTTTATTAAACCACTGTATTATAATTTTATAAAGCACATTAGTTTAATTGGTAAGGCAGTTTTTCTAGAAAATAAAGTTCATGTTTAACAGTAAGGTCTGTGTTGGTCTGTGGATATATTGTAATGATATTTTACATTACATATTTAAAAGTTTTAAAATTAACACAGAAAATTCTGAAAATCCAAAAAGCTCATTGATATGTTGAATTCAATTGGGATAAACAAATATTATTGGTTATATTTGTCTAGCATTGGATAGAGTTAGCATTGGATACCGGTAGGATGCTCCCGCCATAAAAATTTAGTTCAGTCTGTTACAAGCCAGTCTGTAAAAAGGTGGCTCC